>CM076570.1:1556887742-1557279756 GCA_034641835.2 Pinus albicaulis | reverse complement strand
TTGGCCTCTAGCATGCCTTAGAATTTCCTATAATATCTTGTCACTCCCTCCTTAGCACACCTAGAACTCACTGATGCTTATTGTCACAAAATATTATTCATTCATTTTCATGCATTATTTTCACCTAGTGATCCCTTGTGTTTCCCTGACACTATGTAACACTTCCTAGCACACATTGGCACACCCTGGTACCTGTCACATCTTGGACGCATGCTACCCTCACATTCTAGCATGCCTTAGAACTTCCTTGCATACCATGTCACTCCCTCCTTAAAAAAAGTTCAACTCACTGACACTCCCTATCACACACTTCTATTAGTTCTCCATTTTTTTTCCCTAGAACCCATTAACACTATGTATCACACATTGGCACATCTTGGCATGCTTCCCTAGCACTATAGAATTTCTTGGCACTTCCTATCATACCTTATTACTCTCTCCTTAGCACACTTGGAATTAGCTAACACTCCCTATCACACACTCTTATTCATTCACTTCCATGCAATTGAAACTAATGCTCCCTTATGCTTCATGGCACTCCTTAACACTCCCTAGAATGCATTAGCACCACATCCTAGAACCTGGCACATCTTGGTATGCCTTAGCACTTAACATGCCTTGGCATGCCTAACATGCCTTGTAACTGTCTAGCATGTGTTAACACTTTGTGGTATTCCCTTGCACACGTTAGCACCCCTTAATTTTTATTGATCCAGATCTTCTACTTCAAGGATGCATACAAAATTTCATATAAATAGTTTATAACCAAGTAAATGAAAAACATGAAAATAAGCGAAAATAAAAACAGAGTGTTAGATCAAATACATAAGATGATTTGATTACATGGTTCACCTAATGTGGGATACGTCTCCAGGCCCTGCTTAACATGGGGAGGATTCTTTCATTAAATGGAATACAAAATAAATTGAAAGAAATCACAAATTGACACCTTATATCTCCAATTCTGGGGATGGCATGAAAATGGTGACCTCTTCTGGAGAAACAGGTTACACGGTTGGATTCCTGATGAAAAATCATTAAAAAATATTATAAATTTGACCCATTTTTTACACTATAACTTCTCAACCCCAAAGGAATCTTCTCATCTTCAAAGGATACCACTCTTTAGGGTTCCGCCCTCCTGGACTGCTCTTGGTTCCATTAGACATACATTCGCTCTTCTCTTTGTTGCCTGAATAATAAATTGCTTAAGGTTTACATAATGAAGGGGTGGCGAACCTTCCAACAAAGGCTTATGGCCTATTGGCTAGTAATGTTAAATTAAAGCGTTGTTGGCTAGAAGGTCCCAGGTTCCAAACCACATGCCTCCTATTTTGGCTCCTCTATATTGCTTTTTACATGTGTTTGGTTGATAATGGTGATGGTGCCACTTAGTTGGTGGGAAAACCCACTCAGTCGAGTTGGCTCAAACCGCACTCGTCCCTTATGATAGTTACCGTTGGCGGAGTACACGACCCGACCATTGTTTAAAACAATATATATACATATTGTTGTTTTGTGCGTTGGTAGGATTTGACCACTCACCAACCACATTTTGTATATATAATAATGTCGTTGGGGTGTGGTGGGGGTGGCAGCCCGCCACCGCAATTTATATATATTTTATTTTTATAATAATATAGTCAAAATTTTGGTGGTAGTTTTTAAGAGTCACTAGAAAAATTAAAGAGGCGAGAAATTCACCTATTATGACTATCGGATTACTTGCACCATCATTTTTCAAAATTGTTTCCTCGTTGGTGACTACCACTTGGCTGAGTTTGACCAGAACTTTGATTGACTATATATTGATTATGCGAACTTGGATTCGAGTGTTGTTTGCATTTTTGGAATCAGGATGAAGAACACTATGATTTGGTCCTGGTTTCACTCCAATATAATGAATTTTAATTTTGAGTTTTTTTAAGGCCACTTCTATTTCTAAAGCCACTAGGATCATTCCTCCCCGCTAATGAGCCTATGGGCCACAAAAACCTTTATCAGTCAATCAGAAAGTGAGGGAATTACTCCCTTAGTTTCTCCTTTTCAATCTGTTGGGCCTTACTTCGATGCATTCCCTTCAAAACAATATAAAGGTACTTTGCGTCTTCCTTTCATGAAGTCCTAGTCCTATTTTTGTGAATGATATCCTCAAGTAGATTTTCCAAGTATTCAGGTGAAAAGTCATCCAGTGTAGGAGCCTATCAAACCTCGTTGATGTCCATGATCAAAGGAAGCTCATAAAGCTTCAAATTTTCAACATTCACCACTAAGTAAATCTGCATGTATGCTCGAAAATTAAGATGAAAACAAATGTCTCCAATCTTCTCTAATATTGTGAATGGGTCATATCAGATTCGTCTCAACTTCTTTCCTTCCCCTTTCATCATGTTCTTTCCTGATGTGGAGCTAGAATTTGTCTCCAACTTGGAATTGGTGATCAAATCAATTCTTATCATGTCGCGATTTGGATTGAGCTTGGATTTTCTCCAACTTCTCCTGCACTTCCTAGTGAATAATTTGAATTCGTTGCATGAACTTATGCACTTTTCCCCTATCATCTTTCCCACTGGAATATTCATCTCTCCGAAATGCCATTTCTAATGGATCCTTTGGAAAATATACAACTCATGTCTCGAACGATGATTTCTAAGTGGATGAATGCACTACCTGTTTGTATGCATCTTTTACATAGGGAAGTTTCTCATCCCACAATTTCCAATGTTTGCCAAAATAGCCTCGAAGTAAGTGTATCACTGTGCGATTGAAAATTTATGTTTTTTTTTTCAGTCTGTGATGAAATTTCATGCTCCTCTTCAATTTGGTGTCCATCATTCTCCAAAAACGCATCCAAAACTCTCCAAGAAAGCATATAAAGAGTGCATAAACAAGTAACTTAAACACATGAAAAGAAGTGGAAATCAAAAGCAAGCATGAGATCAAATATATAAGACTATTTGATTAAGATGTTCACCCAGTGTGGGCTACGTCTTCGGGCCCTGCTCAATGTGGGGGGGAATTTTTCATTAAATGGTAGCCCAAATAAATTACAAGCAATTAAAATTTGATACCATATACCACCACTTCCAGGGATGGAATGAAAATGGAGACCTCTTCTTGAGAAATGGGTTACACGATTGGATTCCTGGCAAAATATTGTGAAAAATGACTATAAATTTGACTCCTTTTTGACACTGGCACTTTCTTAGGTTCCTAATTCCACTTCACTAACCTCTGCTCTGCTCTCCACTACCTGAATGAGAAATTTTTTAACCTTTATGTAATGAAGGGGTGGAAAACCTTCCAACAAAGCCCTAATGAAATGTTGGTTGGAGGTGTTGAATTATTGTGTTGTTGCTTGGGAGGTCTCGGGTCGCAAATCGCAGGCCTCTTGTTTTTTCTCCTCAATATATTTTTTGGCATGCAATGGGTTTATATGGTGACGGGGCTTCCTGGTTGGCGGGCCACCCCACCAAGCCGGGTGGGTTCAAACCCCATCGGCCCCTTATGATAGTTACCATTGGTCAATTCTGCAACATGATTTTTGTTTAAAAATATATATATACATATTGGGGTTTTATGGGTTGACGGAATTTGATGACCTGCCAACCACATTTTATAAATATATTAATGTCATTGGCAGCTGGCGGCTCGCCACCCAAATTTATATTTATTTTGAATTTTATAATAACATAGTCAAAATTTGAGTGGCGGTTGTTAAGTGTCAATATATAGATTAAAAAGGCGAAAAATTCACCCATTCTGACCATTGGATTTCATGCATCGTCCTTTTGCCAAATTGTTTCCTCTCTAGTGATATATATCATTCACAGCTTCTGGTAAGAAATGGGTGGTTGATTCAATCTGGGCAACCTGCATCATTTGATTAATTGCTTCAAGGGTAATTGAGAATAAAATTTCTCCACTTGGGGCTATAACAGCTCTCTGATTAGGTAAGTAACAGGCATGTCATCTAGGAATGAACTTAGGGAAATGGTGGCTCTGAGGAAAAATATACAGAGGTAAATTGGACTCCCAAAGTTTAATTTCATCTGTGGTCTAGATGATTATCTTCAAGCCAACATTACAATTCGAATAAATTGAAATCACACTTTGTCTCAGTGATCTTGTAATCTCTTTAAGCAAGGGGAATATGGTCAAGGTCGACTGGAAGAGGGATCATTGGGTTGTTCGAATTGTCTCTATTTTTCTTTTTAAGAGGCATTTAATGCAGGAAAATGGAGGTTATAGTGAAAGGTTTCTAGGGATTCATTTTAAAGTCAACTGTTGGTGGAAAATATGCATTTTTCTGCACTCAACTAGTTGTTTGGTCCCTTTGTCTCAGTATTTGGAGTTGTCACTGTGTAAGAAAAAATCAGAAATGACAAGCAGTGATTACTCTATGTGAAAATTACATAAAATTGTGTAAAATGGGTGTACATCAAGATTTTTATGGTAATAACAGGGGTCGGTTGGGGGCGTGGGACCATTATGAATCTTAAACGGTTATCCCATGAAAAATTGAATGCGTAACGAACACTGATAGGTTTGGAGCCGAGTGCATGGTTAAAGGTTGGCATGAAATGAAGGGGGATGAAAATGGTAAGTGGGATATGCAGGGGTGGGGTTCGAAATAACATGGGACTGACATGTTGCGTGGGGTTAGTGGGCGAGAAACCGCTTTTCAGACCCCCCCTCCGCTGGTAAATCTAGGATGGGTAGGAGGGGCGAAAGGCATCGTCAACCATTGATATGGCATGGTGTTGATCGGGTCGTTGGTTGGAGCACAATAATTATCCAACCAATAGCCCGACTAAAATGAATTCATATCAATGGTCGACGAAGGCTTTTAGCCCCCCTACCAATCCTAGATTTACCAGTGGAGGGGGGGTCCGAAAAGCAGTTTCTCCATAGCTATCCCCATGCAATACGTCAGTCCCATGTTTTTTTTCACCCCCCCACCCTCCATATCCCACTTACCACTTCAACCCCCCTACGAAAAATGCCAACCTCCCTTCCTTTCCTCCCTACCTTTCCCACGCACTTGACTACACTCCATTTCCAACGCCTGTCAGTGTTTGTTACACATTCAAATTTTTTTGGGGTAACCATTTAAGATTCATAACGGTCCTACACCTCCAATAGACCCCTATTATTACCATAAAAACCCCCATGTACACCCAATTTACACAATTTCATGTAATTTTCACACAGAGCAATCACCCCTTCTCATTTCTAATTGATTTTTACATAGTGATATCTCCACAGACTCATATAAATGGACCAAACAACCATTTGAGCGTAGAAAAATCCATGTTTGTCAGCAAAGTCAATTTTAAAATGAATCCCCAGTAACATTTCACTATAACCTCCCTTTTCCTACATTTTTAATTCTCAAAATGTGCCCTAAAAAGAAAAACATGACAATTCAAACAACCCTATGATCCCTCCTACATTCGACCTTGACCATATTCCCCTTACTGATAGAGATTACTAGCTCACTGAGGCAAAGTGTGAATTTGATTTATTCGAATTGTATTTTTGGCTTGAAGATAATCATATATACCATAGTGATGAAATTAAACTCTGGGAGTCGAATTTACCTTTTTTTATTTTTCCTCAGACGCACCATTTCCCTGAGTTCATTCACAGATGCTATGCTTCTTACTTACCCAATCAGAGAGTTTTTATAGCCCCAAGTGGAGAAATTTTATTCTCAATTATCCCTGAAGAAATCAATCAAATGATGCAGGTTCCCCAAATTGAATTTAGCACCCATTTCTCACTAGAAGCCCTCAATGATCTATATCAGAAATTAATCTTCTCCATGAGATCATAGATTTTTGGAATATTTTTACCTGAAAATGCTGCGTTACCCAGGGAGAATCCACTTATTCCTCATCTATGTTTCCAAAAAAATCCAAACAGATCATCTTTGTGTTTTCATGTTTACTAGGCTACTATTCAGATGAGTGGGTAGATGAACCTGTCCTACGTTTCCTATCCATTTTTTCCATTCATGAGAAACCCTTTGTTGTTTTTAATTTCAGTCAATTTATTAATGACAAAATTCATGAAAAATTACTTTAGTTACAAACTGAAGGAATGTTCAAGTATGCTTCAATTTTATTTTTTATGTTCATATATTACCAAGCAGATAAATTCCCATTTTCACTCAAGAAGCTAGATGAAGAGGGAAATCCATAGTTATTTATTTTCTGGACTTCCTTGGTAAGGAATATTCAGAAGAGTACACTTTCAGAGATTACATAAATCAATTTATTCATCTAGCCATGTGTTTATTGACCAACAATATAGAACCTAGAATTAGTGATGAATTTCGAAAATTTTTACACCTCATAGAGCAAGTAAATACAGGAGATTGGTACCTTTACCAGAATTACACTAAAATAAGAGTGTATGGGTGTAAGATGCCACCCTACAGGCCACCAAAATACCTCCCGATAAGAGTATTTTTCTTTTAATACATCAAGCAGGTGATTAATTCAGATGAGATTCATTTTTTTTCAGCAGAAAAGAAATATCAGTTCAGAATAAAAACCCAAATTGACCGCTTTATTTGTAACAATAGGACAATAGGTGAGGAACTAGATAACCTCCTAAAACAGATGAATTTATCCTTGAGCTTCGCATGGTCATATGACCCATTTGGCCTAATTTCCAAGCTAAGGGTGGAGTAGAAGACCACTCCTTATGTACATACTCTGAGGCCTAATATTGAGAACATATGAGCCTGAGTGAATGGGCGGAGAACACTCTACAAGAGGTAGAAGAGTAACTTCTATCCACTTCTGCTCCTCAGACTCCCACACCACAGGAAAAGACCAAAACAATACCAAGAGAATAGGGCTTCCCTTCAGTCACTGAGCTCCTTACCAAAAGAATTCAAAGTTTACAGGAAGAAGATTAAAAGAACTACCAAGAAATATTTTCCAAAGGAGGGAGAACAAACACCTACTATAACGTTGAAGAGTCCACATTCTTCGGCATAGTCAGAAAATGTGTTTACATGCTCTCCAGCATCATCAGTTTCACAGGGAATTCCAAGCATAGTTGAAACCTTAGAGCTGTTCCAAGGATAGAAGGAAAAGAGCATCTTTGATAAGTACAAAGAAATAAAAATTAAGAATGAAATCCTTAAAACCGATATGTATACTGAATTTTGGAAGTATACATCCACTGCTCAACACAGATTACTATCAGCTTTTGACATAGAAAAGGGAAGTATGTAGATGGAATTCTTACACGCACAGGTCTCCCATCCTCAAACATTAGAAGATTATAACCAAACCTCTTTTGATTTTGAGGCCAAGTACATCCATCCCATTGATCAAATAGAGATGCATAATAAAATAGGGGAAATGATATTTTCCACTTTTACAAACACTTAAATGAATGCTTCTAAGTTGTAGTTGTCACTCACCAATGTCTAAACACAGTTAATTATTGAAAAGCTCCATTCTGTATCCAAGGACAATAAAATCAAATCCTCATAATACCTGGTTATAACAATTTGATATGATCCAACCAATGTCAAAGTAGAATAACAACCTATAAAAAATAAGAATGCTAACATTTCAACACTGAGTAAATATTTAAAACTACCAGCCACTAAGGATCCATAGACCAAAGAAATGGGAGAGACAAAGGGCCTAAAGGAAGACATGCTCAAACTCATCATGGAGAAAAATTCACAAATTAGGGAAATGAAAGTGAAATTTGATAAATTAGTAAAAGAAAAGGAAGAGAACCCACAGTTATCCATAGTCCCTGTGTAGGCTATACCTATTACAGCAATACCAAAAATAGGAGTGGTTGCCTCAACTACATTAGGGCCTTCTACATCGGCAACAACCCCAACCAAAGACATAGATGATACTGGTAAATTGATCAATTCTATGGATTATATGTCCAAACAAAGTGAAGAGAAAAAAAGGCTACAAGAATAGGTCAAGGCTCTATAACAACATAAAACAAGAATAGAAACTTCACCTATGGTTGAAGTACAAAAGTCTCAAAGACTCACACAAATACTACAATAATTAGGGAAATAGGTTTTCGTCACTCAAACCTTAGCTCAAGCTAAGGGAAAGATATGGATAGATATCCATAACTCCATGAACAAAATTTTTCCTTCCATTCAAATCATTTTTGAGCATAATGAATTAATTCAGAATTCTAAGGAGCCAATTATGCAGATCAGAGATAAGTTTGGAAACAAGCCAATAGAAGCTACAGACCTCATCATATTTTTGAATTATAAGAGAAAGTATAGGATGGAATAATTACAGATTGAAGACATGACTGAAGCAATACTTGAGGTCAAGAAAGTGTTAAGTAAAAGGAACCTCATGTTGCAGCTAGAAGAAAAATGTCAGGGGCTGGAAATTGGTGTCAACGGATTCTTCAACAAGCTTGAAGTGTTGAACCAGAAAGGAATTTGAGGTTTGTTTGTGATAAATGATAAATTAATCACCTTGGGTGATTATAAAAATAAATTTATGGATATATCTAAATACGGTTATACATTTGCATGCATTCAGGGTAGCATTACAGGAAAGTCTCCTCTTGAGGCACTTGAAAATGATTTAAGTATCCAGCATGAGGTAAAACACATTTTTCCTATCAAACCCATCTTTTCCAAGTATACAGAAGTAGATGATATTTACCGGAGGTTAATTAAGTTATCTATTCCAAGTGAAGAATGGTGGGAAAATTTATGCAATTTACTTGACTGAATAAGTAACACTATCTTCAACAACAAGATCAACAATGTAGTAAGAGTCAAAAGGATAAATCAGCAACAACATCCTCCAAAATAGGGCCAACATTCAAGCAGGTCCAAAATGTCCTATTGTTTTGTAATAAAAGATGTAATTTCTATTAGAAATTCATAAAATACATCTTGATCTGTCATGACAGATGTTTTTGTAAATAATTTTATAAATACTTCATATTTCGAAGTATGGAGGGTTGATTTTTTCATTCCAGAAGGAAATTGTACTCTCTCAATTTTTATGGGTTGATCAATAATAAAAATCACTCTTTCACAAGATTCTTGTGTTGAAGTGGTGGCTAAATCCATCTCTCACTGTCTATGTGTTTATTTCTCTATTTGACATGCTTATGTTTTTAGAACCTGAATTATTTTACAGCAAATTGAAGAGCATAATTTGATTCAAAATACACTATGTTTCTGGATGTGAATGATTTTAATGTTTTCACCTGATACAAAGTTAAATAATTCTTAATTTCTATTTTCTTAATTGAAATTCTGTCACTTATTCTCTTACATTTGATTTAGATTTATAGAATCCATTTTGTTTAGCTACCTTGCCCCATGAAATCCCTTTTGAAAATCCGAAGCAAATCCAAGTTTAAGCGATTGAGTCCATATCCCAATGGAAATTTAGGAATTTAATCAACCAAAAAATCAAACAATATCGACAAATAAAACAAATAACTTGAACGTAATAGTTAGCCTAATATTATTCAAAATAACATAGCTAAATCAAGCATAGAGATCCATCTCTGGAGTTGGAAGGGCTAGATTCCCAACTCTAAAGTGGTTTTGGGGTTACCTTTGTGATTATTTCACAACCTCAGAAATTATAGAGTGATAACATAAGATTCATTTTTATTTATATATAAAACATTAATTGAAAAGGGAAATTTTGAATTTCATGTGCTACTTTTATAATTAGACAATAATTATCTCTTAAAGTTATCACATATGGTCAAGAAGTAATTTTCTATGATTTGTTTTAGAGATCATGTTCAAATGATGTAGTGAAGTGTTTATATTTTTAACGTAACAAAGGAGAGTTGATCAATACCCTATTTGTTTATAATTGCCAGACACACAAAATCAACATTGCGAAGAGCTATAAGGTAATAATTTCATTATGGTACTGGTGGATTAACTCATATGTATCTCCATTATTTTCTCCCTTCCTCATCATTTTAAAGTAAGTACAATAACTACAACCATCATTGAAACAATTTGGAGGATACATCCAAACCCCAAGATTATTTTATAGTTAGTTTTAAAAATTGGTGGCTCAATAGCTTGTGGTGAAGTGCTTGGTTTGCTAATGTAATAAAGGAGAGGAAATCAGAATCCAACACGTTCTAGGACCATTTCCATATGAAATTGATATTACAAAGAGGTTTGAATGGATTTTTTCCTAGCTATACCAAGGTATGAAGGGATATATTTCATCATGTCAATGGTTGATCAAATAATAGGTATGCCCATATCTTTTACCTTTCCCACCCTTTAATGTAATTATTGTAGTCATAATATTCATAGGTAAAATGTATAGTATTCACTTGCAATTTTTTGGGCTATTTTGTTTCCCTTTGTTTATCTACTAAAATAGTTCATAGTTCCTCTTACTATCTCAAAGCTAATTGAAAAAATGAGTTTTTGAATAAATATATGGAATTTATCGAAGTTTATTTCCATGTATTCAATAGTTTCAATAGGTGAGTAAGTTAAATTTGTGAGAATGGCGGTAATAAAGAATGGTCTACACTTCATTTAAAATGTCACTAATTGTGATATACTATGGTTATGATCCTTTATCATTCACATAAGCCTTAAGAGGAAAACCTAAGGACGAAATAGTGGTGGATCACATTAAACTCCAAAAATATGTTTGCCAACTATTACCGGACAACATGGCTATAACACAGAACATGATGAAACAATAACCTTATCTTTGTTGTTGTGAAAGGGACTTTGAAGTGGTGTATTTTGTATTTATAATTATGTTGAAACTATACAAATAAACATGTCTCTCCAGAAATAAATAATGGAGAAAACATTATCATCTAAACGATATTCTCCCTCTAAGATGTGGTAGAGGATCCACAATATAACTTATAAAATGGATATACCAACTTATTCATGTTTACATTTGGTATCTAATGTGTCTTGTTTAAATAAGATAATTAATAAAAATATATTAATTCATATGATTTTTCTAGATTGTGTCAAGGATGGAAAATTTTATGATGTAAAGCAGTTTGAAATATGGATAAATAAATGAAGAACTTGATACATTATTGAGTGCCTCATTAAATGTATGGACTTGCCAATAGAAGATGTGACTTGCAAAAACGATTTATTCAATCTTAAGTATTAATAATTGGTTAGTGTGGATGTAAATATTTGTTTAAGGGGAAGGGGCTCAATAACGCGTTAACCATAAGCCTCCTTCATCATTGTAATATTATTTATACTTATCATGGTTTGTTTCCTTCTAGCAGTATTTGTCTCATATATATATACATGAATGGAGGTAATTTCAAGAATCGTCTTATCACATGATATTTTGTAATAGGAGGTATCCCCTCAAAGATGGTTCTTATTCATTCAATTTTTCACTTGACTTGGGCATTGAAATTATTGAATTGGTTCTATCTTATACTTATATAGCTATTCGTTTTTTAACGAAGCTTGCCATGCATAAGAATTTGTAGCTAATCAAGAAATAAGGGTCATTATTGTTTGAAAAGGTGTGGCATTCTAAATCCTTGTATCCCAAGTCATTACATTAATATTGTTATTTTATTTTGTGATTAACTAATCCTATTATTTGTAATTTTACCCTTTGCCACATATATATAAAAGAGTTAATTTTAAAAATCATAAATAATTATTCGTAAACATAAATTTTAAGGAGATTAGGCTTTAAAATAGAAATTTTAAGGACTCACGTTCAACTTTTCTAAAATATGATATTACGTGTTATCTTTATTTTCCACTAATTTCGTTATTTACATCCTACAAAACTATATAATAAATTGATTACCTAATATCATTAATATAGAAAGAAATAAATAAATAATACCTTAAATATGCAGAAGGATTTAATATACTCCACAACAATTTTATCATATAATTATGTTTGACATGTTACTTATTAGTTGTGGGGTCATGAATATTATGCTTTCCACTATCGTAAGTAAAGTACATATCACATTTTTGGGAAGGGTTGATTATGTAATTTTTTGGTAAATAATAATAATGTATTAAAATGTTGGTAAAATTAGTATAAATTGTTTAGTTGAAATAAGATAGAAGGAAATATTTCAAGGGAAATTCAATTCATGATGTTTGTGAAAATGAAGTGTTATATGTAAGGAGATTTGAGGTTAAAATCTTCTAGATATCTCCTCTATTCATCTTGAAATGAAAAGATAATTTATTTATTTTTGTCAAGTTCAAATTTCTATTACTTAAGAAGTGTTTTATAAGTTATGGCCCTTTGTGCTACTGGTCTTCCTGCTAGGGAACCAGAAGAGTAACAAAAATTGAGTTTCTAGAGATTAAAATTGCCTCACTTCAAGGGACTGACACACAAAAACTAAATATTTCTCTCGAGAGCATGAAAAAACATGACAACATAGACACGAGAGCTTTTTTTTCCATAACTTTTACAACTTAAGAAGAACAAAACGGCACTGGAAATTAATATTAGAGTATAGATTTGGAAAACTCGGAGACTTGGAAAAACTTTGGAACTGACCATAGATGCCTAACCTTATGACCATTAAGAGCGATCGTAACCACATTCCAACCACGACCACTGAGAATAAGAACCATCTTTGGATCATTATTATGAGCTACTAAACATGTCAAAGGAGAAAAATAAGGGAAGACACTGAGAAACTACTCCAGTTAGTATAGTGAAGAGTGGACCATCGCAGAGCAAGAGCACTGAACCATAAAGAAACTTCTTCAAAAAATATAGCTACAAATAGTGTCTAGAGAAATAGAGGAAACGATCGGTTTGAGAGGCCAACCACCTTTGTGCTACATGTTACCAACAAAGGAAAATGATTACCCTAATTCCCAACTTGACACCACATGATCCTTGAATATAATAGACCAAAATACTCAAAGGAAATTACCATATTTAGTTGATTGAAAGGAAGAAGAACAATTTCATGGAGAGTTGAATTATCATCGTGAGTCTCTATGGTGAACTTAAGCTCCACCATGCAGGTTCGAGTGGATGAATGTTTTCTGACCCAGGGGAGGACGACAATGGATAATATCCAGTATTGTATGCACCAATGAAAACCAAAGTATAGGCCAACCATTTGAAGTGATAACATGATAAAGATCATAGGCATGGCGGTCGTGAATCAAATACCTATATATGTTATGCATAGTAAAAAAATATTACTCATTTTCCCTCCAATGTATCTTATCTAGTTGTAGGATTCAAGAATAGAGTATAGTGACCATGACACCATCATAGGACAACATCGATGGAAGCCTATTTAGAGAATGATTAGTTAACATAATGAATTTACAAATTATGGGAAAGGCCAAGTGTAGGAAGCAAATGCGGGTAGATATCACCCTCACTCGTACATTAAGCTAAACATGCCAACATATTGAGAGGTTGATTCCATGAGCCAAATGCCCTGCAAAACCACTCAAACATATCATGATTGAAGCACTTGGTTTTTATTTTCACTTGCCATGAGGGAGTGATCCTTGTATGAAACGAAAAGGCAAGCGTATATTAACTTTGTGGGAACTTCTTGGGACCATTACATGTTAAGAGAAGAGGTGTTTGAATGAAGAGAATGTTTGGAAAGGAGATTTGAAAGCTTATATCCTAAGAGACAAATGTGGGATAACATGAGAGCCAATATTTTCTTAAGGAGTGATGCAACTCTAAAGATGTGGGATTCTTGGCATGAAATACTTTATAATTTGGAGAGGGATGCATACATCTTAAAAATTGAGATAATGAGTATGGAGTCCCCCTCTATCAATAGTTGATGATAATTTTTCCTTAAGGAAATTCTTAGAGCATCTTCGAGTGCCTAAACTTCAACTTCATTATTAGTGGTGAAGCCAAGCTTGCCTACATAGATGTCAAGAATTTGCCCTGAGTTGTTTCTGAAGACTCCATTGAAACTAGAAGGGTCTGTATTTCCTCATGAAGCTCAATCAATTTTTTTTTTTATGAAAGCAAGAGGAAGGGGAGACTTGGGGTATGGGGATGGACACATTGGATAAAGAAGATGGTATTAAGTATTATAGTGAGTTTTAAGGGCTTAACCTGAGATAATGTACAATTGCTTGTTCATACTGAGGGCTTTCCCAATCATGAGAGACCTAATTAAGAGAGGCAATGGTCTCTTGTATTTCATAGAGGAAAATGTGCTACACTACTTCTAGGGAAGAGGAATAATTTTTGAAGATTCTACAATTTTTCTTTCCAAATATTTTAGGAAACGAAACCTGAGATAAGAAGCCAAGTGTTAGTACGAAATAGCTTGGAAGGTGTACCAAAAATATCTCACTTAAGTGACAGGTGACTAGTGACCCTAACAACAATTTCAGTTGGTTATACTTCATATCTACAATAAATATGTGAGAAAAAACTCCTGAAAAATAGATGTATGTGATCTAAAAGAACAAAAAATAAAAAATGAGTTCATTGTAAAAACCCAATTATGGAGAATCTTTGAAATAATATATATTTTATTAATAGCCCCTGGTGAAGGACATTTACAAAGGGTCATAAATCTCCCTCCATGGGATGTTTCCTTTGATGTCCTTGTCACTTCAGTATTCATATCTTCTTCTCTCAATGTGTAAAACCCCAAACAATATGTAGAACTGAAATGGGAGCGCAAAACATATGAGACGATAATGGTGACAATTATAATGATCATGGTAAGAAATGAATGAAAAACTCTCTTATTTATATCAAAGTATTAGGTTGATCTAAAAAATGGAGAATAATAAAATATTATTGAGCAAAATCTAGATATAACCATTAGGAATACTTTATTATATTTTTGGAGAAGGAAAATATATTCAAAATTGTTAAAGATATTTATTTAGAAACAAGTAAAAGATAAAATGATTTATTCATTATTTCGAGAATAATAAAAAAATTGTGAAATTAAATCGTTATTAAATAATAATTTATCAATTATTCCAAGAATTAAGTAAGGAAAAATAAATAAATAGTGATTTATTTAATTATTCTTACGTCATTTAGTCAAATGTGACAATGAATAATTATCAAACAATGATTTAATAACTATTCTTAGAGAAAGTTAAATAATTAATGGTTTATTTAATTATTCTCATGGGTTTTGATAAGAAATAACCTAATAAAAGTGGTTTATTAAGTTATTTCCTATAGTGAAAGTGATTTTACTATGGTTTAATTAAAATTACATGGTGTATTTCGATCCACCTAGTTAGAAATGGCTAGGTGATCATTTTTTGGTGATTGAAGATTTTCCCCCAACGTACGAGTGTTAGGAGAAAATCGTATGACCAAAATACATTGTAAGTTACACTTCCACGAGACACCGCAGAGCAGTTAGAGAGAGAGAGAGAGAGAGAGAGAGAGAGAGAGAGAGAGAGATGACTGAAGAAATTCAAGGAAGGACATAAATGGAGGGGGCAAGACCTACTAAACTGATATAAGTCTCCTTTTATTTTGGAGTACATGATCTCAAATAGGTGGGGGAGGCATAGCCATACCTACTAAGATAAATTACTAAAAATAATAATGTTGAGCACAGTAATGTGAGACTGAGCTACAAAGTACATGATACATGATACATTGGAATCAATGGGCCAGGACATAATACAATGAATCCCATATACATAATGTGCCTGGAAACACATAGGTCTGGGCTATAAAAAAATTACATCTAAGTACATGATATGTAATTCCCCCTCGAGCTGACATGGGTAGGGGGTACCATAACCAAAGAAGCCACGTTGAACACAAAAGGGATCTCAAGACCAACATGGATAAACTGAATGAGACATGTGTGTTGTGGGTGCTGGAAGCGGCTAGAACCGAACCCATTGTTGGGAAAAATACTGAGAGGGGGTGGGGGGGGGGGGGGGGGTGAATCAAGATGCATAAAAGATATTCAAATTCTTTTTCCTTTTTCACTCTCTAAAACCTATACGCTACTTTCCTTTAGTAAACTCGCGTATATACGCGTATATCCTTCATTCAACTCGCGTATTAGCAGAGATCTAAATATGCAGATATTTATTAACTTAGTTCTTTTCACTATTCAATCATCTGATGTTAAGTTAACAGTAAACATGTGTAGTAGCAACAGAATAAACCATCACACAAAGCATCACACATGAACACCAGGATTTTTAGGTGGAAACCCGAGTCGGGAGAAAACCACCACTGCAGTTGCTTAGCCTTCAATATTTTATTATAGAGAAAACATCTTACAACATATGTGCTGGTGCAGACTCCTACCAGCACGCAGGCACCCACCTGCGCTCGTTTACCAGCCTCTCCTGGAAGGGAGCTCCAACCCCCTGACTCATTTACCAGCCTCTCCTGGAAGGGAGCTACAACCCCCTGCTCTCGTTTACCAGCCTCACCTGGAAGGGAGCTACGACCCCCTGACTGAAGGCTTACAAACTCAAGACCTCTCTGGACCACACGTTTCATCAATTTTCACATCGGATCCAACAACTTCAATGAGCACAACTTGTAGGCCAATTTCATCATATTTTCACACCGACCCTTTCCATACTTTAAGCACAAACATAGCAGATACATATAACTACGGATCGATGCTAAACAATCAGGATATTTTCTACTACGCTTCAGCAAACCCTAGTTTGCATACGCGCTTTTCCTTCACCGATGTCGCGTATATACGCGCTTCCGTCCACATAAAAACCGTATACCGTATGTATTTTATTGCGCATACGCGCTTTTCTTCCGGCCGCGTATATGCGCTTTCGGCAAATAGCGTATAGATCTTCTTTTATGCATCGTACTTCATCAGATGATCATTCGATTTACCTTTTACCTCAAACAGATGTTCGCCTCATCACGATCTAATCTTCCATAAAAGATCTAGAAAATACAAGTATATTTCAGATCTAGATCCCCTTCTTCATCATTGGTGCATCATACATTCGATTTATCTTTCAAGTGTAACCCTTTCCATTCGTATCTACTTCAGAGAAGTATTCATTCAAGCTCGACATCTTGCACCACACCCAGTTTTTACAATGAATTCTTTCCTTATATAGGTTTACCCTTTTTCAATACCATGAGCCAAAACCCATTACTTCCATGGTATGAGGTCAATTTAGCAATCATTACCCAATACAATGGGTCAATACCATGGTGGTTACCCTTGGTTTTGCACTTTATGAGCGCTTTTTCATACGCGACTTGGCACGTTGTTTCACGTGCATACCGACTTCCCTAGCCAATCCGCATACCTTGAGACATACTCTTTCATCATACTTTAGCACATTCAATTCCTTTCTTCATTGCCTTCTCGTACTTTGTAGATACATCATATTTCTTCATCAAGACATATTCTATTAAGCACAACTTCATCAAGTAAGTTGTCATCATCTTCATCAAGTGGGTTTCCATTCAAGGACAACACTAACATCATATACAACAAACATCAGATTTACATCATTTACCAAGTCCATCAAGTCAAGAATAACTTCATCGGTGGATTGCCATCAAGGACAACATGTCAACAATCTATGTCTTCATCTTCATTCGGGTTGCCATCAAGGACAACACTCGCATCATATTGCCAACAATCTCCCCTTTGGACTTGATGGGCAACCACGATGGTGTTTGATCACCACAAAGATAAGGTACATTAAGAATATAATGACACCATGTCACCTTCCCCATTTTTGACATCATTCTTTCTTCATTCAAACACCATGTCACTCTCCCCATTTACATCAAGGGCAAAGGGTGGATAAAACCAACATACTCTCCCCATTTTCTCCTCATGGGAAGAAGCGTGCTATCCATAATATCCGAAGTGACCAAGCTCCCCCGAGTTCATGTTGAATCTTCAAACATATTTTCCAATGAAGTACATGACTCTAGAACTTCCTATCTCCAAAGACTCATACTTACATCACATATCCAACCAAGTGGATTTACATATGAGACTCAAGTACCCAACCAAGTGGGTTTACACAATTCAACTCACCACCCAACCAAGTGGGTTTACAAAATTTGACAAGTCCTTACATGATCAATATTACAATTTTACAACATGGGTCTCAACAGACCTTTTCATCAAACTACAAATATAATTTTAAGACTGACTACCAAAAGTCCTCAAGAAGAGAACATATTCAGAACCATCCATAACAACAATTCATGATACTTATCAAAGCTAATGCTCCCCCCGTCATTGCATCCAAGAAAACTTTCCATATGACTAAGGCTCCCTTAGTTTGTGCATCCCAAACTTTTACCAACAAATCATCAAGGAATCTTTATCAAAACATTAGAAATAGAATATGAGAACTGGAACACCACCGTAGATACCAAATAGTATCATAGATACCAAATAGCACCTCTGGTGATATTTGAAGAGAGTTGACTCCAAAATGATAAATTGTCGAATCAGAGACATACAAGTTTTCATTGCATGAACTCTGTTATATACGCGATCGTGTTTCGAAATCCCAGTATCAATGCCATCTTCTAAATTTATGTAGATTTGACTCTCTTTTGACAATGAAACACTCAGCTCGTCTTAGATATCGAAGCTTACCAGGCAGGTTTGCAAAGATATCAACAACTTGTTCTTTGGAGGGAACATACTCCAACTTCCCTTTTTCTCAAGCACTTGTTCACGTAAGAAGTGATATTTGATGAGACCGGTGCTTGGTCTTCGAATGCATAACAGGATTCTTCAATGATGGCACTGCTGTATTGTCACACTTAATGGGAAGGAGGTGTACATTTGATTTGAAAATCTTGTAAGGTTTGCATCATCCAAAGGAGTTGAGTGCAACAAGATCAGCAGCCACATATTTATTCTCATTTCTAGATAAGGCAATATAATTTTGCTTCTTCTTGAACCAAGATACTAACCGGGTCCCATATAGAATGCACCACCACTAGTGCTTTTTCGATCATCAACACTTCTAGCCCAATCACCAGGTGTAAGCATGAAGAGTAAGATCGACATTTTTTGGATACCATAGACCAAAGTCTTGAGTTCCTTGTAGATATTTGAAGATTATTTTAAGCATGTCAAGGTGAGAATCTTTTGGATTAGCTTGGAATCATCCAACAATCCCAACCTATGCATAATGTGCTGGTCTAGTCCCTGAGATAAAGTAGACTTCCTATCATTGATCTCTATTCAGGATTTGATTCACCGTGGAGAATCATCATGAGAACTGAGATTGCATCTAGTTATCATTGCCTCAGGTTTGCATTTCTTCCATGCCATATTTCTTCAGAATTTGCCCACTTAAGATATTTTGCTTTGTGATAGGAATATACCATCCAGTTGATGCACTTGTTAACCAAGAAAGAATGTTAGTTCCCCAAGTAAGGACATTTCAAATTCTTTGCCGCATGAATACAAATTTTTGACTCATAGATTCTTTTACTCCCAAAAATGATATCATCAACATATACAACCACAATCAATAGTTTATCATTTTCACTTTGTGTATAAGTTGCTATCAATAGATCCCTTTGAAAATCCTTGTTGATGAAGATATTTGTCAGAGCATCGATAATACTATAACCTTGGAGCTTGTTTGAGACCATATAGAGCCTTTTTAAGTCTACAAACAAGATTTTGTCATTTCCCAACATGAATCCTTCCGGTTGTTCTATATATACCTTCTTCTAGATCACCATTAAGAAAAGCATTTAACATCCATTTGATAAACTTTGATTTGTGATAATTATGAAAAAGCAAGAAACATTCTTATGGCTTCAAGTCTAGCTACAGAAAAATTCACAAGTACATATACCTTCTTGCTGAGTATACCCTTTGCAAATAGGTCTAGCTTTGTTTCAGCACAACATCCCCATTCTCATTTAACTTGTTCTTGAAAATCCATTTAGTTCCAATGACATTTTTATCATGTGGTCTTGGTACCAATTCCCAAGTGTCATTATTTTCAAGGTGATCAAGCTCTTCATCCATGGCTTGCTTCCAAAATTCATATTTGCTAGCTTGATTGACATTGTGAGGTTCAATTGTGGATAGAAGTGCCGATGACTAGAAGATCAGAGTTCTTCTCGTTCTTTACCCGATTCCTTGTCTCCCAAAATTTGAGATTCAGGATGATTTCTTTTGAACATATCACGGATGGAGCTTTTTCGATAGATCATTTTTGGATTATTTCATTGGATCCACCGATTTATATCATTTCTATTTGATGTAAAGGCCATAAGTCACTATCATCTTCCTTTGTTGTTTGCTTTCTTTTTTAGGATACATAGGAGACTCATCAATAACAACATCAATACATTCAACAATATTTGAAACACTTTTATTGTAACATATGTATGCTTTGCTTGAAGATGAAATAACCAAGAAATATCCCTTCATCCGATCTAGGTTCAAAATTGCCAAGCTTTTATCATTATTTTTGATAAATCATTTACTTCAAAAACTCTAAAATGCTTCAGAGGGAGAATTACCATAGCAGAGTTCATATGGTGGAGTTTTGTCACTATTTACCCAAACATGAGCCTTGTTGAGAATGTTGCATTGCTTTATGTCTTGCTTTCACTCGAGCATATGGAAGTTCCCGAGGAGTCATCAAGCATAGCTCTAGCCATTGGAAAAAATTGTTCTATTCATTTTCTACGCTCGCCATTTTGTTGTGGAGTACCACCTATCTGAGAAGCGTATTTTTATGCATATTGTTCACAAAATTCAAAGAATTCATTTGATGTATATTCTCCTCCTCGATCAGATCTAAGACACTTGATTTTAGATCTAATTCATTTTCTACAATGCTTTGAAGATCTGAAACTTTTCAAATGCTTCATCTTTGTGTTTAATGAACGCACGATTACTTTTCTAGAGTAGTCATCAATAAATAAGATATAGTATTCTTTACGTAGAGACTTTTCCTCATAGGTCCCATATGTCGGCTGAATTGAGTTCAAGAGGCTTACTTGAAGATCTTCTTTGGCATTAAATCATACTACTGTGCGCTTGCAATTGACAACATTTATATAGTGCTGCAGTAGATTAATATTGGGAAGATCACGGAAAGAACGACTTGAAGTCTGCTTGCTTTGTTGATTTGAAAGCAGGATACTGACCTTGATGCCATAGCCAATTTTACGAAGTCTTGCTCAAGTAACATTGATCTTTGCGGTTCGGACATGGGTTGCTTGGATTTCTTTTTCCTTTATAATAATTTTACTGTATCAAGATCACGAACCACACACATTCTTTTGAACCTAAAGACAACTAGTTCCTTGATCACACATTTGACTTACACTCAGCAGTTACGCCTTAATCCATCCACATACATGAAATCATTAGCCTTCACCTTTTCTTTTAGAAACACGAGACCCTTTTCCTTTAATTACGGCCGGGAGAATCATTTCCAAATGTTACTTTCTCCTTTTCTAGAGCATTATATGTAGGGAGTTTTCTTTTGTAACTTTGTGTGTATGTGACACCCACTATCAATGTACCATTGATTTTCTTCACCTGTAATGCGCTATCTACAATTTTAGCGGTTCTTTCTTTTTCCACACTTTAGAGCTTGAGGAACATGTTCTTTTGTTTGGATCTTGCTCCACCATTGGATTCTTCATGACCAGAAGTTATTACAGCAGTGATAGCTTCGTTTGAAGAGGAGAAAAATTTGTTATATGGTGTTCTTCTTTGGTTCAATATTCATCTTTTTCTTGCTTCTCTTGTCATGATGGTTTTTATATGCAACACATTGAAACTGACTTTATGACCAAAATTGTGACATGAGAAACATTGTCCATTAGTAGAAATTTACAGCCCATCATGAAATATTCTATTTGAATTTTTTGTTAGTTTTGTAGCCCTTTTGAAAGATCTCCCTATTAGTGTTCCTTGAATTGAGATGATCATGTTTTTCTTGTAAAGATCCTTTGTTTCTTTTTCAGGTAGGTTTGAATGTAGTAAACCATACGTGGCGGCTGAATTTTTTGGTTTGAAAGTGGAAGATTCCCGGTACTTATCCAAGACCTATTTTTATAAGAGGAGACCGTTGTATCTTGATAACTTCATCTAAGGTTTCTGAACCTTTAGAAAATCTAATATTGAGAGTCTTCACTTTCTCATTATCTTTCCTTAGACTTACTACATACTCAATTCCTCAATGCGTTTTTCCTTTGCTTCAGTGATTTTCAAGAGTCTCTATGATTATGTTCTTTTCTTCTAGGCTTACTTTGAGTTGATTGTTTTCTTCAAGAAAATCATTGTCTTCCGAAGCATCAACAAAAGTATCCTTTTCTTCTCTAGAATCTTTTGCCATGAAGTGAGTTTAATATCATGGTGAATCTTATTCATCTTCACTAGACACTTCATCATCATCTTCATTTTATAATAATACTCAAATTGTTTCCTTTACCACGTTTTCTCTATAGGGACATTTAGCAGCATAGTGACCAACACACTCAAAACATTTGAAGGGAAGCTTACCTTGGAGATCCTTAGGTACCCTAGTCCCGCTTTCTCACAAAATTCGCTTCTTCTTCTTAGAAGATATATAAATGGATTCTTTGACAACTTCTTTTTTTCCTCTTACGAGGATACCTTAAAAGCAGCTTCTTTGATTTGAGACAGATCTCCTCGTCTCATTTCAAAAGTGAGAATCTCTAATGGCCCAGACAATAGTAAGAAGTTTACGGATCTTGCCTTTCTTCAATAGTTGAAACTTTAGAGTCAAATTTTGAAGTCAAGGATCTTAAGACTTTTTCCACCAAAGTAGTATCGGTTATGGTTTCACCCAAATTTCTCATTCGATTTACAATATCATCCAGGACATAAGAAGAAATGAACAAATGCTTTCATACTATGCATTTTCAAATTTTCATATTCAATTCTAAGAGTTTGAGTTTTGCACTTTTACCTTTGTGTCTCCTTCATGCTTAGAATGATTTTGTCCCATATTTCTTTTGTTGAATGTCGCGCATCACTTTAGCAAATTCTGGTTCGGACATGCTTCCTAATAAGACATTTACTTCTTTGGCATTGATTTCATACTTCTTCCTTCTTTGCATCGGTGGGAATACTTGTCGGGTATTGATGGCAACCTATTCACGATTACCCATACATCGCACCAAGACTTTGCGGATATGCTTTTTCGTACCTTCGAATATCGGATTTCTTCCATTGAATAGAGGTGGCTTTATAGACATCACTCCTTCTTGAATTCCCATTGCGACGGATCTCCTTCAAGCGATCAAGCAGGAAAGAACCTCCTCGATACGAATTGTTGGGAAAAATACGAGAGGGGGGGGGGGGTGAATCGGATTTCGGCATATTCAAATTATTTTTACTTTTTCACTCTTAAAACCTATACGCTACTTTCCTTTAGTAAATCGCGTATATACGCGGATATCCTTCATTCAACTCGCGTACTAGAGATCTAAATATGATATTTATTAACTTAGTTCTTTGCACTATTCAATCATCTGATGTTAATTAACAAACATGTGTAGTAACAACAGAATAAACCATCACACAAAGCATCACACATGAACACCGGATTTTAGGTGGAAACCCAAGTCGGGAGAAAACCACCGTAGTTGCTCAGCCTTCAATATTTTATTATAGAGAAAACATCCAACATATGTGTCAGCACTCACCAAGACCAGCGCCCACCGCGCTCTTCACCTTCTCTGAAGGGAAGACTCGACTGCGACCCCCTCTCTCGTTTACCAGCCTCACCCGGAAGGGAGCTACAACCCCTGATCAAGGCTACAACCCTTAGCACCACTACGGACCACGTTTCATCAATTTTCACACCGGATCCAACAACCTCAAAAGAACACGCTTGTAGGCCACGTTCATCATATTTTCAAAGTGGACCCACTTCATACATTTAAGCACGATTAATCATGAAATAGATACATATAACTCACGACGATATCGATAAACCACGGAACAGATCGACATTTCTTACTACGTACAGTCAGAGCCTAGTTTGCATACGCGCTTTCCTTTCTATGATGTCGCGTATATACGCGCTTCCGTTCACATAAAACGACGTATACTTACGTACATATTCTGAGCTAATTTTATTCATACACGCTTTCTCTTCAACTAAGGCGCGTATATACGCTCCTCTTCTCTTAACTAGCGTATGGCTCTTACTTTTATGTCATTGGGTACCTCACAACAAGTATACATCACTTCGCATTTTACCCTTTTACCCTGCATGCATGTTCGCCTCATCACGTATCTAATCATTCCATAAACATCGCATCTAGAAAATACAAGTATATTTCGATCTAGATCCCCTTCTTCATCATTGGTGCATCATACATTCGTATTTACTACGTCCAACCGTAACCCTTTCCATTCGCATCTACTTCGTAGAGAAGTATTCATTTGGGCTCGTACATCTTGCACTCACACCCATGATTTTCACAATGAATTTCTTCTCTTTATATAGGTTTACCCTTTTTCAATACCATGAGCCAAAACCACATTACTTCCGATGGTATTCTTGGACGGGGTCATTTAGACGAATCATTACCCAATACAATGGGTCAATACCATGGTGGTTACCCCTGGTTTTGCACTTTATGAACGCTTTTGCCCATACGCGACTTGGCACGTTGTTTTTCACGTGCATACGCGACTTCTCCTAGACATATCCGCATATGCCTTGAGACATACTCTTTTCACCATAGATTTAGCACATGCTGAATTCCTTTCTTCATTGCCTTCTGTACTCATTGTAGATACATCAGATTTAGATCATCAAGACATATTATATTAAGCACAACTTCATCAAGTAAGTTGCCATCATCTTCATCAAGTGGGTTTCCATTCAAGGACAACACTCAGCATCATATTGCTAACAAACATCAATTTATATTAGATTTACATCATTTACCAAGTCCATCAGGTCAAGAATAACTTCATCAGGTGGATTTCCATCAAGGACAACACATGCCAACAATATCATGTCTTCATCTTCATTCAGTGGGTTGCCATCAAGGACAACACTCTGCATCATATTGCCAACAATCTCCCCCTTTGGACTTGATGGCAACCACGATGGTGTTTGATCACCACAACAGATAGGTACATTAAGAATATAATGACACCATGTCACCTTCCCCATTTTTGACATCATTCTTTCTCTTCATTCAAACACCATGTCACTCTCCCCCATTTACATCAAGGGCAAAGGGTGGATCAAAACCAACATACTCTCCCCATTTTCTCCTCATGTGGAAGAAGCGTTCTGCAGATCTGATATGTACTGAAGTGACCAAGCTCCCCCTGAGTTCATGTTGAATCTTCAAACATATTTTCCAATAAAGTACATGACTCTATGAACTTCCTATCTCCAAAGACTCATACTTACATCACATATCGAACCAAGTGGATTTACATATGAGACTCAAGTACCCAACCAAGTGGGTTTACACAATTCAACTCAGCTACCCAACCAAGTGGGTTTACAAAATTTGACAAGTCCTTACATGACTGAATATTACAATTTTACAACATGGGTCTCAACAAGACCTTTTCATCAAACTACAAATATAACTTTAAGACCGACACCAGAAAGTCCTCAAGAAAGAGAACATATTTCAGAACCATCATAATGGCAACAATGCATGATACTCATCAAAGCTAATGCTCCCCCTGAATCTGTGCATCCAAGAAAACTTTCCATATGACTAAGGCTCCCCCTTAGTTTGTGCATCCTGAACACTTTTACCAACAAATCATCAAGGAATCTTTATCAAAACATTAGAAATAGAATTATGAGAACTGGAACACCACCAGAGATACCAAATAGTATCAGAGATACCAAATAGCACTACAGCTGTGCTGAAGAGAGCTGACTCCAAACAGTAAATTGTCAGCAATCAGACATACACAGTTTTCTGTGCATGAACTCACATATATACGCGACTGTGTTTCAGGAAATCCGCGTATCCAATGCCATCTTCTAAATTTATGTAGATTTGTTCTTTTGACTGGCAGAGAACACTCCCAGCTTCTGTCTTAGATACTCGAACGCTTCCCTGGGCAGAGGTTTGGTAAAGATATCAGCAACTTGTTCTTTGGAGGGAACATACTCCAACTTCACCTTTTTCTCAAGCACTTGTTCACGTAAGAAGTGATACTTGATGGGAATGTGCTTGGTCTTCGAATGCATAAAAGGATTCTTTGAAATAATGATGGCACTTGTATTGTCACACTTAATGGGAACAGGAGGTGTACATTTCATTTGAAAATATTGTAAGGTTTGCATCATCCAAAGGAGTTGTGTGCAACAAGATGCGGCAGCCACATATTCTGCTTCTGCTGTAGATAAGGCAATAGAATTTTGCTTCTTGCTGAACCAAGATACTAACCGGGGTCCCATATAGAATGCACCACCACTAGTGCTTTTCCGATCATCAACACTTCTAGCCCAATCTGCATCAGTGTAAGCATGAAGAGTAAGATCAACATTCTTTGGATACCATAGACCAAAGTCTTGAGTTCCTTGTAGATATTTGAATATTCTTTTAACAGCCTGAAGGTGAGACTCTTTTGGATTAGCTTGGAATCGTCCAACAATCCCAACTGTATGCATAATGTCTGGTCTAGTCCCAGTGAGATAAAGTAGACTTCCTATCATTGATCTGTATTCTGGTTGATTCACCGTGGGAGAATCATCATGAGAACTGAGATTGCATCCGGTTATCATTGGTGTACTTACAGGTTTGCATTCTTCCATGCCATATTTCTTCAGAATTTTCTTAAGATATTTTTCTTGTGATAGGAATATACCATCTGTAGTTTGATGCACTTGCAAGCCAAGAAAGAATGTTAGTTCCCCAAGTAAGGACATTTCAAATTCTTGCTGCATGACAGAAGTAAATTTTTGACTCATAGATTCTTCGTTACTCCCAAAAATGATATCATCAACATATACAACCACAATCAATAGTTTATCATTTTCAATTTTTGTGTACAAGTTGCTATCAGCAGACCCCTTTGAAAATCCTTGTTGATGAAGATATTTGTCAAGACGATAATACCATGCCCTTGGAGCTTTTTTGAGACCATATAGAGCCTTTTTAAGTCTACAAACAAGATTTTCATCATTTCCCAATATGAATCCTTCCGGTTGTTCTATATATACTTCTTCTTCTAGATCACCATTAAGAAAAGCAGATTTAACATCCATTTGATAAACTTTGATTTGTTGATAACTTGAAAAAGCAAGAAACATTCTTATGGCTTCAAGTCTAGGTACAGGAGAAAACGTTTCTTCAAAGTATATACCTTCTTGTTGAGCATACCCTTTGCAAACTAGTCTAGCTTTGTTTCTTACAACATCCCCATTCTCATTTAACTTGTTCTTGAAAATCCATTTAGTTCCAATGACATTTTTATCATGTGGTCTTGGTACCAATTCCCAAGTGTCATTATTTTCGATTTGATCAAGCTCTTCATCCATGGCTTGCTTCCAACATTCATCTTTGCTAGCTTCATTGACATTGTGTGGTTCAATTGTGGATAGAAGTGCCAGATGACTAGAAGATCCCACAAGAGTTATCCTTGTTCGTACACCTGATTCCTTGTCTCCCAAAATTTGAGATTCAGGATGATTCTTTTGAACATATCTAGATGGAGCTTTTTCAGATAGATCATCTTCAGGTTCTTCATTGGATCCACTGTCTATATCATTTCTATTTGATGTAGAAGGACATAGGTCACCATCATCTTCTTTTGTTGTTTGTTTTTCTTCTTTAGGAGCTGCAGGAGACTCATCAATAAAAACATCAATACATTCAACAATATTTCGAAGCCTTTTATTGTAACATTTGTATGCTTTGCTTGAAGATGAGTAACCAAGAAATATCCCTTCATCCGATCTAGGTTCAAACTTGCCAAGCTTTTCATCATTATTTTTGATAAAGCATTTACTTCCAAAAACTCTAAAATGCTTCACAGAGGGAGAATTACCATACCAGAGTTCATATGGAGTTTTGTCACTATTTACCCAAACATGAGCCTTGTTGAGAATGTTAGCTGCTGTATGTGCTGCTTCACCCCAGAACATGTCAGGAGTTCCAGAATCATCGAGCATAGCTCTAGCCATTTGTTGAATTTTTCTATTCATTCTTTCTGCTACGCCATTTTGTTGTGGAGTACCCGCTACAGAGAATTGTCTTTTTATGCCATGTTGTTCACAAAATTCAAAGAATTCATTTGATGTATATTCTCCTCCTCGATCAGATCTAAGACACTTGATTTTTAGATCTAATTCATTTTCTACCAATGCTTTGAAGATCTGAAACTTTTCAAATGCTTCATCTTTGTGTTTAATGAACCTGATCCAACACATTCTAGAGTAGTCATCAATAAATAAGATATAGTATTCTTCCCCACGTAGAGACTTTTTCCTCATAGGTCCACATATGTCAGTATGAATTAGTTCAAGAGGCTTACTTGAAGATCCTTCTTTGGCATTAAATCATACTCTGGTCTGCTTACCGAATTGACAAGATTTGCATATGATACTTTCTGGTAGATTAATATTGGGAAGATCACGAACAGCTTGAAGTATGCTTGCTTTGTTGATTAGAGAGAAGCTTAGATGCCCCAGCCTTCGATGCCATAGCCAATTTTCTGAAGTCTTGCTCAAGTAACATTGATCTTTGCAGTTCAGTACATACAGGTTGCTTGGATTTCTTTTCCCTTTATAATAATTTTACATGTATCAAGATCACGAACCACACATTCTTTTGAACTAAAGACAACTTCAGTTCCTTGATCACACATTTGACTTACACTCAACAGATTATGCCTTAATCCATCCACATACATGACATCATTAGCCTTCACCTTTTCTTTTAGAAACACAGACCCTTTTCCTTTAATTACAGCAGGAGAATCATTTCCAAATGTTACTTTCTTTTCCTTTTCTAGAGCATTATATGTAAGGAGTTTTCTTTTGTCACCTGTCATGTGTCTTGAGCACCCACTATCAATGTACCATTTATTTTCTTCACCTTCTGCAAATAACGCTATCCCACAATTTTCAACCGACGGTTCTTTCTTTTTCCACACTTTAGAGCTTGAGGGAACATGTTCTTTTGGCTGGATCTTGCTCCTGCATTCAGATTCTTCATGACCAAAGTTATTGCAATAAGTACATTCAACTTCGTTTTGAAGAGGAGAAAATTTGTTATAGGTGTTCTTCTTTGGTTAAATATTCATCTTTTTCTTTCTTGCTTCTCTTGTCATGATGGTTTTATATGCAACACATTGAACAGCTTTATGACCAAAATTGTGACATGAGAAACATTGTCCATTGAAGTAGAAATTTCTGTGATCATGAAATCTTCTATTTGAATTTACCTGTTGGTTGTAGCCCTTTTGAAAGATCTCCCTATTAGTGTTCCTTGAATTGAGATGATCATGTTTTTCTTGTAAAGATCCTTTGTTTCTTTGCTGAGTGGCTGAATGTAGTAAACCATCTGTGGCAGCTTTCAGATAATTTGGTGCTGAAGTCTGGGAAGATTCCCCAGTATATCCAAGACCTATTTTTATAAGAGGAGACCGTTGTATCTTGATAACTTCATCTAAGGTTTCTGAACCTTTAGAAAATCTAATATTGAGAGTCTTCACTTTCTCATTATCTTTCCTTAGACTTACTACTTCACACTCCAATTCCTCAATGCGTTTTTCCTTTGCTTCAAGCTGATTTTCAAGGGTCTCTATGATTATGTTCTTTTCTTCTAGGCTTACTTTGAGTTGATTGTTTTCTTCAAGAAAATCATTGTCTTCCAGAGCATCAACAAAAGTATCCTTTTCTTCTCTAGAATCTTTTGCCATGAGCAGTTTAATATCATGGTCAGAATCTTCTTCATCTTCACTAGACACTTCATCATCATCTTCATTTGCATAATAACTCTTCCTCTTTTCAAATTGTTTCCCTTTACCACCTTTTTCTCTATAGGGACATTTAGCAGCATAGTGACCAACTTTTCCACACTCAAAACATTTGAAGGGAAGCTTACCTTTGAATCTTCCGGTACCTAATTGGAGCTTTCTCACAAAATTCGCTTCTTCTTCTTCAGATATATAGCTGGATTCTTTGACAACTTCCTTTTCTTTTCCTCTTGCAGATACCTTAAAAGCAGCTTCTTTGATTTGAGACAGATCTCCTTGTCTCATTTCAAAAGCAGTCAGAATACCATGTAACTGAACAATAGTAAGAGTTTGCAGATCTTGCCTTTCTTCAATAGCTAAAACTTTAGAGTCAAATTTTGAAGTCAAGGATCTTAAGACTTTTTCCACCAAAGTAGTATCAGTTATGGTTTCACCCAAATTTCTCATTCGATTTACAATATCATCCAGACATAAGAAGAAATGGGCAATGCTTTCATCACTATGCATTTTCAAATTTTCATATTCAATTCTAAGAGTTTGGAGTTTTGCACTTTTTACCTTTGTGTCTCCTTCATAGCTTAGAATGATTTTGTCCCATATTTCTTTTGTTGAATGTAGCTGCATCACTTTAGCAAATTCTGGTTCAGACATGCTTCCTAATAAGACATTTACTTCTTTGGCATTGATTTCATACTTCTTCCTTTCTGCTGCATCAGTGGGAATACTTGTCGGGTATTGATAACCTTCTTCCACGATTGCCTATACATCTGCACCAAGACTTTGCAGATATGCTTTTTTTTGTACCTTCCAGAATATCAGATTTCTTCCATTGAATAGAGGTGGCTTTATAGACATCACTCCTTCTTGAATTCCCATTGCGACGAATCTCCTTCAAGCGATCAAGCTTCTGCAGAAGAACCTCCTCTGATACGAATTGTTGGGAAAAATACTGAGAGGGGGGGGGGGGGGGTGAATCAGTATTTACAGCATATTCAAATTATTTTTACTTTTTCACTCTCTAAAACCTATACGCTACTTTCCTTTAGTAAACTCGCGTATATACGCGGATATCCTTCATTCAACTCGCGTACTAGCAGAGATCTAAATATGCAGATATTTATTAACTTAGTTCTTTGCACTATTCAATCATCTGATGATAAGTTAATAGTAAACATGTGTAGTAACAACAGAATAAACCATCACACAAAGCATCACACATGAACACCGTGATTTTTAGGTGGAAACCCAAGTCGGGAGAAAACCACCGCTGCAGTTGCTCAGCCTTCAATATTTTATTATAGAGAAAACATCTTACAACATATGTGTCAGCACTCACCAAGACGCAGCACCCACCGCGCTGCTATCAGCCTCTCTCGGTATTGGGACCGACTCGTTTACCGTCTCTCTCCGGAAGGAGGCCACGACCCCCGCTCTCGCTTACCAAATGCCCTCACCCGGAAGGGAGAGCTACAACCCCCGACCGAAGGCTACAACCCTCAAAGACCCCACGACCACGTTTCATCAATTTTCACACTGGATCCAACAACCTCAAAAGAGCACAACTTGTAGGCCACATTTCATCATATTTTCAGACTGGACCCACTTCATACATTTAAGCACAGTCAATCATGAAATAGATACATATAACTCACTGACAGATATCAGTAAACCAGCAGAACAGATCAGACATTTCTTACCACAGACTTCAGCAAACCCTAGTTTGCATACGCGCTTTCCTTTCACTGATGTCGCGTATATACGCGCTTCCGTTCACATAAACCAGCGTATACTTCTGTACAAATTATAGAGCCAATTTCATTGCGCATACGCGCTTTCTCTTCAGCGAAGCCGCGTATATACGCGCTTCCTCTTCGGTGAACTAGCGTATGGTTCTTCAACCTTAAATGTCATTGCAAGTCTTCACAACAGATACATCACTTCAGATTTTACCCTTTACCTCAGACATATGTTCGCCTAGATGTTCGTCTCATCACAGATCTGATCATTCCATAAACAGATCTAGCAAATACAAGTACAATACAGGTCTAGATCCCCTTCTTCATCATTGGTGCATCATGCATTCAGATCTATCATTCAATTGTAACCCTTTCCATTCAGATATACTTCAGAGTGAAGTATTCATTCAAGCTCAGACATCTTGCACCCACACTCATGATTTGCACAATGAATTTCTTCTCCTTATATAGGTTTACCCTTTTTTCAATACCATGAGCCAAAACAATACCATGAGCCCAAAACTACATTACTTCCGATGGTATTCCTGGACGGGGTCTTTTAGACGAATCATTACCCAATACAATGGGTCAATACCATGGTGGTTACCCCTGGTTTTGCACTTTTTGAGCGCTTTTTCCCATACGCGACTTGGCATGTTGTTTCTCGCGTGCATACGCGACTTCTCCTAGACATATCCGCGTATGCCTTGAGACATACTCTTTTCACCATAGATTTAGCACATGCTGAATTCCTTTCTTCATTGCCTTCTGTACTCACTGTAGATACATCAGATTTACTTCATCAAGAACATATTCTATCAAGCACAAACTTCATCAAGTAAGTTGCCATCATCTTCATCAAGTGGGATGCCATTCAAGGACAACACTCAGCATCATATCATTTCACATCAGATTTACATCATTTACCAAGTCCATCAGGTCAAGAATAACTTCATCAGGTGGTTTGCCATCAAGGACAACACATGTCAACAATCTCATGTCTTCATCTTCATTCGGTGGGTTGCCATCAAGGACAACACTCTGCATCATATTGCCAACAAAAACTGCTCCATGTATTGAATGATATAGCCAGACTTGTTTTTAAAAACTATTCCAAAATATCACTCATATTGAACGAGATAGGGTTGTAGTATTTCATAGAATTAGTTGCATTTTAGTTCAGTTGAAACACTCCGGAGGTAGATGTCACTCTAGTTTAATTCTGTTACTATATTTCAAGTTTGATAATGGCACTTTAGTTCAACTCTGTTCACTATATCTCAAGTTAGATTAGTGGCATTCTAGTTCAATTTCAGTTCACTGTATTTCAAGTTAGGTTAATGGCATTCTAGTTTAGTTGTGGTCACTGTGTTTCAAGTTTGATCAATTGCATTCTAATTCGGTGTTATCCATTGTTCTTTAAGTAGTATTAACCGTCAAAATTAGACTTCACGGCCTTCATTGTTTACAAACTACTCTTGTTCTGAATTTCTATTAATGCATCATCATATGGAAATGGATTAGTGATATCATTTTAAGGCCTTGATTGTTCTGCAATCTTTTGCAATTTCACAAATAAGCCTTTTCCCAAAAACTATTCTCGAAAATCTCTAACTTTCGAATGAGGCTTAGTAGTGACAAGTTGAGCTGCAAAATGGATTAATCTTAGCATTACAAGTTAATTCAGAGTAGAAATCTTATTGTGCTACAAATAATCTTTTCCAATTGTGTTCCAATAAACTTCTAGCCATGGATGAGATTCTTTGTAATATTGTAAGATGATTGTTTACTTAGAAGAACCTCATTTTCACTAAACTTGTCCTTTTCTCAAGCTATTCCAACATATTTCTAATGAATGAATTGGATGAGTTCATGTTATGAGTTATTGAGTTCATGTTGTGATTTATTTCCTTGCTATGAGTCATTATCAAGCTTTGCATTTTCTGTTCTTTAGTGTCATACACAGTTTAGAATAGGTTTTGCTCTGTTTTAGTGTAACCATCCACTTCTCTTTACCAACACTTGGTTCTTTTCCTTTTGAAAATTAAACCATTAAGCCAAAAACATCAGAAAAACACTAAACACAACGTAGTGAGAAACAGATACCTAGGCACATATAGTGCACCTCACTTCAGCAGTTTACTAACCCTGGTTGACAATTTATGACCTCAATTTAGGAACACTAAGTTGAGCACTACAACAAGGTATCACTATCAAAGCATGGCATGAGCTCCCTTTGTCTTTCTAATTAATGCATGATGATTAATTTAATGATCACATGGTTAGTGAAAAATTTTTATGGATGCTCTTCCCCTTTCACAACCTCAACTGTGTGTTGTAATGTGTAGAAATTTATAGAAATTATATATTAATGTATTCAATATGATCTTGTGATGTACTAAAACAAGATATTGAATACTTATATAATATTTGCGGAATTCTAAACACAATCTCTCAATCACATGCAAGTAAGACAAATATGTAAATCAATCGCACAAAACAAGATGTTCTTAGGGAAAGAAACTGCTCAAAACCCCACTATCATATATTATATAAATTCAAGGAATCATGAAACAATGCAATACTTAATCTCTCATGAGATTCTCAAACACTCTTCCAATTGTCTCCCACTGATCTACGCAAAATTGGACAAATACATAGCCAATTCTCAACCTTCCTTCAACCTGCCTTGCTCACGCAATTCTTGAAGAATTATCCCCCTATTAAATAGGAAAACCAACCTTCCTTGATTGTGCGCCAATCCATCATGGCTTCCTCATGGCTTTATAATTGCACTTGGGAAATTCTCTAAAAATACAGCTGATAATTATGTTCCCTTTAACCTCTGTCTCAACTGGGTCTTCCTCATAACTGACATGTATGCATCTATTAATAGTTAGTCATTAGTTATTTGATTGATCACTACTTGTAAATTAAATATTATTTAATTCATTGGACCTCTCACTAATTCACCACTCAGTTAGAACTATTTAAACTGATTCTAACTCAATTAATTTAGATAACTGATTACAACTACACCCCACTAATGCATAACTACAACTAGACCCCAAAAATATTATAATCACTCTACATGCCTCATCTTATACCCTCAACTCAAATTTCTTGAGATAACTCAGTCATCATGACTTAATTAACGGATACAAGTTATTATGAGATGAAATTACAATTTATTATCCAATTTATTTAAGGAAAAAATAATTTTGACACCCATATTCCTCACTAGTGTGTAACTGAAATTCCTCACTGAATTTCCAATGTGTGTGTAATTTTTGTCCTTTCTGGTTGTCAATTTCATTGTTTTTTATTGCAAATTTCAACATAATGACTTCAACAAGTATTATTGTAAATCAATCAACCACTCTGTCCTCATGTGTGATAACAATTAAAAGTAATAATTGAAAATAATCGCAAAATGACCCTCATAGGTAATGAACTTTTGGATGAAGAAGGCTACATCCTCCCAAGGGTGAGGAAGAGATTTTCTATCAAAACCCCTGTGTTTGGGCATCAATTCTTCTCCCTCCTGTAAGAATATGGCCTTAGCTTCAGGATTGACCAATTTCCTTCAGAACCGTCTATTATGACTGGAAAATCAGACAAGCAAAATGACATTATGAAATGTCAAGCAGAAGGATTTACAGGGCTGAAAAACATTAAGGAATCTGGAAATTTTAAAATCTCTAAGGTCAAAAGGAAAAATGTTAAATTGTGCACCAAAGACACATGAAAAATGTGATTTGCATGCATTTTTCTTCGATAGGCACGCTGGTCTATGCGGCTTTCCCTCAAAAAGATGCACGGTCCTGGGAGTGGCGGAATTCACCATCCGGGACCACTTGACAGTTCAGGAGAGGATCCTCCACTTGAGGCCACCCAAGGACAGCCGCCTAGAACCACCTTGAGACCTCAAGTGTGCACGCAAAGGAATCAACCCCCACTCTTGGGTCACTATCCACAAGTGTACTAAGAGAGTGAAGAAGGATTTGAATTTTCCTATAAATTGCCACCATGAGAACAAAAAAATGAGAACACATTGTTACGCTAACCAAATTGCCCATGAGAAAACTAGCATTATGTGATCCGGAGAAGCAATAGAGTTAGAGGATTTGATTGTTGGCAACCCAACAACTCCAATCCCTTAGGAGAAGAGAGAGGCTTTGCAAAACTAGCTCAAGGGTAAAACCCTCCTTGCATTGGGTCTTACAGATCCATAGCTCTAAGGATCCTTTGGCAAGTGTGTAACGTTCTACCTTTATTTACTAATAGCAGTCAATAAGAGGGGATTATTCCACCATTTGTATTATTTTCTCTTTTGACTCATTTGAGTTTGTGTTTTTGTTTTACTATAGTTGTGATTCTTCTTCTTATTTGCAGCATACTATGTTCCATAACTTAGTGTGTTTTATATGTTAGCATGTTTCCACTAACCAACTAACCATTTTTCTACCTATGACAATTTCTTGTAGGTTACAACCATTCCTACCAAGCAACAGTGGTTTAGTAAACTCGTGCACTAAACACACCATAAAAGTATTGGCAACTCCACTTATTTTACCCTTTAGTTAAGTTGTCATGCTTTTGCAGGGCCTTCTCTCTGCTCAGGATTGTTGTTGGACTAGCTCTCCTCCTCCTCTTGTTCCCTCATTCACCGATGATGAAGGGTTGAAGTTCAGGAGTTCCAGAATTTTTTATGCAGGAAAACCGCACGCATTTTACATAGACAGATGCAATGGTCCGCGTGCGTTTAGCTCAGACCTGCGTGCAGAGTTGCGCGCCTGTGTAGGAAAATTGCGCGCGGAAACCACTGAACCTATTTTCATTGGGTTTCTTCAGTTTTCACAACTGTAAAGTGACTCGCAGCCCAGAGAAAATCATCCAGCACTATTTTTGGTGTCCCATGATGGTTAGGACATGCTTTTAGCTACATTTTAGTCTTGCTAGTTGAACAGTTTTAATTTTTAAAGTTTATCTTCACAAAACTCACATAGTTTAATTAGGGGGCAAGAAAGTGGCTAAAATACATCCATGCTATCTGAATGAACTTATTTTGTGAAAATAGACACCAAAACACATAGGTAATTAGCAAGGAGTAAGTGGCCCATATCCATGCATGCTTAGCTAGTTTTCATTTATTTTTTCCTAGTTGTAGCATTAATTTTAGTTTAAATTTTTTGTACTAGGAACCGGCACCAGAACTAAATTATCTTAGAGAGCAAGTAATATATGTTTCCCTTGCACCTTCTGGTGATCTTGTGCATGCATATGAACGCTATATTTAGATATTTTTCCATATCCCTTTAGTAAAACATTTAGCTTAATAGGTAAAATTGTAAGCGGGCCACTATCCTCACATCATTTGCTTTTCGAAAGGAACAATCAAAACATAGTTTAAATAGGAGGACGTGTAAAGGATCACCGCATATATGCATCTTACAAACTTTGTGATTGTTCACTTTATCACACACATTGCCACACCATAAGCAAAGTAAGCCACCTTAAAACTAACCATAAGTGAACTCATTAAATCTCCCTAAAGGGGGCACAAGATAATTAATAGTTCAGGTTAGGACCATGGGGGTAGGAATCCAATAAGTCACCATGGTCAGTTCACATCTTGAAACATAGAAGTTGACTTTATAGGGAGCTTTAAACCCGTCTATCCGCCCACTGAAAAGAAAACCCGAGCACGATAGAGCCCTGATTCAAAGGGGGTTATGCTTAGGCCCAGTGCGTGCGGTATTATTTGGGGCTACCTAATCCATCTAATGCTCAGTACTAGTAGGTTATTACTAAGAAGCTCAAGACTCGAACACTCACATGGGATGACGGTACATAGTGGCCAAATCTAGGGCATCCTTCCCTATAGGTGACAGTGCATGCAACACTAGATCATCTTCCCATTACCTTGGTCGCTTCTTCGACTGCTGGAAGGCGTCACCAGTTCTTTCGGGACATTAGCCCCAGTACCCACCAGAATATATATTCACAAGGCCCTATTACAATTGAGAGTGTGAGGATGATTAGGTCTTTAGGATTTTTATTATCACATGCAAAAAACAACCAAAACCATTTTTTGATTAACTAATCACATAGAACTAATCTAAAGGGAAATTAACCTTTTTATTTTCTTGCTTTAATATATAATCTCTCTCCTCTCATAAAATTGAAAAAATATTTCCAAAACCATACCAAGCTGACACCACAATGGACCCAATGATACCTTTTCGATCTAGACGTTTTTTGGACCTCCCCCCATTAGAGGGAGGAGTTCCGGGTCTTTCTCCATTTAGGCGTCAAAGACAGAACATCACCACCCTTATTGGTTCATCCTTTATCAAGGTGCCTTTATTTGGGAACCCCCAAGGGTCACCCAACACCACACTAGTGGAAACCCTCCCCCCCCCCAAGGTCACCACACACCACTCCTCCCAGAACCCTAGGGGGAAAATGAGCACTACCCATTTTGGGAGCCAATAGAACACACAGCCGGGTATGTCACATAAAAACCCCATACCTTACCAGAACCCTGTGTTTTCACAGTCTATAATGATGCTCAACATGCAATTACCTTTCATAGCATCTTTGAACTTACCCAATCTATCAAAGTTAACGAATGACCCCATTGCACACAATCCCACTTGGCCCCCCATGCCCACGAAGCTCCCTTCAGACATTCCAAAATTTGAATGGAAGCAAGTGGAAGACCCTGGAAACCATGTAATGACTTTCCACTTGTGGTGTTTTTCGAATAGTATTATTGATGATATTATTCGCCTAAGACTATTTCAACACACCTTAACCGGACTAGCTAAGAAATGGTATATGGAGCAACCTTCCGCAACACATGGAACCTTTAGCTCCCTCATTAATACGTTCCTCACATATTTCCAGTTACCCATCCACCATGATTTAGGAATGGATTTACTGACACATTTTAGGTAGACACCAACCATCCATATCTCGAACCATCTCCATGAATGGCGGTGACGTCGAAGTTTGTGTGAAGCCACACTCAGTGATCAAGTTTTATTGGACCTATTCCAGAAAACTCTCACAACAAATATTTCAAAGGATGTGGAAATTCAAGGACCTACCTCCAAAGAGGACGCCATCAGAAAATCCTAGTAACTCGAGCTGATATACACATAGTCAGGATACATTTATAACATCCTGCCTAACGCCCCGTGCCTGCAAAATTATAAAGAATTTTTAGGTGCGCCGAACACTGCAGATGGATTGATAGGGTCACTGACCAAAAATAACCTAGGAAAAAATAATCCGTACCCTGGTTATGCATAGTATTCTAACCACAACATCCCACAACCAGGCTACCATCAGACTCATCATGCACCTTTGCATAACATGACCGATAGGGCGTAGTCTTACCATCATCAACAAGGAGGATCATACCCTCCTACATAGGGGACCGAGTACATAGATAAAAATGTTGAAGGACTATCTCCCCAACATTCATTCACAAACCAGGGAGAGGAACCCCATTATTCCCAATCCCCAGTGCAAAACCCACCGATGCAGAATAATGCACTGGTGAACTTTTTTCATCCTTCCAAGGCACAACCATCCCAATCATACAACCAGGAGAATCTTACTTATCCTCATAACGCGGCATGGAAAAAAAACAAAAGGGAAGTCCTGGGCAGGGGGGAAACAACCAACAATGCCCTCCACGATCTCAGGCTGGGGGCAACTCCAACCGAAATAAAAAACAGGAACCAAATAACCCCCAAGGGAAGAACAAGAGGGCTAATCTTCGGACCAACCACTCTTTCACAATTTGTGGTGAGTATGCCCATTACACTCATCGTTGTCTCGAACTCCCCGAGCTAAAGAAGCTTCAGTGTAACTCAGGACAAGAGAGACCCACACAACAAGTAGTTGTAATGCAGGAGCCCTTCCCCCACCAAGGGGTGGTTAGTACCCAACAGTAAAAAACACCCCCCAATGATTTCGGAAACAACAACCATGAAATCTACATGACTAGTGAAGAAATGTTCTTTCAAACACGAAATCAAAGTTATGATACCCCGCCAAACACCAGTTCATCGGGGGCTAGCACGAGTGCACCTACAACACCGTTGACTACATCAAAAATGCCTATTGAACCTTTGCCAAAGATGGCTAAGGGACCAGGCGAGTAGGAAACCACTCCAAATAAGCCCATAATTATAGCATTGTGGATGATTTAGCTCAATCTCTCATTGCCATGTCAGCTTTGGAAGTCCTGCAATCTTTCTCAAATAAAAGGAAAGCCTTAATTTACACATTAGGGGAAATCGACCCTGTCGATTCACGTCTAATGGATTTTGACTTAGATAAAGCACCCCTAGGCTTCCTTCATTAGTCGCCTTCCAGATACTGGTGTCAATCCAGAACATCAATATTCATTGTTGTATCACTAACGAGGGTGAATCAACATGAATCATGTCAAAAAATGTTTGGAAAATGTTAGGGTCTCCCGAATTAAAGCCATCGAACATCACACTCAAAGCATATGATGGGCGCCCTTATGCTCCCATCGGTTTCTATCAAAATGTATTGGTATGCTTGGCTAGAAAGGTAGTTCTTATAGAAACTAAGGTCTTGGATGCTCAACTGGATTACAATATACTCCTTGGGTAGAGTTATATGTATGACATGTCTTCCATAACATCCTATGTCTTCTGAACCATGATGTTCCCCCATGAGGATTGCATCACTAATGTTGACCAATTGACGTACCAGGACAAGCGATCCCTGAAAAATGTCGATTTCGTTCTACCCTATGTAGACACATCAGGTGAAACGCTTACATGGTACCAAGAATATGGCCCTGGCCAATTCAAACCGTTGTCTATCCTTGGATCATTCCTAGGAGATACCCCTGTCATACCAAAATCATCCGTTGATATCACAGGGGCTCCGGTGTGCATGATGTCTACATCAAGAACTAAAGCTAGCGAGGAGATAGAGACTAGTATTAATGACATCGAGGCCTCTGTCACAATTTCCTCTCTATTCTACATCGTCTCCCAAACTCCTTTTCTATACCCCCACCTAGTTTTGTGTCTCAACAAGTCTTGGAAAGAGTATTGTTGCCAAATGTATGTTTCACAATACCAGTTTTGTACTTGGTCCCACCTACCATGACGGGAGTCACAAGTGTCACCTTTGTTTGAGTATACGTCTGTTTTTATTTGAGTTTTGAACTTTGGCCAAGACATTTGAACGTTGACTCTTTTTGAGTTGCTAATGTAAATACGCATAGCAACTGCCGACCGAGCCAGCCGACTCAGAGGTCATGAGCTACCGCGCTACACTGGATAGCTGAGATCGACCGTAGATAAGTGCATGAAAAGAAACACAAACAGAAAAACGAAGGTAGAACACGCAGACATCGAAGAGACGTTGAAAAGCCGTAGTGAAGACACGAGAAGTCGGCCAGTCACATGAGCGGTGAATAAAAGGCGATCACCCGACGAAGAAGGTTTTGCTGAAGGTCGATGGATGTGAGAGAAGTCGTGAGAATCAAGACCTGAGGAAGGATGTGCAGAGCAGCTGCGGAAGAATCAGACATGTTCTTCCTATGGGTTCTTACTTTCTATGTTCTTCCTTTCTGTTCTCAAACCCATCTGTATCTAACTTGTGAGTTATCAGAGAAGAAAGCTATGTAATCATGTATTCGGCCAGAAGAATAATATAAGGAAGGATTGCTGTCTCAATACGTTGTTCATGTGTTCTAATGTGTCTACACTGATTTAAAAATTTTAAGTTGCGACTGTCTGAATACTTAATTAGTGATCTTGCATGTGTAATTTGGTATATGTAATGGATGCACTTTCTTTCTTTGGTTGCGGGTTTATTCCTTACCAGTGATCTCATCCCCTTATGCATGTGGTCGCGGCACGCCTTGGGTGAGACGCACTGCTCTCCAAGAGCAGGGTGAAAATGCCGGCGTGTTCCTAGACTACACCGGACCCCTTGTTGGCCACAACCCTTGAACCTGGGTCTTGTCCGCGAGACCTGACTTTTCACCAACAAATGGTTCCGTTGCCGGGACCTGCATGTTCTGAGGGGATCTAGATCATGGTCTCAAGGATTTTTGAAGGAGCAATACGACGATGGTGGGATGATCATCTTGACCAGTTCATTGCTCAGCAAGCAAAGCTGACTAAGAAAAAGGAGGCGGCGATCAAGGAGCTTGTTCTTTTCTCTGATTCAGCCAATGATACGTACGAAATTTTCTGGGGAAGGTTCCCTACCGACCTTTACAATTGGTTGCGAAGGTTACGAGCGACGGTGCCCCAAGAAGGCTCGTGGAAGATAAACCGCAGGTGGGCGCACGAAGACCTGGTAGCACTGCATCGGGTAGACACTGAACTAACCCGCGCGGTGGATTTTTGGGTAAGGACCACGTTGGAAGGATACACGGTGGAGTTTGCTACTGAGTGCTATCAGTCCTTCTCGAAAGCTGAGGCTGTCTTCCACTCGGGGCTAAGGGGGAAGCTATTGAAGGAGATTCCGCTGTGGATCAAAGCCCTGATGGTGGACGAAGGGTTGATTGAATTCCACAAAACGAGTATGGAAGCGTAAACCACCCGTACTGGGGGAAGGGTTGAGGGGACCGATGTTGTGTAGACTGTGAGAGTGGGGAGCAGGGGATGGACGTTGAAGCCGCATGCAAGTTGCGGGAGTCACGTGCACATCGGCGGGCACAGATCGCCGATAGGTGGCGAAGAAGGGTAATGAGAGATTTGAAGAGAAGGGAAATCGAGAGGAGAAATCAGAAGGAGGCACCTCAGAAGACAAGAACCATGGATTTGGATACCCGGACAGGGGACGGGACAACAGCGGACGTACAATGGGTGCATGGGAGCCCAGCGACGCGAGAAAGAGAAGTAACGACTAGCGAAGATAATGGAAAGATGCAACCCGAAGAAAGCTCCGATGACGAATGGCACAGCGTGATGCAGCAGATGTTCCAGGATCAGACGGCACCCACCCCTCCAGGCAGCCCTACGTCCCGCTTTCCACATGGCCAGGATCCCGACCTTCCCCTGGTACTTTATCAACCTTTAAGAAATATTTTTATTCAGTTACAAGCATTAAGTCAGTCATATAGTAGTTCAGCGGCGTCGGTAACGCCCAGTAGCAGCAGCGTTACTAGTAGTAGTATTTTCCCTAGTGGGACCGTTACGCAACCAGGACCCGGAGGTTTTATCCTGGTTAATTCTCCGCAAGTACACATGGCTGGATCTTTCACCCGGTACCCAGAGTTCTCTGGCCGGGGAAATGACGACGTAGAACAACACTGGTATCTGTGTGAAGCCATCTGGAGGGCTCGACAGACGCCGGATGCAGGGAAGTTAATAGAGTTCCAAACCACGCTCAGAGAGAGAGCTCTGCGTTGGTTCATCAAGTGGTCCGAGGCGCACCCTAACCTTGTAATCGCGGACGTGAAGCGGGACTTTGTCCGTGAATTCAAGCTCCCCCAGACAGACCAGCAGGGCCTGTCAGAGCTGTGGGAAATTAAGCAGAAGGAAGGAGAAACCGCGTGGGAGTTGATGCGACGATTCAAGGATGCAATCGGGAAACTCAGCTACCCGATCGATCCAAACCACCAGAGGGACTGGTTCATCAAGGCTCTGCTCCCCTTGACACGAACCCCTCTCACACAGCAGAAGATTGATAATCTGCAGGATGCTTTGGAGCAGGCCATGAAGATTGAAGCCATGGCGGGATACCCCCAGGAATATAGGGGGGGGCTTGTCCCGCAAGACCCTTCTCTGATAGGGTTTCAACATCAGATCGCCAGCTTGACCGAAAAGCTCAAGGAAATTCAGCCAGCGAGACCAGCGTGACCGAATGTTTGGTGTACTCATTGCCTGGTCGAGGGACACGTCGCAACCGAATGTCCTCGGTTGCGCGGCGCAGGAGTTGGGCCCTCAGTTGCAGCAATTCAGGGGGGTCCACCACCAGGGGGTGGCGCGGCGATGAACCCGCAGGGAGTCTACCAGCCGCAACAGACCTTTGCAGGGTTCCCACCGCAACCGGGGTCCTCCACCACAGAGTACTGTGAGATTTGCCGGACGATGGGGCATCCTCCTCGGATGTGCCCGATATTACAGAAGTACTCCACGGTGCCGAATAATGTATACTGCAAATTCTGTGTGTCTACGACTCACAACACTGAGCAGTGCAGGGCGCTTGACGCTCTTGCGGATCGATTGGATCGTCCCTCGTACAGGGTGAACGAGGCTACAAGGGGAAGAGGTGGCGGCATGCGGGGAGGCCGAACAGGAGGACGCGGTCCGGTAAAGTGCTACAACTGTGACCAGGAGGGTCATGTGGCTCGAGAATGTCCCCTTCCGCGACGACCCTGGTGTTCCCAGTGCCGGGTCAATGCCCATGCTACAGAAGACTGTCCAGAGCTCATCAAGAAGTGGGAAGAACGGGTGAGGCAGAGGGGAGCGAATCTGATAAACTCAGAACCGCGCAGCACCGCAACCCCTGACATGCAGAACGTTGCGATAGTAACACGGGGCGGAAAGAAGACTGGAGATGATGCCCACGAGAAGGAGCCAGCACGAGTGGTTCGGCCGGCATCCCCAAAGAAGTTGATCAGGCCCGAAGTCCAGAAGAAGTATTTTCAGGAGGCGGTTGAGGCATTCGCCCAGTTGCGAAATGAGGGAGGGCTGGAGGAGCCCTGGCGGCCGGAATCCGGTGAGCAGAACGCCGCAGATACTGTGGTCGAGTAGTGGCTCCGGCTATTCCTCAGGATTGTTGATAACGCTGGGCTGCGGCAGCAGCTCAAGCATGTTTTAGACGGAGCGTTGCAGGGGCGCGCAGAACCCAGAAATCCAGGGGACGTTAGGCCTCAATACGTGCAACGTGTCAAGCGGAACAAGCAACGAACAGGCAAAGAATTCTGGCTTAACACGCAGGTCGCGGGATTCCAAATCAGCGACACCATGTTGGACTTGGGATCCGACGTCAATATTTTGCCGCGAAAAACATGGGAGGCTCTTGGAAAGCCACGGCTCGCCTATTCCCCAATCCAACTCAGGATGGCGAACCAATACTGTATTTTTCCAATCGGTCGACTCGAGGGTGTCGAGGTCGACGTTGCGGGGGTAAAGACATACACTAACTTTGAGGTTATTGATATCATGAGCGATAAGGACCCCTATCCTGCTTTACTTGGCATTGATTGGGCTTTTGAGAATTACGCGATCATCGACCTCAAGAAGGAGCTGATGATTTTTGAGGATGGGGAGGTACGGGTCACTCAGCCTCTCGACCTGTATCAGGGTCCGCAATATACAGAACTGGTGGACAGTCAGGAGGATGCTCAGATGATGGACCATCTCTATCAGATGACTGCAGGGAAGCGGGACGATTACATCAACCCGACCGCAACAGGGTCTATCAGTTGGCGAAGTGTGCAGAGCTCGGAGCTCGGATCCGAGCTTGCGTGGGAAGACTGGCAGCAAGGGGGGTATGAGACCACCATGCGGAGATGTGCCTCCATCGCTCAGGTCCGGTGGGTAGGGACTGAGATCCGCGGATACCCCACATTATCAAACATGCAAGCGGTGAATACTTTTATTGCCAAGGTGGAAGACCGGGTCCCAGAGGAAAGCCGGATACCACTTTTGGATGTGGCCTTGAAGTCAACATCGGGACGATGGTGGAACAATCACCGCAACACTCTGTTGCGATGGGAGCGTGTGGTGGATGCTCTGCGGGCACGCTTCAAAGAGGATGAAGGGCCCTGCATTACGCTTAAACATCATGGAGCTTCCGACCCGCGACAGCATTTGCGGGCGTGCGAGGAACAATGGCGTAGCGCCAGGTACCCTGAGGAGTTGTGGGTCCACAGGTTTGTCCACTCCCTGGGTACAATTCCCCAGGCCTGGTACCTGGAGGAAGAGCGGAAACGGGGAACCCGCTCCTGGCAAGCAGTCGCGGAAAAGTTCATCCAGAGCTTCTCGTTCGAAGGGGAGACAGCACAGGAATCTCAGGCCCTACAAGCCGTCAAGGAGGTTTTGTTTTTCCGCCATCCTGAACCCGATGAGGGCCCGGTGGCGTCACGCTCCGGGGTCAAGCGCGAATTGGTTTGCCAACGAATTGACGGCGATCCGGAGGATGATAGTTTGGAGGACCTTAGGCATCTCTATTTTGACGAGAAGGAAGGCGAGCGCAGCATCCGCGACGAGCCGACGACAGAAGGAGTCCATTTGCAGCCCCTAAAGACAAAGAAGCTGAACATTGGAACGGAGGAGAAACCTAAGCTGGCAACAGTGGGAGATTACTGGGACGAGGAGACGACAAGAGAAATTTTCAGCCTCCTCCGGGAGTATGAAGATTTATTCCCATCATCAGTTGCGGACCTGAAAGGGATCAAGGGGGATCTGGGCGAGATGCGCATCACACTGAAACCGGGAGCCAGGCCGGTGAAGCACCGACCCTACCGATTGAATCCACGTATCAAAGAGAAGGTCAAGATGGAGATCGACAAGATGCTGGCTGCGGGTCTCATCTTTCCAGTAGAAGAAGCCGAGTGGGTAAGTCCCATTGTCATCCAGAACAAGAAGGACAAAGCGGAAATCCGTGTCTGCGTAGATTATCGGAGTTTGAATAATGCTTGTATTCACGATCCGTTTCCCACTCCCTTTAGCGACGAAGTTCTAGATCATGTCGCGGGAAACGAAGCTTATTCCTTCACTGATGGGTTTTCGGGCTACCATCAGGTGCGCATCGCCGAGGAAGACAAGGCGAAGACAACATTCACAACCGAGTGGGGATCATTCGCATACCATGTTATGCCGTTTGGTCTGAAGAATGCGCCAGCTGTGTTTTCCCGGATTGTCATTGCTGCCTTCCGGGAGTACATTCATAAGTTCCTGGAAGTCTATATGGACGACTGGACTGTTTACAGCCTGCTGAAGAAACACGCCTCCCTGTTGCGTGTTATGTTCGACCGGTGCCGCCAGCTGCAGATTTCCTTGAACTTGAAGAAATGTATTTTTGCAGTACCATTCGGCACACTCTTGGGTCACGTGGTGTGTAAGCAAGGGGTCTGCGTGGATCCTGCCAAGGTCGCGGTCATCGTCCACATGGAGGCCCCCGAGACTGTGAAACAGTTGCGGGCACTGCTCGGGCACACAGGATACTACAGGCGGTTTATCCGCAACTATGCCAAAATCACTGCCCCTTTGGAGAAACTGTTGCGGAAGTCAGAAGCATTTGAGTGGACGACGGAGTGCAGGAAGGCACTCGACGCATTGAAGGAGAAGTTGGCGACGGCACCCATACTTGTTCACCCCGACTGGGATAAGCAGTTCCATGTGCATATTGATGCGTCCGGTATTGCACTTGGAGCTGTGTTGGCGCAACCCGGGGAAACGACAGTTGACCACCCCGTATACTTTGCCAGCCGACGGTTATCGAATGCGGAGAAGAATTACACCACGACCGAGCGAGAGGCGTTGGCGATGGTGTACTCTCTTCAGAAGTTCCGCCACTACCTTTTGGGCGGCAAATTTACATTTTTCACGGACCATTCGGCATTAAAATATCTGGTCAATAAGCCTGTGTTGGAAGGAAGGATCTGTCGATGGCTTCTAATTTTTCAGGAGTTCACGTTTGAGGTAATTGTCAAGCCCGACAGGTTGAACATTGGTCCCGATCACTTATCCAGGCTGGAGACGAGAGAGAATGAAGGTCCGTTGGACGATCAGCTCCCGGATGCTGACCTATTCCGAGTTGAAGCAGTACCAGATTACCTGGCTGACATTGCCACGTATCTGACCACAGGACAGTGCCCTGAGGATTACACCCCTCTTCAGAAACGCCACTTGGTTGTCCGGGCGGCCGATTATCAATTGATCGCAGGGCAGCTGTACAAACTGGGCCTGGATGAGGTGTTGCACAGGTGTGTTCTTGACCACGATCGGGAAGCAGTGATGTGGGAATGTCACAGCGGTGTTGCGGGAGGACACGTGGGTGCTAAACCCACCGCAAGGAAGGTGCTTCAAGCTGGCCTATGGTGGCCGACGGTACATGCAGACTGTAAGGCCTATGTGAAACGTTGTGATATTTGTTAGAGGACGGGAAGGCCTTCGCATAGGGACGAGCTTCCGCTACACTCGGTGCATGTGTTGCGGCCATTTGAGAAGTGGGCTGTTGATTTCGTAGGCCCCATCGCACCCATCGCGCGCCATTCCAAATCCCGGTACATCATTACCGCGACGGATTACCTCACACGGTGGGCTGAGGCAGCAGTGGTACGCGACTGCTCGGCAGAGACCGCTGCTCGGTTCATCTTTGAACACATCATCAGCCGCTTTGGCTGCCCACGGAGCTTAACCAGCGATCAGGGTACGCATTTCATTAATGCCACGGTCAAGTCGCTACTGGACACCTTTATGATTCAGCATCATAAAAGCAGCCCATACCACCCGCAGGCCAATGGTACGGTGGAAGCCTTCAATAAGATTCTTGAAAAGGGCTTGACAAAAATTTGCAACGCTCAGCGGGATGATTGGGATGAGCGGCTACCAGCGACATTATGGGCTTACCGGACCACGGTAAAACGGTTGACCAACCAGACGCCTTTTCAGTTGGTGTATGGCCGGGAAGCTGTGATTCCCGCCGAGTTCACCGTACCCAGCCTTTTGATCGCAACGTCCCTTCACTTCTCAGAAGAGGCGTCACTGAGGGAACGCCTCCAGGAGCTACAGGAGCTGGATGAGGCTCGATTCCTCGCAGAATTCCACCAGAGGGTTGAGAAGGCCCGGCAGAAAGCGTGGCACGACCGCCACATCAAAACTAAAGCTTTCCAAGTTGGCGGCAAAGTTCTCTTATACGACAGCCGGTTCCAGAAGTTTCCAGGCAAGCTCCAGATGCATTGGCTGGGACCGTACTTTGTCATCGAGATCCGCGACTCAGGAGCCGTTCGGTTGGCACAACTGGATGGCACAGTTCTTCCGGGATGGGTGAATGGCGCACGCCTGAAGCCCTACCAGGAGTAGGTACTTCTCATTTCTCATTAATAACTCTCGCAACCGAGAGAACCCGTAGAGTAGCGTAGTTTGAATAACTCTCCCGCAACCGGGATGAATGTAGGTAGTCTTTTCCAATTGTCGGTACTCAGCCAAATAACCAGTCAGTTGCGGGAACATTACCGCAACCGACTGTGATCGAGGCGGGCCAGTCCAGCGTGTCGCAGCGCCAGTCCAGCATGTCGCCGCTCCAGTCCAGCGTGTCATGCACGAAGGATCCATCCTCGTGCCAGTGTCTGTCCAGGTCATATCCGTCAGTCCTTTTGTCAGTCCGTAGGATAGCTCATATTTGGTCATAAATTCCCTTAATGGACAGTAATCATACCGTAATCATTTACCATCAGCCGCAGTTCCCTCCGCTGTCGGGTCTGCCCATCTCCCCATAACGCCATCAGCAACTGTCAGATTACACACAGGCCTGCGATTGATCGCACGATTATCGCAGGCAAGAAAGATAGCAAGAATTAATTGACGTTATGGAGTCTCATCAACCCCGTGCGTGCCAGCAGATGGCCCAATTTTCATGAAGGCTACCAGCACAGGGATGACGGACCAATTCAATTTGGAAGTTGCAGCGACTCCGGAGCATTCGCAGTATCAGAGCACTCAGCACCTCACAGGAAGTTACAGAGGAATCGTCCAAGTCTATCAGAGACGTGCCAAGATGCCGAGAGCTCTTCTCTCAGTCCCTGAACCAGCGCTAGATCGCAGAATTCACCGAGTAGAGTCACTGGTCGGCAAGTATGACAATGCACCCTGTATGGACACCAATTTGTCCGACCCGGCTGAGTTTCCTCACCTCCATTGGCAGACGTTCATGGAGCACCATTATACGCCAGGTAACAGCTCTAACAGTCGAATGCAGGACGAATTACGGGGCCTACAGCAGTCAACTTTGATGAATTTGAGGAGTCTTCCCGTCTTCGGCACCACTGGACCAGTTCTGCAATGTACCTGGTTCCTCCTCAGTCGGGTGCAGAACGGGTCCCTGTGGCTGAACGAAGAAATTCCAATACATGCAGCAGACATTAGTCGGCTTACAGGGCTATCTCAAACTGGTTCAGATGTCTCCTCTGCGGGCCAGACATCCTCCAAGCGCGCCCGGAAGTCGGCTGATGCGGACCTCTACACCAAGTATGGCACTCGCCGGGGTGGTAAAGGTGCCAAGATAGATTTGATAAATGTACCCGCAATCCGGTTCTCTTGCTACCTGATCGCTAGCAAGACCATGCGCCACTACACTAAGGGAGAGTGCACTCTGGACACAATTTCCATTGCAGAGCATTGCGTCCAGGGAGCCCGGTTGAATTGGAGCTCGTTTGTGTTGAAGAAACTCTTCGCGGCTTGCGAAGACAATTACAGGCGAACTACCAGTTTCATCTATGGGTACTTGCTCTTAGCGTTCGCCATGTGGAAATGGCATCTTCCCCCGATACGGACACCGGCGGAGATCACCGTGAGCCAACCGCTCACGATGAGATATTCCCCCTGGCAGGTGTCCACGGCCCCCAGCAACAGGTAGGTGAACGCAGAGGCGTTCCGAGAATGGTATGGGATGATGACCGATGTGGTCACTTCCCAGCAACGGGTGCCCCGGCACCTGTTGGATGAATACAGTGAACAGGTGTGGTTTGGCGTCAGCCACAGCCACACTTTCATCCGGCCGACTTGTGTACCGCACCATACTTTTCATATGGCGCCCCTTCGCTTCCAGCTGAATGATAATGTTTTCCACAGGGAGCTCTCTACGTGGCCAGGGGTTGTCCAGCACGTTAGCGATGGAGTCATCCGCTACAATTTTGAGGGGATGAGGGCCGCACAGCAGCCTGCCGCGACCAGCGCAGGGGGATCTTCCCAAATTGCGGCAGAGACAACCCCAGATGCAGCGGGGACCGCAGCGGACCTGCCTGAATCGCTGGTCCCCATCGTCGAGCATTTCAACGACCAGGCACGGCGACTCAACGTGGCAACCCAGGTTGTTTCCAGTGGTGCCCCTATATTTCCTTCTTTTACTGAATTTCGTATTAATCGGACCTGTGGTCTCTCCAACACCGCCCCCCTCACTTCCCCCATTCCCACTAACCTGTTCACTTCTGCCACCCCCCTCATCACGACAATGGGTGAACCGGGCCCCGAACCCGATTCCGCCGGCCCACCTCCATCCAAGAGGGCCCGCACTACGGCCACAGATCCTGTGGTGGACCTTACGGAGGATGATCCACCAGCCACGCCGCCCACAGCAACTTTGATTCCGGAGGAACCGCTGATTGATCCAGCAGATTTCCTCAACATTCGTCTCCCTCACACCTCGTTCACTCCATCCACTGCCCCCTCCACCAGCCGACCACATGCCACCTCCCCCAATCTGTCCAATTCATCAGCCACTGTGTCCGATTCTTTGATCCGGGAACTCTTCGGCGGTGACCACGGGGCGGAGGTCACCTCCAGTACTGCAGCCGTGGTACCACCTGTTGACCCCGTGGCCACATCCCGGGATTCTCTTCCAACTATATCTGTCCAGCCAGCCACAGTTGGGGTTGATTCAGCCGCCCCTTCCACAGAGCAAACCACGCAGCAGGACCGACCAGAGCCTGATATGGCCACTTCGGTGCAGCAGCAGACGCCGGTCCATCCTCCAGAGACTTCAGGCCGAGCAGCGGCCATGGGCCAATCTTCGCAGGAGCAGACACCAGAGCAGGGTGCACCCAGCACAACAAATGCAGAACAACTGAGTCCAGCACAGCTGTATCTGCTCATTCAGCGGGCGGCCCTCAAGGCCGAGCAGATTCACGCCGAGCTACAGCGGCGGTGCACCGAGCAGCGGAATCAGATCACGACGCTTACTGAACAGCGCAATCAGTTGCTGCAGGAGAAGACCAACCTCGAGGAGCAAGTCAACATTGCTATCCAAGCGATCTCCAGCGTATGGCCCGCTGCACGGGCTCACCATGCTCCACTTCCCACCAGAATCGAGGAGGACACTATCGCGCTACAGGCTCATCACCTCAGAGAAGTTTTCACTACTGTTTGCAGGGAGAACCAGGAGTTACAAGCGGCGTTAGCCGCACGGCCTACCCTTCCAGATCCACCCACTGACTATTCATGACAGGTAACTGCCAAACAGGCGCAGGCAGTTAATCTACAAGCAACTCTCCATTCCACGACAGCCGCGGCTTCTGCCCTTCTACGCAGTTTGCAAGAGTGCTCACTCGCGTTAACTGTCAAGACGCAGCCCATTGCTGCCCAGCTGCAACAGCTTGCCCGGGACATTCAGGCGACCATGGACCCTGCAAGGTTGGATCAGCTCTACGCCGAGTCGGACGAGCTTGAACTTCACATGCAGCAGACTGAGGCCGAATCAGCAGCGGCCAAGCACGTCATCCGGGAGATCCGTCCGCCCCTTCGCACCCATGCTGACGCTATGCACCAGCTGGATGCCAAGGCAGAAGCCCAGCTCGCCACTCTGTTCGGGGCTGCCCCGACGCCCATTGACGAAGCCGCCGCTAACCGCATCTCTCAAGACGCCGACCTGCTTATGCAGGAATGGCAGCAAGCAGTGGCGACCTTCACAGAGCTTAGAGATTCAACACTCCGCCGGGTCCCGGAGTTGGGGCCCTTGTTTGGCCAACCGGATGGCGGAGTACAACAGGAAAGGGTGGCGGAAGAAGGAACAGCAGAGCAGGGCACGGAAGCCAGCGGGGGAATGGAAGTAGAAACTGTTATTTGCGATTGACTCGCGGACGAGTCAAAGAATTGTGGTCGGGGCCTGTTGGGGCCCTTGTTTTTGTTTGAGTTTTGAACTTTTGGCCAAGACATTTTGAACTTTGACTCTTTTTGAGTTGTGGAATAAATACGCATAGCAACCGCGACCGAGCCGCAGCGACCAGGAGTTGCGGAGCTACCAAGGTGGCGCGGAAGCACTTGATAGCTGGAGATCGAACAGAGATAAGTGCAGATGAAAGAAGCACAGCAGAAAACAGAAGGTAGAACACGCAGACATCAGAAGAGACGCTGGGAAAGCCAGAGTGAAGACACAGAGAAGCTGCCAGTCGCGCGGAGCGGGTGAATAAAAGGCGATCACCCGGCTGAAGAAGGTTGGTTGTTGTTGAAGGTTGAATGGATGTGAGAGAAGTCGCGAGGATCAAGACCTGAGGAAGGATGCGCAGAGCAGCTGCGGAAGAATCATGCCTGCTCTTCCTATGGGTTCTTACTTTCTATGTTCTTCCTTTCTGTTCTCAAACCCATATGTATCTGACTTGTGAGTTATCGGAGAAGAAAGCTATGTAATCATGTATTCGGCCAGAAGAATAATATAAGGAAGGATTTCTATCTCAATATGTTGTTCATGTGTTGTAATGTGTTTACCTTGATTTAAAAATTTTAAGTTGTGGTTGTCTGAATACTTAGTTAGTGATCTTGCATGTGTAATTTGGTATATGTAATGGACGCACTTTCTTTCTTTGGTTGCGGGTTTATTCCTTACCAGTGATCTCATCCCCTTACACATGTGGTCGCGGCACGCCTCGGGTGAGACGCACTGCTCTCCCAGAGCAGGGTGAAAATGCCGGCGTGTTCCTAGACTACACCGAACCCCTTGTTGGCCACAACTCTTGAACCTAGGTTCTCTCGTATCGCGGACCCGACTTTCCGCTCTGCTAACGATGGGGAATCACCTTTACAGGGTTAATCCCCCTCAGTCATGAGGAGGCCCCACCTGTTAAGGAAACCACTGCAACCATACCATCTAAGGAAACTCTCATCACAAAATCGATTATCACAACCAAGAAAACCCATAAAAAAGGGAAGAAGGTAGAAAATCCCATCATACAAAGGGAATTACAACCTTGTGCAGTATGCGACATAGTAGGCCACCCTACCCATATCTTCTCAGAGCTAGATGAACTAAAACCACTGCTAAGCTCCGAAATATATATCGCGGCAACAAGTTCCCATAAAAAGGAACTAGCCATAGAAAACCAAGGCAAGGCATTGCGTACCATGTTAGAAGTGTTGTCATTGATGGCAAAGGACAACAACAGAAGCAAAGGAGAAGACAATAGGTTTTTGGTAAATGGTATGGTAACATTTACAGGGAGCATGAGAAGAACAGAGGGAGAGATTATTTATAGAGATAGGGCATCAAAAAGAGAAGCAAAGCAGAGAAAAGGAGACAGCATAGATGGCAAAGGAGACAAACGGAAGAAGACTGTTGAAATGAAACGATTGAGCAACAAAGGATGCAGAGACAGAGAAAGGAGGCAGAGCCAAAGGAGGCAGAGCAGCAGAGGCGGAGACAGAGAATACAGAGGCAAAGATGAAACGGTTGAGCAACAGAGGCAGAGGCAGAAAATACAGAGGCTGAGTCGTTAACAAGCAGTGAAATGATCAAGCAGAAGTGGAACCGAGGTTCTGTGTATAAGGGGTAATACCAATAATTAAGAAATAAAAATGTAATGCAGTCGGGTGTTAAAAATTATGGTAGCGTTGTATTAACATAACATTGAAACAAGGTTCATATATTAAAGTGCTGAAGAAATAAGAAATGAAACTTTTAAACAGAGATTATATGTATATGTATATAATGAAGGCGCGAAGTTTTTTTTTGGAGCGGAACCATGACTATAAGCGGAACCCCGAACATGAACAGTAAAATCAGAGGGCCACAAAACCAGTGGGTTCGTGTGTTGGTTGAAGTGGTAAGCAGTATTTCCAAAATGAACGCAATATATGTCATTGAAGGACATGTGTCCTCAGGTGGTTTTGTAAAACAACTTTTTTCGCGTGATTTTGGAGAATTATGTAGCAAGCATTTAAGTTGCGCGATATTATGTGTCGTTCGTTGGATGGGGGTCCAAAGTTCAGTTGGTGCGCGAGAGAAAATTGACCATCCGATCAAAGGTGAAGGTGTGGGGAAGATAACCAAGGATGTGGGTCCTACATTCATAGTTGCGGAGCCAAAGTATTATGTGAATGACTATGTATTCCGTGTTATGAAAGCTACTAAATAGGCGAAGGTTATAAATTATATTAATATATGTTGATATATATGATGGGCCGAATGCAGGTTGAATTAGATGGTAAAGAGTTCACATATATGTTAAATGTGTGGGTTTATTATAAGGTACATAATAAATTGAACGGGGGCGTTATATATGTCCATATATTATAATTGATATGCAAGTCACCAAAGGAGTGCTACATATGATGGTCAATATATATTAGTATGCAGTGGGCTCGAACGCTTTTACATGAAGTCAGTGTTTGATACCTATTGCAATGTTAATATATTACATGGCTAAGGCTATACTGGGAGCAGAAGCATTAATCAAACTATGGAACCCGAGAGGCTATATATATACTAGTGTTGGGCTTAAGTCTAAGTCCAAGACTTAATATAATGCTGACAGAAGATATTGGGTGTGTAGAGTGGGACCCCCTACATAAAATTCTGAGAATCATAACCCAAGCTGGAGGATACATAAACATTATTCCGAGAAAATTAACCCAAGCTGGAGGATACATTAAAGCTTAAGCAAAAAGTTTATATATATGCAGCACTTTATATACAAAGGAATAAAGCATATATATTTTTATATGTAGCGCTCTTTTATTCGAGTCAAAACAAATGAAGTACCACATGGTGGGACCCTCGAGTATCGCATCGGAGAAACTAATGGCAGAGGAACATATCAACAAAAGTTCCAATGGAAGCAGACCCAATTCACTTATAAACTGTGCAACCTATATTTGTTTGAATTCCGCCTCAAAGCGCATCGGAGCAAGTTATTGCATCGGAAGTAAATTGCAATTGAACAATCTGGTGAATGTTGTGATCGCGATGGTGCGATTCAATCGCAACCATCGGATCATTGAAGAATGCAACCGTTGGATCTAAAGAAAAACAGAGTGGGGTCTACAGTGACCCATTGCATCGGCGCTGTGAAGTGTACAGTAATTGATCGCATCGGAGAAGGAGTAGAGCATCGGAACATATAAATGGAAGTTGCGATTGCGATTAATCACAATCAGAAGTATTCGAGAGGTGATGCATCGCATCGGAGAATAGAGAAATTTCGGCGAGTGGGCCCGTAAGGGAATTTTATGTATTAAAATGATCTTTTATAATTATATCACCGAAATTTAGTTAAGCTATATAACACGGCAATGCATATGTTAAAAACACCTTATTATTATTATGCCAAGAATTGATTTACATTATATAAAAAGTGCAGTTACATACATGCAGGAGTTACGCAACAGCAATGAACAGAAAGGCATATAGAGAAGAAAAAGACAGACACAGTCACAAAAAAGACAAATACGCAGTGATCCAAAAGGCTAAATGAGTTGAGTTGCAGTTCTCATTGTATTTGAATGTAAATGTTTTAATTGATTTACATTGTTGTGATGCACTAGCAAGTCTCCGTAGGAAACAAAACTCCATTGTAAAATTTAAAGTTGTATATATTGCTGAGATTTTCTAAATGAGCTGGAAAAAGAAGTGAGGAGGCAGAATGAAAAGAGTCAGGGCTATTCACTTTGAATTCCCTGTGGAATACGAACTGTTATGAGGCAATCTGTATAAATCATATCACATTGATATACAGAGAGAGTGAGGATAGAGAATGGAGAGTATGGAAAATTGAGGCAGAGAAGATAAGGAAGAGAGAAGCAGAAAGAGATGCTACAAAACAAAGCTGATATCTGAGGTAAATCAGCAAATATTTTCTTTTGATAAATTGACGAAGTTGGAGCTTCCCTATCAAGTTGAAGCTTGATAGTTGTCAGTTGTAGCTGACTGATGTTGGAGCATCCTGTAGGTTGGTGCCTACAGAAAAACAGTGGTGAGAGGGAGTTGGAGCTTGCCTTTGCATCACAACAATAATAAGATGTGGTTATCTCCCTTTATGGGTTTCCACTTATATCTGTTGTCTCTGTGTGTGTTGTCTATGTGTTGATATGATCTACCCGATCTTCTTAATGTTTGCTGCTCTCATAATAAGTTTGGTGTCACATTAATTTAATACTTGTTGCAGCATATTAAGACTGTTCACATATTAAAGTTGGTTGTAAAATTAAGCTGTAAATAAGTTTGATGAAAAATATAAAAAGCTTATGTATGTGTTAAACTGATTCACCCCCGTCCTCTCAGTTTAACTAAGGATTCAAAAATTGGTATCAGAGCTAGTTCCTTTTGTACCAGTTTAACCACTGAAAGGAGATCCTAGGCCCCCAGGATGGCTACTCAAGAAGGAAGCTCAACCAATAAATCCCCTTTTTTCACCGGTGCTAATTATGCCTTCTGGAAAATCAGAATGAGAGCATACATAATGTCTCTAGGAATAGAGGTTTCTAGGTTTTAACCCTGAACATAAATTATCTACACACGAATCTTATAGCAGAAAATAAACAATAGCGAGAGCATAAAACATAAAACAGATAAACACAGAGATTTTCCCCTGGATCCCAAATCGGGACGACCAGCTTGATTTTTCATTATTTCTTTTTAGTGTTACAACACATATATATACATGCCGAAGCATACATAAACCCCAATCCATAAACCCTGGATTAGAACATAACCATAGTTCCCTTGACCGGATCTACAAAAAAATACTAGGGGTCGAAAACCATCGTACCCCAAAACCATGTGCAAAACCATGCACAAAACCATGGACGCTTAGTCGTGGAAAGAATATAACACATACCCAACATGGGCTGCTGTGGAATTTGGATATGCACCAAAGGCAACTGACCCAGAGAGAGAAGCTAAACAAGAATTTGTAGCAAATGCAAAGGCCATGAATGCAATCTTAAGTGGACTTTGTGAGGCTGAATTTATCAAAATAATGCACAGCAAGACTGCCAAGGATATGTGGGATACTCTTGAAAACATCCATGAGGGAAATAAAAAGGTAAAGACTGCCAAAATTCAAGTATATAGAGCTCAGTTTGAAAATTTAAAAATGAATGATGATGAAGATGTTGGTAGCTTCTTCTTAAGAGTTGCAGAAATTGTTAACAATATGAAAGCTCTTGGAGAAACCATGCCAGAAAGTGTAATTGTACAAAATATTCTAAGATCTCTTCCACCCAGTTTTAACCCGAAGGTGTCTGCAATAGAAGAAATAGCTGATTGGGAAACCTTTACCATGAACCCGTTACTTGTAAATCTAACAGCCTATGATATGAGACTCCCACAGAAGAAGCCAAGTACGAGGGAGGCATCTTTTAAAACAGAAAAGAAGAAAGAAGAAAAGGAAGATATATATTATTGCTCTGATGAATAAGAGGCCAAGTTTGTCAAGAAACTGGACAGAGGCTCAGGTAAATATAAAAGTAAACTTCCATTCAAATGCTTTAACTGTGGAAGAGTTGGACACTATGCTGTTAAGTTTCCTCATAAGAAAGCAAGGAATCAGGTTCATGAATCAGAGAAAACTTCATCAAAGAACTAGCAGAAAGGAAATAAATTCAATATAAAATCTTACTATGTTAAACAAGACAACAGTGCATCTAAAGACTCAGATGAACCCTCAAGTGAAGAAGGAACCTCTGAATTCTTATTGATGGCCATAGAATATGAAGAATAAGGTGAAGGACTCCTGCTAGAAGATGAAGAATAAGGTGAAGTTGACCTTGAGGGGGATCTAAGAAGTGCCCTGGAGGAGATTGACAGACTCAAACTGAAGTGCAGAAAACAAAAGGACATTCTCCTCAAGTATGTAAGAGAAGAGCAAAATTCAGGAGTCCTCATGCAGCTAAAGGTAGAGCTTGAAGAAGCCAAGAAGATAGAAGACATGTTACTTAAGAAAATCAAGGATAAAACTCAGGAACAAGAGAAGTTGGAAGAAGAAGTAGTATGTCTGAGGAAGAAATTAGAAAATGCTCAAAGGAAAGTGTCTATAAATTCTTCTCAAACAACAAGCTCTGGTAAGTTGAACGAAATTCTTGATGCTCAAAGATCTCCTCTGATAAAGACTTGGATAGGCTATGAAGGAGAATAAAGTAAAAGCAAAGAAAAAGAAAACAAAAATATTATTTTTTTCAAATCAAAGAAGGTTGATGAAGCAGCTCAAATAATTCCTACAAAAGAAGAAACATGTAATGAGGGAGACAGAAACTAGAAGAAACCTCTACTAATGAAGAATGAAATAAATACTCAGACAACAGAAAAAGGCTCATATACCCCTGAGTATGTCAAATTTGGAAGCCCTCAAAGGAGATTCTTCCCTCCTGTGAAAAATGCCACCTTTTATGCCTGCCACAAGCTGGGACACATTGTTGCATAGTGTCATACAAGGAGGAGTAATTCAGACCAGAAAAAGATGCAAACAATGAAGAGACTGTCTCAAGCAAACAAATGGAGAAGACAACCTCACATTAGGTATGCAAATTGTTTCTATGGTTACTGTTTTTATTGTAAGGAATTTGGCCATAAAATCATTGAGTGCAGAAAATATGGACAAAGATTGATGTACAACACCTCAAGGAGGTTTATGAATCAATGAGATTTTACTCATACTCACAATTCTGCAAAAATTATGATCAAATGCTATGTATGCAATAAAATTGGACATATGCCTTCCAAATGTCCTCTCAGAGGATGTGGTTCATCATCTCACAAAAATTTCCAAACAAAAGGATGCTTCCAGTGGAAAAAGAAGGTGAAGAAATGTGACCTGGCTCTAACTGATCAAGACTTGAAAAGCCAATGGTATTTGGACAGTGGCTGCTCAAAACATATGACTGAAGACAGAAGCAAATTTATAACTTTTGATGAAAAGAAATCTGGCAATGTTACTTTTGGCAATGATAAATCAGGAAAAATCAAAGGAAAAGGCTCAATCAGCCTAGATAATGGCAGAGGAAATGCCCAAGATGTACTATTTGTAGATGGGCTGAAAGCAAACTTGCTAAGTGTCAGTCAAATGTGTGATAAAGGCTGTGAAGTTCTTTTTTAGAGCACAAGACTCTGAAGTCAGATCAAGCACCATAGGTAAGACTCTACTCAAAGGTGTTCGAACAAAGAGTAATGTTTACATAGTGAAAGAGGAAGATGAAGCATGCCATATTAACAAACTTGAGGAGTCATGGTTATGGCATAGGAGATTGGGACATCTTAGCTTCGATCATATCATTAGACTGAGCAAGAAGAAATCTGTCAGAGACATGCCAGAAATAAAAAGGCCTTCCAATACCATATGCAAATCCTGTCAATTGGGCAAACAGACCCGCACATCCTCTAAGGCCAAAGATGAGTGATCAACAAGAAGACCACTCCAGCTTGTGCACATGGACTTGTGTGGACCTGCAAGAACTAAAACACCAAGTGGAGAATCCTACTTCATGCTGATAATAGATGATTTCTCCAGAATGACATGGGTTGCATTTCTCAAGAATAAATCAGAAGCACTGGAGAAATTCAAGATATTCAGAGCATTAGCAGAAAATCAAACAAGATGCAAGCTAAAATGCATCAGATCAGACATAGGAGGTGAATTCACAGATTATGACTTTGCATACCTATGCAATGAACATGGGATAAAGAAAAAATTTACTATTGCAGGGACACCTCAACAGAATGGAGTAGTAGAGAGACAAAACAGGTCTGTACAACAAATTTCCAGAGCCATGATGCAAGAGAGTAATATTCCTCAAAACTTCTGGGCAGAATCAGTACACACAGCCGTGCATATCCTAAACAAAACTCATTTAAGGCCAAGCAGTGACAAGACTCCCTATGAACTTTGGCATGGTAAACCAGCTTCAATCAAGCACTTTAGAATCTTTGGAAGAAAGTGTTACATAAAGAATAATGATGAAAATATGGGGAAATTTGATGCAAGATCAGATGAAGGGATATTTCTAGGATATGCATCCAAGAGTAAAGGATACAGGTCCTACAACAAGACTCTTCAAAAAATTGTAGAAAGCATTGATGTAAGATTTGATGAAGAACTTCCAAACAAGACAAGAAGTATAGACTGTAGCATTCCTTCAGACAATCATGAAGAAGAAAACCAAGATGGTGATGAAACAAGCAAGACAATAGAGGATGCTGAACTGAGCTCGAAAGCCCCCTCAAGATACACTCAAAAGAACCATCCAGAAGATCAGATCATCGGAGACAAGAGTGTAGGAGTCCAAACAAGAAGGGAGCTAACTAAACAAACAGAAGAAGTATACATAGCCATGTTATCACAAATAGAGCTTAAGAAGTTTTTAGAAGCCAGCAAAGACAAGTATTGGGTGAATGCTATGAATGAAGAATTGGACCAAATTGAGAAGAACAATACTTGGGAACTAGTTCCTAGACCCACTGAGAAAAATGTCATAGGCTCAAAATGGATATTAAAAAATAAAATGAATGAGCAAGGACAGGTAATCAGGAATAAAGCCAGACTTGTTTGCAAAGGATATTCACAAATCGAAGGACTTGATTACGATGAAACATTTTCCCCTGTAGCCAGAATGGAAGCTATTAGAATGTTTCTAGACTTTGCATGCTACCAAGACTTCAAGGTATATCAAATGGATGTGAAATCTGCATTTCTAAATGGAGATCTAGAAGAAGAAGTCTACATGGATATCTGCATTTCTGAATGGAGATCTAGAAGAAGAAGTCTACATGGAACAACCAGAAGGTTTCTCATTAACAGACAAAGAAGACTATGTGTGCATACTAAAGAAGGCTCTATATGGACTAAAACAAGCTCCTCGTGCTTGGTACTCAAGGCTAGATAAGTAATTGCAAACACAAGGCTTTAAGAGAGGAGGAGTAGACATCAATATATACATAAAATCCCATGAAAAGGAACTCCTGATTGTTGTAGTATATGTTGATGACATTATGTTTGGAAGCAACAAAGATGAGCTAGCAAAAGGATTTGTTGAAGAGATGAAATCAGAGTTTGAGATGTCTATGATTGGAGAGCTCACTTTCTACTTAGGACTTCAAATTCAGCAAAAGAACACAGGTACATTCATCTCACAAGAAAAATACTTAAAAGAGATGTTGAAAAAGTTCAAAATAGAAGACTGCAAACCTGTGTCAACTCCCATGATCACTGGATACAAGTTATGTGCTAATGATGAATCTGCTGATATAGATCAAAGACTTTACAGATCCATGATAGGAAGTCTGCTGTACCTAACAACATCAAGACCAGACATTATGTTGGCAGGAGGAATTGTGGCTAGATATCAAGCAGCACCTAAACAAAATCACCTTCTAGCAATCAGAAGAATATTCAGATATCTACAAGGAACTGCACAGTATGGACTTTGGTATCCAAAAGGTAAAAGCTTCACTTTGACAGCATACATAGATGCAGATTGGGCCAGTTTTATGGATGACAGGAAAAACACAATTGGAGGTGCATTCTATTGAGGAGAAAGTATGGTGGCATGGCTAAGCAAGAAAAAAACATCTATTTCTCTATCTACAGCAGAAGCAGAATACATAGTAGCAGCAGCATGTTGCACACAAGTCATGTGGATGAAGAAAACCCTCCAAGACATGAAGGTAAGCATTGATGAACCTATCTCTATCAAATGTGATAATACAAGTGCTATAAGCATATCAAAAATTCCTGTGCTTCATTCAAAAACTAAACATATTCCAATCAAGTATCATTTTCTCAGAGAATAAGTAGCTCAGCAGGTAGTAAAGTTGGAATATGTGCCAACAAAAGAACAGATAGCAGATATATTTACCAAACCACTTGCTAGAGAACCACTTGAGTATTTGAGAGATAGACTAGGGGTAGTATCTGTAGATGCTACTCTCTGATATGAAAAGAAAGCATTGGTTTAGGGGGAGAACATAAATGAAAATATCATTCCAGGGGGAGATCAGTTAGCAAGGAAAGAAAGAAACAAGTCCTTAAGATCAGAGGAACATGGACGAGATTTAAAAGCAACATGGAAATGAGCAACCCCTTGCCATTGATGTCAAAGTGGGAGGAAGAGAAAGCAACAGAAGAAATATTCCTAAAAGGCAAGCAGAGGAATCGTATTTCCATCAATGCCAAAGGGGGAGACTGTTAGAAGTGTTGTCATTGATGGCAAAGGACAGTAGCAGAAGAAAAGGAGAAGACAATAGGTTTTTGGTAAATGGTATGGTAACATTTACAGGGAGTATGAGAAGACCAGAGGGAGAGATTATTTACAGAGACAGGGCAGCAAAAAGAGAAGCAAAGCAGAGCAAAGGAGACATCATAGATGGCAAAGGAGACAGGCGGAAGAAGACTGTTGAAATGAAATGATCGAGAAGTAGAGGATGCAGAGACAAAGAAAGGAGGCATAGCCAGAGGAGGCATAGTAGTAGAGGCAGAGACAGAGAATATAGAGGCAGAGATGAAATGGTCGAGCAGCAGAGGAGGAGGCAGAGCCGTTAATAACCAATGAAATGATCAAGCAGAAGTGGAACCGAGGCTCTGTGTATAAGGGGTAATACCAAGAATTAAGCAATAAAAACGTAATGTAGTTGGGTTTTAAACGTTATGGTAGCATTGTATTAACATAACATTGAAACAGGGTTCATATATTAAAGCGCTGAAGAAATAAGAAAGGAAAATTTTAAACAGAGATTATATGTATATGTATATAACGAAGGCGCGAAGTTTTTGTTGGAGCGGAACCATGACTATAAGCGAAACCCCGAACATGAACAGTAAAACCGGAGGGCCACAAAACCAGTGGGTTCGTGCGTTGGTTGAAGTGGTGAGCAGTATTGCCAAAATGAACACGATATATTTCATTGAAGGACACGTGTCCTCAGGCAGTTTTGTAAAACAACTTTTTTCCCGTAATTTTGGAGAATTATGTAGCGAGCATTTAAGTTGCGAGATATTGCACGTCGTCGTTTGGATGGGGTTCCAAAGCTCAGTTGGTGCGCGAGGGAAAATTGACCATCCGATCAAAGGTGAAGGTGCGGGGAAGAGAACCAAGGATGTGGATCCTACATTCAGAGTTGCAGAGCCAAAGTATTATGTGAATGACTGTGTATTCCATGTTATGAAAGTTAATAAATAGGCGGAGGTTATAAATTATATTAATATATGTTGATATATATGATGGGCTGAATGCAGGTTGAATTAGATGGTAAAGAGTTCACATATATGTTAAATGTGTGGGTTTATTATAAGGTACATAATAAATTAAACGGGGGCATTATATATGTCCATATATTATAATTGATATGCAAGTCACCAAAGGAGTGCTACATATGATGGTCAGCATATAATAGTACGTTGTGGGCCCAAGCAATTTTGCACGAAGTCGAGGTTTGATACCTATTGCAAAGTTAATATATTACATGGCTAAGGCTATACTAGGAGCAGAAGCATTAATCAAACTATGGAACCCAAGAGGTTATATATATACTAGTGCTGGGCTTAAGTCTAAGTCCAAGACTTAATATAATGCTGTCAGAAGATATTGGGCGTGTAGAGTGGGACCCCCTACATAAAATTTCGAGAATCATAACCCAAGTTGGAGGATACATAAACATTATTCCGAGAAACTTAACCCAAGCTGGAGGATACATTAAATCTGAAGCAGAAAGTTTATATATATGCAGCACTTTATATACAAAGGACCAAAGCATATATATTTGTATATGTACTGCTCTATTGTTCGAGTCAAAACAAACGAAGTACCACATGGTGGGACCCTCAAGTATCACATCAGGGAAATTAATGGCAAAGGAACATATCAACAAAAGTTTTGATGGAAGCGGACCCGATTCACTTATAAACTGTGCAACCTATATTTGTTTGAATTCCGCCTCAAAGCGCATCGGAAGTAAAGTGCAATTGAACAATCTGGTGAATGTTGTGATCATGATGGTGCGATTCAATCGCAACCATTGGATCATTGAAGAATGCAACCATTAGATCTAAAGAAAAACAGAGTGGGGTCTTAGTGACCCATCGTATCGGCGTAGTGAAGTGTACAGTAATTGATCGCATTGGAGAAGGAGCAAAGCATCGGAACATATAAATGGAAGTTTCAATTGTGATTAATCGCAATTGGAAGTATTCGAGAGGTGATACATCGCATCGGAGAATAGAGCAAGTTCGGCGAGTGGGCCTGTAAGGGCATTTTATGTATTAAAATGATCTTTTATCATTATATCACCGAAAGTTACTTAAGTTATATAACACGGTAGTGCATATGTTAAAAACGCCTTATTATTATTATGCTGAGAATTGATTTGCATTATATAAAAAGTGAAATTAAATACATGCAGGAGTTATGCAACGGCAATGAACAGAAAGGCATATAGAGAAGAAAAAGACAGACACAGTCATAGCAAAGACAAATACGCAGTGATCCAAAGGCTAAATGAGTTGAGCTGAAGTTCTCATTGTATTTGAATGTAAATGTTTTAATTGATTTATATTGTTGTGATGCACTGGAAAGTCTCTGTAGGAAATAAAACTCCACTGTAAAATTGAAAGTTGTATATATTGCTGAGATTTTCTAAATGAGCTGGAAAAAGAAGTGAGGAGGCAGAATGCAAAGAGTCAGGGCTATTCACTTTTAATTCCCTGTGGAATACGAACTATTATTAGGCAAACTGTATAAAGAATATCACATTGATATATAGAGATAGTGAGGATAGATAATGCAGAGTATGGAAAATTGAGGCAGAGAAGATAAGGAAGAGAGAAGCAGAAAGAGACGCTACAGAACAAAGCTGATATCTGAGGTAAATCAAAAAATATTTTCTTTTGATAAATTGAGGAAGTTGGAAATTCCCTATCAAGTTGAAGCTTGATAGTTGTCAGTTGTAGCTGACTGAGGTTGGAGCATCCTGTAGGTTGGTGCCTACAGAAAAACAGTGGTGAGAGGGAGTTGGAGCTTGCCTTTACATCACAACAATAATGAGATGTGGTTTTCTCCCTTTATGGGCTTCCACTTATATATGCTGTCTCTGTGTGTGTTGTCTATGTGTTGATATGATCTACCCGATCTGCTTAATGTTTGCTGCTCTCATAACAAGTTTGGTGTCACATTAATTTAATACTTGCTGAAACATATTAAGACTGTTCACATATTAAAGTTGGTTGTAAAATTAAGCTGTAAATAAGTTTGATGAAAAATATAAAAATCTTATGTATGTGTTAAACTGATTCACCCCCCCTCTCAGTTTAACTAAGGATTCAACATACCAACCACATCTGCACTATCTGTAACATTTATGGGCATTACACTCATCATCGTCCAGAAATACCACGATATAGGGATGCCTTACATGCCCTATAACAATCTTATCAAGAGGATCCCTCCATTCAGTCACATGGAGAAGAACCTCGTGTCATATTATACATGTAGGAGGCACAAAAATCACTAGAAAGACTCTAGGATGCTATATAGGATGCTAGCATATGTGAATAGCTTAGATCCATCTCAGACATTCACTAACTGAGCCACCATCCTGTCATAGCAGTAACGGGAAAAATCAAAGAAGTTCCTGGCCCTCAGTTGATGCAGGACACCTCTCTACAACCCCGAAGCCTTGTGTGGAAATGACGACCCCGTCAGTCTCACAATCATTGCTAGAGCACACCGCTTGGCCAAATCTATCACTGATGCTATCAACATGCACCCCTCCGTGAGAGGCGCCCCACCACAATGAATATCTAGAAATCAATGAAGATCGACCCTCCCAGGAGGAAGTAGATAGGGTAGTGCCTCACCTTGATGTAGTAGACCTATCACAAAATAAATATCCATCTGTGGATGGATAGCCAAGTCACACCCTCGCAACACCATCACTATGCACCACTTGTTCCAGCAGCGAACCAGTTAATGCAGTAATCAATCCTGCGATTGCACGAGGTCATTCTCAAGAAAATTGAGAAGACCCCATCGAGGCAATTGCTGATGAGCATTGGAATCTTGTGCCATAGCCATGCAAAGGTTAGGGTAGGCTCTCTCCCTCCACATCATCCTATCACCAAACAGACACACATCAGTGACATCAAAACACAAAAAAATTGAAAATTTTCCCCAAAATTTTCCAAAAATAACCTTGGCTTTTTAGCACGCTTGTTTCTCAGATAGGCGTGTTGATTGCGCACCTGTATCTCAAAAAGACGTGAAGTTCGCGTGTAGAAAGCTCTCACATGCTCGGAATTTGTGCGCAAATCCTCAGTTTCACTCGCAGATTTCGCATATGTGCCTTGATCGCCCACACAGTCAAGGTAAAAAATTGCTAGGGTTTCGTATAAACCCAGTTTGTATGGACACTTGCCCAGTTACACTGAAACAAATAAAATACAGGACGTTCTAGGGCCTACCTAACTCTAGTAGTGCGAATCTCGGGTGCATAGGCTGACCACAATAGCAAAAAAAGCTCAGCAGCAGCCTCTGACCTCTCAAAATCTAAAACACTCAAATGTCACAAATGAGTTGAAATGAGCCATATTGGCCTATATGACACCCTTTTCAAATTGTTTGAAGGACCATAATAAGAGCTCAGAGGACCCAATTGCAGAACCAAAAGCAACATAGTGATCAAAACCTCATAATGCCCAAAGGAGGCTCCACACATTCATGCCTCTGGAAAAATAATTTTTTGAGTTCTGACAGGTATGCCCTCTCTTATCCTCTTTTCATTCAGCACATGTCGTCAATAATATTTGAATGAGAAATGTGCTCTCACTTGGGGTATTTTGTTGCAGGTGTTATACAGCACAACAAACCAACTATTTCCCCATGCACCGAAGGTTCCAGAGCAGGTACCATTCTACCCTCAGCATGATAGAGTCCCAGAGAAACTCTGCATATCCTGACATCATTTCTATACAATAAATCAACCATAGGTTCCAAACGCCTGACCATGTTTATCATCTCCCCACCTTGTACATGATGAACATCCTTGTTGGTCGGTAGAGCCTCCCCATCCATGGTGTCCATCACTCAAAGTAGACCACACATAAAAAAATATGACACCATGGTCGTACCACCTCAGTCTGGGAAGCACTTCATGCTTATTCATCCATCATGCATCAAGTCAAGTTTTACCATATTAGAATAAAACCCCTTTCCCGGATAACCATTTTCACAAGTAGATAAAATACGCACCACTGCGTCTCACATTTGGCCTACCATCCCTCCATCAACATATCCCATATGCAATATGTTCCATCCGCTTCATCATCCCCACACCGAGACCAACCATTGGGGACCCCACCCTCAGAAAAAAAAAAAAAACACCTTCCTCACATCATCAGTGAGCGAGCATTTTTCATGGTTTTTGGGGCACCTGTCTCTGTTTTTTGTACAATCCAATCCCATTTTTTATTCCTTTGGCTAGTGTACAGAGATTTCGAATGGAGAACATCCCCCACTCATCCATCCATTTTTCTCCCATGGCAGTAGTACCTAATCACCCTTGGTAGGATCATCACACCTTTCATGCAAATCCACAACGACATTCATAACCAACATATACCCACCCTAGACGTCCTACGGACTCCAGGGCTTTCCTCATCCGAAATAGATATGACTGTCGCCAAACTGATTTTAAAATATCCAACATTGGGCCACTAAACTCCCATTATCAATTTCCAATCATTCCCCACCATCATACCTATGTTAAAAATATCATATCAGCTACCCTGGTCCCTTGCACTAGTAGCTCTCTCGTTCGGTTGAGGCTTCCTTTTTGTCGACTTCAACACCCATTCTCCAAAAAGGAAGCAGTATCTGGGATGACTCCTCATCTCAATAGGGGCATCCTCGAGTGGCACTGTGGGAATCATCATTGCCCATAGATGTCATTGATCCTCCTGAAATTCTATTACAACACAAGCTTTCATGTCAAAATGGTATCATACTTTACAACCATTGCATTTTTCCCATATTCGTCGAAGACTCGTGCCATTATAAGCATCTCTGTCAGTAATGCTTACACAGGAAGGTCTTAGTCATACACTGATGCGTACAATGAGCATTTATATGCCATACCAATATCACGCATGTGGGCACCACATTCAACCTATTATCAAATAAAAAATGCCCCTACAGGCATCAATAGTCATCGTCATCAACCAAATCAGTAGATCACTAACATATCAGTGACACAGACATAACCTTTATCTGTCAGATAGATTTTTTCTAACTAGCCAAATAATCACCAGCATGGGACATGCCCGCCTCGTAGAAAAATTATATTTATTGTATCATACTATTTATTGTAGGTTTCTGATAGAACACAGTCACTCTTTTACCTACTGTAAGGGGTCTCCAACCTTGGGTTGTACACAGGTCTCTCTCTCTCTCTCTCTCTCTCTCTCTCAACACAGGTAACACAGAACAAAAACTATAATGTATTTCAGTTATATAGTTCTTCCTAGACCTCACACATTAGGGGGAAACTGTTATCACTGGAAAATTAGACAAGCAAAATGACATTATGAAATGTCAAATAGAAGGATTTACAGGGCTGAGAAACATTAGAGAATATGGAAAATCTAAAAATCTCTAAGATTAAGAGGAAAAATGTCAAATTGCGCACCAATGACACATGAAAAATGCACTTTGTGCACATTTTTATATGATAGGTGTGCTGGTCTGCGCGACTTTCCCTCAAAAACCTGCGTGGTCTTGGGAGTGGCAGAATTCACCATCCGAGACTACTTGAAACACTTAAGGAGAAGATCCTCCACTTGAGGCCACCCAAGGACAGCCGCCTAGAGCCACCTTGAGACCTCAAGTGAGAACAGAAAGGAATCAAACCCCACCCTTGGGTCACTATCCACAAGTGTACCAAGAGAGGGAAGAAGGATTTGAATTTGCCTATAAATTTCCACCATGAGAAGAAAAAAATGAGAACACATTTTTATGCTGGCAAAATTTCCCATGAGAAACCCAACAATGTGTGATCTAGATTAGCAATAGAGTTAGAGGATTCGGTTGTTGGCCACCTAACAACTCCAATCCCTTAGGAGAAGAGGGAGGATTTGCAGAACCAGCTCAAGGGTAAATCCATCCTTGCATTGGGTCTTAGAGCTCCATAGCTCTAAGGATCCTTTCGAAAGTGTGTAAAATTATACCTTTATTTACTAATAGTGGTCAATAAGAGGGGATTATTCCACTGTTTGTATTATTGTCTCGTTTGACTCATTTGAGCTTGTGTTTTTGTTTTATTATAGTCGTGTTTCTTCTTCTTATTTGCAACATACTATATTCCACAATTTAGTGTGTTTTATATGTTAGCATGTTTCCACTAACTAGCTAACCATTTTTTCTTTCTGTGACCATTGCTTGTAGGTTGCAAACATTCCTACCAAGCACCATTGGTTTAGTACACTTGTGCACTAAATACACCATAACACCATCGTTCTCCTATCCTAGGAAACCTTGTCACTTTTGCGATAAATTGTTCTGTAGTGAGAATTCTGAAGCCTTTGACCACAAAGTGTTGTTCGACTAAGGCTTGGCCAAATTATAAAGCAACCAATTCACTGAAACCCTCTAATTTTTAAAAATGACTCATCCATCCAACCCTTCAAAAAAATTCTAATGCTTACAGATGTTGTAACAACAAATTAAGAGAGTGAGGTTCATGTCTAACCGATGCTCCACCCATAGATGCTCACAAGCACACTACTCAACAATACTAAGAACCTATTATAGATTTTCTTCAGCACAGACATATGCTTGCTTAGGGGAGAATGTCAAAGTGTTGGAATTATCAATGATTACTCTTCCTTATTACCATTTCGGAACTTTTTAATCAAAATGAGTTTCTGAATGATTGCAATGATCTTCAGATGTAGCAACATGAATAATAAAGAAACAAATTAATAATGATGAATGAGTATTGGTACTAATGATGATGGTTACATAAGTTTAAATGTAAAAAGGTATGGTGTCAGGACTGTCTAATCATGCAATATTATGGTAGGGTGAGATATGTATTAATTGGAGGAATAATGGATTCGTTAGACCCGGTCTGATTAGGAAACACAACATGTGCTTAAGCAACTATCTGTGTAACAAAAACAACTCCTGAAACCTTAAATAATCCAAATCAGTAAGGGAACTGAAATATGATCCTGTAATAGGAAAGACACCACATGCTTAAGCAACTGTCTGTGCAACAACAACAACTCATGGAACCTTAATTAATCCAAATCATTAAAGGAATTGGAATGTAATCATGTAACAAGAAGATTCGATAGACCATCCAAACCTAAAATAACCCAACCATTAACCATTAAAGTACCTAACCCGTAAGCACCAAATCCCTTAGCTCTTGACCCTTAATCCATTAGTGCCCAATCGCTTAACTATTAATCCATGTACCCCAAATCCATAAATCCCATAATCCTCAAAGCCCCTATCCACTTAACCCCCAACAACTCAATTAATTAACTATTTAGGCACATATGGCGCTAAATTTGGGGCTAAAAAGGGAGCTAAGAAAGGAGGTAATTTAGGTGAAAAAAAGAGCTAAACCCGATGTTATCATTGGTGATATTTCTATGGAAATTGGTGGTGCTATTTTCAACGCTCTTTACGACGCTATTTTCTGGTGCTATTATTGCCTAATTTAGCACATAAATGTTTTTATCTGTGAACGAAACACCAAAAATAGCCATCCTGATAAATAATGACAACTTTTTCAAAAAATTGGAGAAAAATACACTAAAAAATCCTTGGAAGCAAAAAAGGGAGCTAATCACAAGGATTTTTTGTAGTTCTCCTTTCTACCTTGGCTTCATCTATATTGGTTATTATCTTAAACCAAATTTCTACCAAGTAAAATACTGGTCATGGATCAAGAGCAAGATTAAAACTCGTGCTACAGGTGTCTCCTTGGGTGGTCAAATGACATTGGTAAAATCTGTTCTGGAAAGCATATTGGTTTATTGGCTTACCCTCTCAAATATTTCCAAATCAACCATTAGGAGAATTCAATAGAGTATGTTAAGCTTTCTATGGTTTGATACGAATATTAACACTTGCTTTCATTTAGCCAATTGGGAATTGCTATCACATCTAAAGATATATGGGGGTTGGGGCTTTAAAAAAACTTCATTGGTTTAGCCTTGCTCTTACTGTGAAATATTTTCGCAAGTTATATCAGGTACAAACATTTGGAGTGAGATCATCATTGAAAAATATCTCCATAACATGTCTCTCCCTTAATTGTATTTATTGTATCATACTATTTCTTGCAGGTTTCTGACAGAACATGGTCACTCTTTTACCCACTGTAAGGGGTCTCCAACCTTGGGTTGTACGCAGGTCTCTCTCTCTCTCTCAACACAAGTTACACAGAACATAAACTATAATGTATTTCAGTTTTACAGTTCTTCCTAGACCTCACACATTAGGGGGCAACTGTTATCACTGGAAAATCAGACGAAAAATGACATTATGAAATGTCAAGCAGAAGGATTTACAGGGCTTAGAAATATTAGAGAATATGGAAATTTTAAAAATATCTAAGGTCAAGAGGAAAAATGTCAAATTGCACACCAAAGACACAAGAAAAATGTGCTTTGCACACATTTTTATTCAATAGGCGCACTGGTCTGCGTGGCTTTCCCTCAAAAAGTCGCGGTCCTAGGAGTGGCAGAAGTCACCATCCGGGACCACTTGACACACTTAAGGAGAAGATCCTCCACTTGAGGATGCCCAAGGACAGCCGCCTAGAGCCACCTTGAGACCTCAAGTGAGCAGATAAATGAATCAACCCCCACTCTTGGGTCACTATCCACAATTTTACCAAGAGAGGGAAGAAGGATTTGAATTTGCCTATAAATTGCTACCATGAGAAGAAAAAAATGAGAACACATTGTTATGTTGGCCAAATTTCCCATGAGCAAACCAGTATTGTGTGATCCAAAGTAGCAATAGAGTTAGAGGATTCGGTTGTTGACCACACAACAAATCCAATCCCTTAGGATAAGAGAGAGGCCTTACAAAACCAGCTCAAGGGAAAATCCCTCCTTGCATTGGTTCTTAGAGCTCTATAGCTCTAAGGATCCTTTGGCAAGAGTGTAACTCTATACCTTTCTTTACTAATAGCAGTCAATAAGAGGGGATTATTCCATTGTTTGTATTATTGTCTCATTTGACTCATTTGAGCTTATTTTTTTGTTTTATTGTAGTTGTGTTTCTTCTTCTTATTTGTAGCATACTATGTTCCATAATTTAGTGTTTTTTATATGTTAGCATGTTTCCACTAACAAGCTAACCATTTTTTCTACCTGTGACCATTGCTTGTAGGTTGCAACCATTCCTACCAATCATCGGTGGTTTAGTACACTCGTTCACTAAACACACCATAACACCATCGTTCTCCTATCCTAGTCAACCATGTCACTTTTGCGATAAATTCTTCTATAATGACAATTCTGAAGCCCTTGACCACAAAGTGTTGTTCAACTAAGGCTTGGGAAAATTCTAAAGCAACCAATTCATTGAAGCCCTCTAATTTTTAAAAATTATTCATCCATCCATCCCTTCAAAAAATTTCTAATGCTTCCGGATGTTGTAACAACACATTAACAGAGTGAGTTTCATGTTTAATCAATGCTCCACCCATATATGCTCACAAACACACTACTCAACAATGCTAAGAACATGTTATAGAGTTGCTTCAACACACACATATGCTTGCTTAGGGGAGAATTTCAAAGTGTTGGAATTATCAATTATTACTCTTCCTTATTACCATTTCGAAACTTTTTAATCAAAAGGAGTTTCTGAATGATTGCACTGATCTCTGAATGTAACAACACGAATAATAAAGAAAAAAAAGTAATAATGATGAAGAAATATTGGTACTAACAATGATGGTTACATAAGTTTAATTGTAAAAAATAATGGTGTCAGAATTGTCTAATCATGCAATATTATGGTAGGGTGAGATATGTATTAATTGGAGGAATAATTGGATTCCCTAGATCCAGTCTGATTAGGAAAGGCAACATGTGCTTAAACAACTATCTGTGTAACAAAAAAAACTCCTGAAATCGTAATTAATCCAAATCAGTAAGGGAACTGAAATATGATCCTGTAATAGGAAAGACAACACATGCTTAAGCAACTATCTGTGCAACAAAAACAACTCCATGAACCTTAATTAATCCAAATCAGTAAAAGAATTGAAATTTAATCCTGTAACAACAAGATTTGGTGGACCATCTAAACCTAAAATAACCCAACCATTAACCATTAAACTACCTAACTCGTAAGCACCAAATCCCTTAGCTCTTGACCCTTTATCCATTAAACACCAATCACTTAACCATTAATCCTTGTACCCCAAATCCCTAAATCCCATAATCCTCAAAGCCCCTATCCACTTAACCCCATAATCTCTTAACAATTAATCCCTGTACCCAAAATCCCTAAATCCCATAATCCTCAAAGCCCCTATCCACTAAATTTGGGGCTAAAAAGGGAGCTAAGTGTTGGGTCAATTTACTGTTGTAAACTAACGCAAGTATTTATTATCAATCCAGGTTGGTGAACTTAGAAGCATCCCCAAAGTATATGGGTTTTAGTTATTATCAATTCAGAAGATGGTTTACTAATGATTAGGGAAATGCATATTACAAATATAAATCTAACTTAAATCATTTATAAACAATATATCAAAATACATGAAATAATAATTGAACAAGCTCTTTTCTAAGAGTTCTTGGTTTTCCTTCATCATTGATTTCATTCTATCATTAATGCTATTGTGAAAGGTAAATTCGTGAAAACAGGAAAAGATAACTAATTTCTAAACAATAGATCAAGATACATGAAATAATAATTGAAGATTCTCTTTTCTAAGAGGTCCTGGTTGTCCTTCATCATTGATTTTATTCTATCATCAATACTATTGTAAAAACATAAATTCAGAAAAGCAGGAAAAGATGAATCTTAGTTTTGAACTCTTAAGAAAAGCTTTGAACTCTTAACCAAATAGAAGATATTTAACTTAAATACTGGTTTGTCTCTTCTTATGCAAAAAAGAAAACAAGAATAAGATCCATCACCAATAAAATCATGTAAAGGCATGTAAAGATAAATAAATCAAACATAAGCAACTAATTCAGAAATTGCAGCTACGAAATAAACTAAGAAGTGCACTTAGGTCAGTGTGGGGGCCCTCTACCCTTGTCTCGCACACTGAAGGTAAACTCAAATACTTAAGAGTTAAAGCAATCAACTAGCATGTAACAGCATCAAAATATGATAGAATAGATCTTCTATTATGTCTCCAAGTCTTAGAAATAATAATAATAAGTCATACAAGTTCCATTGTCAAAGCCTTCAAAGTGTGAGGCTTAAATAAATAAAATATCTAACAAACTCATCTAAAATAACTCAAGTAATCATAAATATCGTTATCCTATCATATCAGGTTGAATTAATCTATCATATCCATCATAATCTAGAAATCCCACAAAATTAGGGTTTTGACCTAGTTTCTAAGGATCCTCCATAAAGACGGGTCCTATTTGACTGCCTTTGACTCGGCCTATTAAAGCTCAATCTGACTATACCAATAGTTGTACTCTTACTCGTAGTTCCCAAGCTTTCTAGAAACATATCCAGCTTGAGCCCAAGTGTCCTGCACATATGCAAACCATAATGCTATTACGAGAATTTCTGCCGCTGTCCAAAAATGCACTTAAATTCCAATTTTTACAAAAACATATAATAATTGAAAAACATAAATTAAATACCTGTATATGCATCTTTGGGTCAATTTAAGGTGAATATGATGGTACATATATGGATAATGTGGCAAAATAAAGTGTATTTCCTAAACAAAAAGAGGTAAAAAACAAGGGTCAACATCTCCCCAAACTGAAGATCAAGCATGTCCTCGTGCTTGTTGTTTCCTCTTTGACCTTCGGAGCCCTGATACTGATCCTATCCTTGATCCTGAAATCTCATGTTGTGTTGTGTGCAAAATAGAATCCATGTCCTTACCGTGCTCTTCTTTGTAGATGGAAGTTTTCACCTTCTGTTTCTCATACTTATCTTTCCAAGAGTTTTTCTCCCGAAGCCACCTGAAAGCTTGTGTAGAGAAGATTGTTTTTTTTTTTTCATCTTTCCCATCTCCTCATTGATCTTCTCATTCTCTTTAACCAATTTCTCATTGGTTAGTTTATAATTTACATTCTCCTCTTTCAAGTGTCTTTCCATGATTTTTCTTATTTCTAAGCTATCAATAAGCTCTTAACTCTGGAAAGATTATGATCTTCCCCTTTTGAATCTCTAGAAACTGAAGCAACTTCTACTTCATTGTTTTCAAAGTAGGATTCTTTATCTAAAGGATCCTCATACTCTTGTAATTTTTTGAGAATTTCATTGGCCTTTTTTGTTATGGGAGAAGTTTCCATGATTTGTATTTCCGATTCTGCTGAATGTTTCTTTCTCCACCTCTTGAAAATAGTCAAGAAATATGTTTATTTTTACAACACAATTGCCCCCTGTTGTTTCTTTGATCTTGTTGATGGATAGAGAGATGTATGCATGATGTTTCTTGTTTCCTCTATGGGTTTAATTTTTTTTCCACAACTTGTTCTACAAACCCATTTTCAACTAAGAAATCCTCCCAAACCATCCCTTTGATTTTCAACTGATGATCTACAAGAATTTTGATGATTCTATGGTGAATGAATTGAACTTCTTTTGGTTTAGCTTCTGATTTTATGCTTTCAATAATTTTCATCAAGTTTTTGTAGAAGAAATATGGCAAATTTATCCTTATATCTCCCTTGATGTGTTGTAGTAACCTCACATGGTAAAGGTGTACTACACTAAATCTAGTATCACAAGTGAAATATTTCTGATTTATCGACACCAATTTTCCCATGGTTCATTGAACCATTCCCTTGGAATACCTTTTTATCTATCAAAGGAGCCTTTCCTATTTTTATCTAGGAAAAAAGTCCAGCCATTATCTCTAAAATGTAAGCCTTTGTGATATAATTCTCCTGAAAATGAAAAATCTAATGCTTTAGAGATATACTCAGGATTTAAAGGGATATGCATGTTTCCCACCATGGTTTCATTCTATCTGAAGTTATTTACAAATTATTTTGTGACCCTCTCATTATGAATTTTGAATTTTTGTAGAAAACCTATCAATGCAGACTGATAAATTTTTTCCACAGTCTCCCTAATCCAATGTTCTATTTGAAAGCCTTTCGGCTCTACTCTTGAGGCCATTTGTTCTAAAAACCATTTTATGTGACCATCTCTTGTCATTAAATTCATTTTTCAAAATAAAAATTTAAGCACTGGATATAACCATGGTAGTAGGCTTACCTTTCTGCTTCACTGCCCTTGTCAACCAACCAATCCTCTATTTTTTTTTTCTTTTGAAGAATGTGCTCTTACTGTAAATAAACAAAAGAATTTGATAGAAAAGGTTGCAAGAAAACATAAATTTATGTTTATAATGTTACACCTTCTATTTAATTCTTAGTTTCCCTTTAAAATCAAGATCTTTCTCCCTTAAAAACAATCTATGTTTTGCAAAAGAATTGGAAATATTCTCTTAAAAACAATCTCTGTTTTGCAAAAGAATTGGACTGTGTGTAAAAAAAAATTGAAATTTTTTTATACAAAAGTACTTTTCACTCCTTAATTTCATATAGAAAATTTCCAAAACATTGCATGCAAAGTCACTGTGTATTCATCAAAATAAACTTCAATCATTCCATCAAAAATTCATGATAGACTGTCTTACTCCATCGTTCCTCATACTCTATCTTCTGTCAAGAAAAACATGTCTAAATATCTTCCATTTTCTTCATAAGCTCTATTCTAAATCTTTAGACTGAGTGTGCTTTTCTAAAAACAAATCTATTACATAGTTGAATTAACAATTTTACTATGCAATTCGACTTATAATTCCACTCTCTATTTTCTATTTGAAATAAAACAATGTGTATGAGGATGTGTCAACCTTACCTTCCTTATGCAACTTCTCTTTGTGATTTTCTTTGATCTTCATGGTCTTCTTTCAGTTGAACTGGAGTTTCAATCCATAACAAATCCATTAAAATCTTCATTTATGAGCTTATTCAACAAAAATATTTTCATGATTGACTGATGGCAGAGTGTTTTAAAAATGTGTCAACATGTTTTTAAATGGTTTGAATACAGAACTTTTTGCATGACAGGCTTGCAAATCCAAAATAAAATCACTCCCTCATATAAATCAGATTTTGACTGCTGACACAATCCTGAAATTTTCTAAAACAATCAAATCTTCATTCATTCTTACCTTCATTTTCAGAGAAATCTGCTTTTTGTTAGCTGGTTCGGTTAGATTTGTTGGAATCGTGGCCTTGAATGCTTCTTATCACTCCATTTTCTCCTTCCCACTATATTCTTTGCTTCTCGTTCTGTGTTTTATATTTTTTTTTCTCAGCTGTTAAACACCATGTTGAAGCACACACATGGTGTATGAGGAAGATGAGCACACACACAAGAAACTAAACACACAATGAAGGATAAGCGTGAGGCTTTCTTATTTTCCATTATACAAAGATGTACATTTATAGTACAATGGTGTGACTCTTGGTTTCACATTCCAAGGTCACTTGGACTCCATTGTGACTCTTTGCATTCCACACCTACCCATGTAGGATTAGGTGTTCCAACATCACCTTCTCACAACTTATCTCTCTGCGTTTTTGTTCTCACAGGGTCAAAGATACGAGGATGTGCCTTAACTACATGCTCCTTTCCCTCACTGAGTCTTTCTAATGGCAATGATGGTGACAGACTCTTGACAGTAATCATTTCTAAGGTTTTTTTAATGGCGGAAATGGTCTTTGACAGAGGCAGAAATGGCTTGACAGAAGCAAAAATAGCTCGTTTGTTTTACACAGTGATACATTTTGAAAACTTCTGCCCATTCATTAACTCTCTTGACCGACCCATGCACGTCCATTCTCTTTGAATGTCGTGCTTAGTGTACACCCGTCCTTCTGCAGATCTGTCACGTTATGAATTCATGGCTATGTACATTCCATTACCTTGATACATCATCACCATACCTACCTCCATGACTCGCATTTCTCCATACCTCTTATGCGCCATCATCATTTATCATATGCTATGTTGTCTCTCCACTGCACGCATTCGTTTGCATCATGTCTTATCTCTCCACTGCATGCATTAATTACTTACCATATGCCATCATAACCATGCACTTCACATCTTAGGTTTGCATTCATTTATTTTTATTGCATTCGTTTCATTACCTTAGTTCATTCCTTTGCATGATTGCGCCCTCTTTGCTTTGGAATTTTTTTTTTAAGTATTTGCGACATATACCTTTGCACAATACTATATACATTCTGTAATTGCGCTATGTATAGATTGAAATTTTGTTTTTAACTTTTGATTTTTAATTTTAAAAATTGACTAATACAATAGTCAAATTTTTTAAATTAAATGTTTATGAAAATGCTAACCGTTGTTGTATGGTTTTGTAGGTCCTTCAAAGTCTTTCTATAGGTCCACTTGTCCCTTGACATGATAAATTTGGTGTGTCCCTTCCGGTGTAATTTCATAATAATATTCAAATCCCTTTCTCGCATAATTTCACAATGATGTTCGTGTCCCTTTCTAGCATAATTTCATAATGATGTTCGTGTCCCTTTCGACATAATTTCACAATGATGTTCAAGGTCCCTTCCTGGCGTAATTTCACAATGATGTTCGTGTCCCTTTCCGGCGTAATTTCACAATGATGTCTGTGTCCCTACTGTAAATGTTGAATGATATACCAGGTCCCTTTATGACTTTAGTTCATATTCTGTCTTCAATTTAGCTGCTAAAAACTATTTTCATAGTTTTTTATTTCACACCTTCCCCAAACTGATGTTCTGACTTATCCTCAAGTCTGAAAAATCTTGGAGGGTATATCTGCAAAAATCTAAAGTAAATTAAGACGAAAATAAAAATAGAAGTCATATTGGCCAAACAAGTTGGTTTTCCAATAGGAATTCGAGTTTGTATTGTGCCAGTTGCCTAGATTTTCACAACCAAACTCTTTTTATTATTTATTATTTATTATTTTTTATTCTTCTTCTGCTGGAATTTTGGAAGACATATTGCTATGCTGTCCCAATATTTCCAGATCTGAATCCATTGAAATTTTTCTCAGAAAATCCTCTTTATTTATAGGCTTATTGTAGATTTTAAGCCTATGTCCATCGATTTACAAACGAAACAGATAAGCTTCATCAATTTTTTTTATCATGACAAGCCCATTATCGAAGATTTCTTCAATCCTTACATGGCCCAAGCCAATGAGTCGTAAATTTTGCTTTTGAAATATTTGAATTTGGAGTCAAACAAGAGTGCACAATTCAATGGTTCATCATGACAAGCTTTCAAAATTTCAATTATTTCATCCTCTCTTACGCATTTTCTAATGATTAAATCAATACCAGTATAAAATAGATCTCCATTGACCCAGCTATACCTATCACTTTCTCTAATAATTCTTCGTTTTTGTTTGCTTGTGTAGTGAGATGGTAGGATATCAGATGATAAATACTTAGCTATATCTGCAAACCAATGGGTTTTGAAATTTATAGCGAATAGATGTTCATCTTAGAAATTGTCTGATACTTGATTTGGATCACCAGGTGAATTTAATCTTGACAAAAAGTCAGCAACTTGGTTATATTTTCTTGATCGATCTTGTACATTAATATTAAACTCTTGCATCAATACCAACCACCGAGTTATTCTTCTATTTGTGATTGATTTATTCATTAAATATATTATAGCAGAATGATCTGTATGAATATTAACTTGATAACCTATTATATAATGTCGAAATTTATTTATTGCATGTACAACAACTAACATTTCTTTCTCTGTAACAGTGTAATTCAATTCTGTGTAATTCAATTCTGCTGGTGTTAATTTTTAACTAATGAAATATATAGCATAATTGAATTGATTCTATTTTTTCCCAAGTGATGCTCCAATAGTTGTGTCGTATACATTAGTTGAAATGTGAAATGGCAAAGACCAATTAGGTCCTTGTAGAATGGGTGCAATTGACAAATTTTGTTTTAATTTTTCAAACGCATGTTGAAATTTATCGGCCCATTGGAATTATACATCTTTCGCAAGTAACTTGAATAACAGTAAAGCTATTTTACTAAAATTTTCAATAAATCTCCGATAGCAGCCTGCATAACCCAAGAAAATTTGAACTTCTTTTTGTGTTGTAGGTGGTGTTAAATTCACAATGACCTGAATTTTCGTTGGATCCACCTTAAACCTTGAAGAAGAGAAATCGTGTCCCAATACTATCCCCTCAGTTAACATCATAAAAAAAATTTCATTACTGAGTGATAGGTTTGTCTCAATGCATATTTTTAACACTTTTTCAAGATTATTTAAACAATCATCATATATTGTACCATACACGGTAAAATCATCCATGTAAACTTCCACACACTCATGAATCAAATCAGCAAAAATAGCAAGAACTGCTCTTTGAAAAGTAGCAGGTGCATTACACAAACCGAAAGGTAATACATTGTATGCATATGTTCCCCAAGGGCATGTGAATGTTGTCTTATCTTGATCTTCTAATGCTATTTTTATCTGATTATATCCGCTAAATACATACAAAAATGAGAAAAAAATTTTCCAGATAATGAATCTAACACTTGATCGATAAATGGTAAAGGAAAATTATCTTTTAATGTAGCTTTGTTAAGTTCTCTATAATCCATACAAATTCTCCATTTCCCATTTTTCTTAGGTACCACAACTAAGGATGAAACCCATTGACTATTTGAAATAGGATAGATAAATCCGACTTGTAATAGTTTCTATAATTCTTCTTTCATTATTTCCTTCATCATGGGATTCATATGTCTTTGTGGTTGCCTAACAGGTTTGATTTCATTATCAGTATCAATGTGATGGATGCATGTTTTTGGATGAATTCCTGGCATTTCTTTATAATCCCAGGCAAAAGATTTTGAATATTTTTGCAATAATGTTATTAGCTTTTCCTCTTGTGATGATTGTAAGTTGTTACCAATATTCAAATGTCTTTCGGGACTGATTTCAATGATTTTTCTATTTGAATTAGTAATTGAATTTATAGGAAAAATGCTTTCAAATGTATTTTACAATTATTGTATTGTGCAATTTTCCTGAAAACATTCATTTAAAAGATAACTAACAAATTCCTATTGAGTTATCCTAAACTGCTTTGAAATATCTGGTTCTGAGATGAATAGATCTAATAAGTCCTCATTTTCCTCCTCCTCTCTAAAATTGTAAACTTGATTAGGGCTAAGAACATGTTTAAATGTTCATTGTTCATCTTCATCAAGTAATGATAATAGAGAAGGAGATTGAGTAGGAGGATATAATGTAATATGCTTTCTTTCATCTCCATGTGAAATAATCGTGCTCCCTGACCTGCATCCAATGTAAGCATCTGCAGTGGCCAACCATGGTCAGCTTAAAATTAAGGGATGCCCTCCCAGGTTTGTTTTTGGCTGCAAAATCAAGAAGTGCACGAGATACTTCCATGAATACAGTGAGACAATGATACCTTCTAGTATACCTTCTGGAACAACTTTAGATCTGTCTGCAAGTTCTAAGACTGTAGTAGTAGGTCTAATGTTGTTCAGATTCAAATGTTTCATAGTCTCTGTTGTCATAAAATTGATAGTTTCTCCCAAGTCTATTAATGTGTTTGGCACTAAAATTGTTAATCGAAATAGTAACCATAGGAATTCCTGGATCAACATATTTTTGAATGGCTATATTTGTAGACATGAGACTTGAAAGACTTCCAATTACCTGGATTGTTGGTGGATCCTTCTTTCTTCGGCAAAATTTCTTAATGCATATTTCCTTTATTGTTTTTGCATATATAGGAATGCCTTTGATTCCTTGCAATAAAGGAATTTTAACATATGTATTTTTCAATTCATCCAGAATACTAAATTCAAGGAGAGATATTGGAATATTCTGTTGTATTAGTCTCTAAGGATATGGTGGAGTTTATGTCATGATAGCTTTACATTTCTGAATTTTTTTCTCTGGTTGAGATTGTTCACTTTGCTCTCCCTATTCTATTTGTTCTTCAATTATTGGAGGATAATATTTTTGTAACACCTTCCTAGACCTTAGGTGGACATCTTGTACTGGAAGAATTGAATAAGTTGGATAATATGTTGCATCTTCCACATGATATGCTGGTCTATCCACCTTGTTGCTTGGATTAGCTATTGGCTGAGCTGGTAATTGTGTTGGTCTATGAGGTGGTTGGTTAGTTGGCAGCTGAAGTTGCTGTGGTTGAGTTAGCATTGGTAGGTTTTGAGTTAGATATGGCATGGGTTGTTTTTTCTGGAATTGTTGATATTGAGGAAATGATTGCGGAGGGTATGGTTGTTGATATTGATACTGTTGGGTATACATTTGCTATGGTGGCTGGTGTCCATAAGCATATCCCCTCCAACCTTGTGAAGGTTGGTTTTGATATTGTTGAGGTGGCCAAGCCTGCCATGGCATTGGTGTATTCCATGTGTTTTGAGGATATTGAAAGTTTTGGGGATTTTTTTGAGGGAACAGTTGAGGCATTCTTGGCTGCCAAGGTCTTCTTGGTGCCATAGAGTAGAGAGAATCTACTCCATGTACTTCTTCTCCTTGCAATTCTTTTAATTTTGGACATTTTTATGTTGCATGATTTTATGTGCAAAGTCCACATACTTATATATTTTGCAAAGGACATTCCCTGAGTGGATGTTTTTGTCTACACTTTGGACAGAAAATTGCTAAGACTTCATCTTGCTCTTCTCTTTTTAGCTTTCAAAACATCTACCTATGTACGCAAAGTTCTCAAGAGATTTGTCTTAACGTTTTCTAGTAGGCTTCCTATCTCTTCTCTTGTTATTGCACTTGCTACATATTCGGAAGCTTTCGATGAAATATCTCTTTTCCCACTCTTAACTCGTCCCCTAGAGTATTTTTGACATAACTCAGCAATTTCTTCAAATAGTAAATTAGAAATATATACTTTTCCCATTACATTAATAATGTCTAAATAGTCATCTCTAATACCCTTAGAAAAATAGTGCAGATGGTATCTGGACTAAGAGAATGATGTTTGGATTTTTGTAAATTATACAAGAATCTTTCCAAATAATCTTCCAAACTTTCATCTTCTTGTTGGGACATTCTGAAAATGTCTTCTTTCGAGTCTTTAGCCCAACAGTAAGCTTGATACTTTTTAAGAAATATTCTCTTCATGTATTCCCAAGAAGCTATAGTGTGTTCTCCTAATCCCATGAGCCATTTTAAGGCTGCAACTTTTAAAGTAGTAGGAAAAATTTGAATTTTATGTGTATCATCAGTATATCCATATGTTCTACACAAGATATCAAACTCAAACATAAATGCATCAAGATATTCCGTTAACATTCCATAGAAATTAGGTAATACAGAAGGTGGAATATTTTTCATTTTTATTTCTTCTCCTATTATTGATCTTGCATCTAAAATAGGAAATCCAAAAGTAGTCTCCTGGTCATTATTATCTTCTTGCTCATTTTCTTGTGTTCTTCGATTTTGGTTTTCTCTTCTTGCTTCTTCCTCTATTCTTCGAAGTGCTTCTTCTCTTCTATCTTTTGCAGCCTTTATTTCTGCTTCAATTCTTCTTTCTTCTTCTTTTTGTCTTTGTCATTCCCTTTGTTGTCTTTCATATTCTATTCTTTATTTAGGATTCATGTTTATTCTAGTCGATCTTTCTCCTTCTTCATCCATTTTGTGTTCAGAGATTTGTAGTGTTTCAATAGGTTAACTTTGTATTTCTTATACTACTTTGATTTCTTAAAGGACATGTTGTTCTAGTTGTTCGACAGTTGGTTTTCCTGTGTATTTTTCTTTCCAAATAGAAGAAGTTTCTTTAGGTGATTTCTTTTTCTTCACCTCAAAGGCTAACAAGATTTGTCTTTCAACTAAAGTTAATCTCTATCCTTATCTCTATTTTTCCTCTAACTCTTCTATAGTAGGTTTTCCATCAATTGGTGTTGTTAATCCTATGGATGAATGTGTTGTGGGGGGGTTTTGTTTCACAAATATATCCTTTTTATCTCTATTTCTAGGAATAAGAAAACATTACTTGAAATAAAAACTATGTTTTTGTTGTTTTTGGTGAAAAAAAAATTCTTCCTATTTTGACCGTTTTGGAAATATGCTTCCCCGGAAATGATGCCAAAATGTTGGGTCAATTTATTGTTGTAAACTAATGCAAGTATTTATTATCAATCCAGGTTGGTGAACTTAGAAGCATCCCCAAAGTATATGGATTTCAGTTATGATCAATTCAAAACATGGTTTATTGATGATTAGGGAAATGCATATTACAAATATAAATCTAAATTAATTAATTTCTAAACAATAGATCAAGATACATGAAATAATAATTGAAGAGGTTCTTTTCTAAGAGGTCCTAGTTTTCCTTCATCGTTGATTTCATTCTATCATTAATGCTATTGTGAAAGCAGAAATTCAGGAAAAACAGGAAAAGATAAATCTAATTTCTAAACAATATATCAAGATACATGAAATAATAATTGAAGAGGCTCTTTTATAAGAGGTTCTAGCTGTCCTTCATCATTTATTTCATTTTATCATCAATACTATTGTAAAAATAGGAATTCAGAAAAGCAGGAAAAGATGAATCTTAGTTTTGAACTCTTAAGCAAAGTTTTGAACTCTTAATCAGATAGAAGAAGTATTTAACTTAAATACTGGTTTGTCTCTTCGTATGCAGAAAATAAAAGAAGATTAAGATCCATCATCAATCAAAGCATGTAAAGGCATGTAAATATAAACAAATCAAACATAAGCAACTAATTCATAAATTGCAGCTATGAAATAAACTAAGAAGTGCACTTAGCTCGGTGTGGGGGCCCTCCACCCTTGCCTCGCACACTAAAGGTAAAATCAACTACTTAAGACTTCAAGAAATCAACCAGCATGTAAAAACATCAAAATAATATCGAACATATCTTCTATTATGTCTCCAAGTCTTAGAAATAGTAATAATAAGTCATACAAGTTCCATTGTCAAAGCCTTCAAAGTGTGAGGCTTAAATAGATAAAATATCTAACAAACTCATCTAAAATATCTCAATTAATCATAACTATCCTTAAACTATCATATCAGGTTGAATTCATCTATCATATCCATCATAATCTGGAAAATCCCACAAAATAAAAGTTTTGACCTAGTTTCTAGGGATCCTCCATAAAGGTTGGTCATGTTTGACTTCCTTTGACTGGGCCTATTAAATCTCAATCTGACTGTACCAACAAGTGTACTCTTACTCCTAGTTCTTGAGCTTTCTGGAAACATATCCATCTCGAGCCCAAGTGTCCTGCACATATTCAAACCATAATGCTATTGCAGGAATTTCTGTTGTTGTCCAAAAATGCACTTAAATTCCAATTTTTACAAAAACATCTAATAATTGAAAAACATAAATTAAATACCTGTATATGTATCTTTGGGTCAATGTAAGATTAATATGATGGTATATAGATGGATAATGTGGCAAAATAAAGTGTATTTCCTAAACAAAAAGAGGTCAAAAACAAGGGCCAACAATAAGCAAAGAGATAATTTAGGTGAAAAAAAAGATCTAAACCTGGTGTTATCACTGACGATATTTCTAGGGAAATTGGTGGCGCTATTTTCAATGCTCTTTACGACACTATTTTCCGGTGCTATTATTTCCTAATTTAGCACCTAAATGTTTTGATTTGTGAAAGAAACACCAAAAATAGTCATCCTGATAAATAATGCCAACTTTTTCAAAAAATTGGAGAAAAATACACTAAAACAATCCTTGGAAGAAAAAAAGGAAGTTAATCACAAGTATTTGTTGTGGTACTCCTTTATACCTTGGCTTCATATATATGGGTTATTATCTTAAACCAAACTTCTACCAAGTAAAATACTGGAGATAGATCGAGAGCAAGATTAAAAGCTCGTGCTACGGGTGGCTTCTTGGGTGGTCAAATGACAATGGTAAAATATGTTCTAGAAAGCATACTGGTTTATTAGCTTACCCTCTCAAAGATTTCCAAATCAATCATTAGGAGAATTCAAAAGAGTATGTTAAACTTTCTATGTTTTGATACGAAGATCAACAATTGCTTTCATTTGGCCAATTGGGAATTGCTATCACATCTAAAGATATATGGGGGTTGGGGCTTTAAAAAAATTCATTGGTTTAGCCTTGCTCTTACTATGAAAATATTTTGGCAGGTTATATCATGTACAAACATTTTGAGTGAGATCATCATCAAAAAATATCTCCATAACATGTCTCTCCCTTAATGGTTGAGGCCCTTCATTTTCAACATTCCCTTTCAAGGTCTATTACTTAGAGGGGACTTAGGGAGGCTTTCCCTTGGATTTACAAATGGCTAGCCTAGAAGGTGGGTAACGACCACACATTTATACTTGGGAAAGACCCTTTTATTGGGGGAGATACTTTCTACAAGCCCTCTCCGGAGCTCATATCCATCCTCAATTATTCTAGCATTTCTAGGCTATGCCATGCCTCTTCGTCGAGCTCTCTAAGTCTATCTTCTTGTTTCTGGAAAGGTTCTCATGTTTTGGGTCTTCAGGGCTGCCTTGTTTTTGAATGGGATACATTTCTCTGAAAACTTCCATCAAGTGGTATTTATCTAAAAAACGAAGAAGACTACATTATATGGAGTTGAAACACTTCATTGTGGTAAGTTATAACCTGCCAATGCAATGACTCCATTTATGCCTCTATGGACCGAAAGGACTACTAGTGGCATATGAAGATTTGGTCATGGTCTCTTTTTGCAAAACCAAGATGATTTGTATGGATTTCCCTGGAAAATTGTATTCTCACCTAAGATAATTTGTCTCGCAGAAGGTTCACGGGTCCCAATGTTTGTAGCCTTTTCTCGAGGGGGCCTAAATCAGTAGACCACCTGTTCATTCATTGTTCCCTTTCTACAAATCTATGGAATGATGCTTTATCCTCCCTTAATATATAGGTTGACATTTCATATTCTTCCTTTGAGTCTTGTCTCCACTAGTGAGATTCTAAGATGGATATCTTCAAATCTCTGCCTATTTTCATAACATGGGGAATATGAAAGGTTCACGACAAGCTTATATTTGAAAATTGTCTCATCATTCATCCCGTCATTACTGCATAAATCCTTGGTTTTTTAAATATTTCTTGAGGACTCATAAACTAAAATCATGTCGGACCTTTCATTTTCTTGTGAGGCCACAAACCTATAATGTTGGATTTTTTGATGGTGTAGTGCAAGATGGGATATGTGGTGGAGGTGCACATGTACTATTCCAAAGGGGCTTTCTCCTTCCATATTTAGCTAAATTTGGGGAAAGGCACAAACACCAAGATAAACTGTTGCATGCTACGTGCTCTTGTTCTTTGCCTCTCATTTAAACATTGATTCTATGCAGGTTTATGGGAATTCTAGATGCATAATTGATTGAATAGGAGGGATACATAAAACCAAGGCTTTAAATTTGAAATATTGGCAGGACAAAATCATAAACCTAAAAGAAAATTTCCTTTTTCTCTCATTCTAACATGTTCATTGAGAATGGAACAATCTTGCGAAGATTATATCTAGGAAGACCCTATCTACGGAAGAAGGATTCATCCTTTTTTTGAAAAAATATAGGGCAACTTATTATTGAAATTTGGGATGATTCAACTATCTATGGGACAAAAACTGATTTATGTATCTATGTATCTATGTATCTATGTAGAGAGATATCTATGTATCTATTTATTTATCTATGTATCTATGTCATCAATGTTATGCATATCATATTTAAAAAAATAAATTATAAAACATGTAAAAAAATGTTGCATATATAGATATATATGTAATTATATGTGTGATTTTAACAAAATTAAAAACACACACATATAAGAACCAACAAATATCCATCTTTACTCTGAATTTACCAATTTTCAATAGGAATCAAATCTAAGATGTAAAGTTTTTCTCAATTTTTGCACTCAAAAAAGGCTTTGCATATTAAGAGATTTGATCTGTCTTGGCACTTGGTAGATGGATGGATCATTTTGTAAACAAATATTAAAACAAAATTTACTTACCATTTCTTAAACCAATTTAATAGATCATAAAAAAAAGTGATTACCACTACCAAGATCTTAAAAACAACTAGTGAACAATTAACTCATAAGTTCACATGATTCATAAATTTCAGTGTGTTATTTACACTATGCAAAATTGTACACAGTAATAATGCCAATTGGCTTGCCAGTTTTGGAATAAGCTTCTAGAATTTTAATTTAATTATAAATAATTACTAAGTGGATGGTAGGACCTCCATGGAATATTCTAGAATATATTTAGCAGTATAAACAAATCAAAGGTCGAGATTTATTTTCAAAGTAATTATGTTTATGCCATATGAAATGAGTTATGATTTTTTTGGCACATGGAATTAATAAGTCATGGTATTGTATCAAAGTTTATTTACAAATTAAAAATCTCCATGATAAAATGGAGTGAATTTTCATGGTTAAAATTTTTGTCACATAGTTTTTTAAAATATATATATGTTAAACTTATATATTAATTAAGTGGTAAGTTGTTCTTATTTGAAAACAACTTCCCTAATTTCCAATGTGTCCATGTTTGAGCCATTGGATCAAATTTTAGACTATTGAAATGTTTTAGGCCATTAGATCCACAAGTAAATAGTTTTATATATATTTTTTATAATGTTGGTTTTTTTTATTTTTAATAAGTTAGATTGATTTTAGGTGTATAATAGAAATGTTGTAATTTCATGTTTAACATTTTGACTATGTCAAATTACACAAAAATAAAAATAAAAATAAAATTAAATTAAATAAAAAGATTGAAATAATGTAATGAACATTTTAGCTAGGTCAAAATACAATTAAAAAACAAAAATAATAAAATAAAATAATATTAAACTATAAAAATAGCCCATGGTATTCATGTGGAATACAGTTTATTAAATTATTTCATAGGACATGATTTATCTTGAGCAATAATGATGAATGTTCATAATTCTCATTTCTTAAAAAACGCTAAATTTACCTTTAATTACTTAATTGTAATAGTTTGTAACTATGTAACAGTTTGTAACTACATACATACTCTTTGTGATTTTTTTTGTTAATGAATATCAAATTTCTTCTAGTAAAAAAACCTATATACATATCTTTAATTACCTAATTGTAGCTAAAAAATATTACATGTTTTTTACTTTATAATCATAAACAAATTTCATATTATATGCTGTCAAGCTTACTCAACTTTTTATTCTGAAATTTTAAACAAAGTTTTTCACTACATAATTTCAGCTTTTACAATTTTTTATTTATTTTTCAATTCAAACAAAACTTACAAAAGAAAAAACCCACTCAATCCTTATTGTAGATTATAGTAGTTTCACAAATTGGCACTATGTGATTAACAATAGAGTAAGTTGGCATAACCCTGAGGGGTTCTTTTACAAGTTTTATCATAACCTTTCCCTTCATCCAATATATATTGTAGAGTCTTCTAAAGAGAGAGTGTATTATAGTTTATAACCTGATCCACAATCAAAGAAAATGGCTATGGATTTCACAAAGTATTAGTTTGTAACCTGATCCACAATCAAAGAAAATGACCAGGGATGTCACAAGTTATCATTCACACAATGATCTATTGGCGTTCTAAGTTGAAATGGATCCTATTAGATGCATGGTGACCAGAGACACTAAAAATTCAAAAAATATATGTGTTATGACATCCATATTCTCTACAAACCATTCAAATTTCCCATCTTATACTAAAATTTCTAACAATAACCGCTCAATTTACTCTCCATTTTTTGAAACCCCCACCCATGCTGGGGAGATCAGAGAGTGGAATCAAATGTTCATGTGGTTTTTTTAAAGGGTTCATAAACAAAATAGACAATGAGAAATTCAATAGTGTGGTATGATAACTGATTTTTGAATCATTGTGACAAACAAAACATCACATTAGCTCACAAAATATATTTAATGCTACAAGGATCTAAGATGATAGAAATTTTTTGAATCATGATAACTAGGTGACAACCAAAAATAAGTTTTAGCCGCAAGAAAAAAATTCACAACAGCTCACAGAATATATCCAAGGTTGCAATGAACCCCATACATAGTGATGGACATCATGGGAATTTTAGTGAACATAGAACACCACCCTAAAAATTCTATACTCTTGATCAATTTAGAATAACATAAGATGTCTAGATTGGATGCTGAGGTGGGTGGTACAATAATTGAGGATGCTTCTTAAAGGGAAAGGGAATTTAGATACTCTATCCTTCCACCAAAGTTATAAAAAGTGAGAGCTGTAGATTATAGTTTTACAAAATTGACACTATGTGATTAAGAATAAGTTACAAACATTAGGTATTTTAAAAGGTATTTAAAAAGTAATAAACAAAGTGTAAAATCAAATGTGTATGTGGTTTTGTTAAAGGGTTCATAAACAAAACAGACAATGAGAAAGTCAATAGTGTGGTATAATAACTGATCTTTGAATAATCATGACAAACAAAACATCACATTAGCTCACCAAATATATCTAATTCTCAAAGGATCTAAGATGATAGAAATGTTTTGAATCGTGTTAACTAGGTGACAACCAAAAATAAGTTTTAGCCACAAGAAAAAAATCACAACAACTCACAGAATATATGCAAGGTTGCAATGAACCCCATACATAGTGATGGACATCATGGGAATTTTAGTGAACATAGAACACCACCATAAAAATTCTATGCTCTTGATAAATTAAAATAACCTAAGACATCTAGATTGGATGCTGAGGTGGATGGTACAATAATTGAGGATGCTTCTTAAATGGTAAGGGATTTTAGATACTCTATCCTTCCACCAAAGTTATAAAAAGTGAGGCTTGTAGATTATAGTTTTACAAAATTGACACTATGTGATTAAGGATAAGTTACAAACATTAGGTATTTTAAAAGGTATTTAAAAAGTAATAAGAGGAAGGTACATGAGGGCCATGGTAATTAATGTCATTCTTTGTACTATTTTTATTTAAAATAGTAATTTGTATTTGTATTTTTTTAAATGAATATTGTTAAATGTGTTGTAATATTTTTATTTAAAATAGTAATTTATATTTGTATTTTTTAAAATGAATATTTCTAAATGTGTAATTGAGTAAAATATATTAAATTTTTATTCTAATTTTTAAGATATTTATTTAAAAAAATTGAAGTATGGTGAGTTTTGTTTTATTAAGCTTTGAGTCTAGATGTGCAGATAATGAATCTATCTCAAGTCCCAAACAATATTCTCATGTCCCAAACAAGATTCTTCTTTCTCTTCTTATTCTAGCTTGCACCTTGACACTCCTCTCCTTCTCCATGCACAAATTTAAACTATGAGGCACAAGGTAGTTGTTGCATATAGGAACATTTAGATATGATAAGAAAAATGTGATACTCTATTGTAATTTTATTTATAAATGTGATGGAAAGTGTGCTCTAAATGTTGACAATTTCATGGTTAATGCAGTATAAGATACATGCAAATTAACAGTCTTGTATACAAGATCAAGAAAGCTATGCCCAATATCCAACACCATAGAGAAAGACATGTTCACCAATTCAACAGTTGCTTATGCCCAATATCCAACACCATAGAGGAAGACATGTTCACCAATTCAACAGTTGCTTCCAAATCTCTCTTAGCGCTAGAGTTGTTTTCACAGTAAACTTGTTTTTATTGCTCTTGAACTGATGAAAACCATCATTGTTTCATATAGGAGAATTTATTTTGATAACAACATTGCGATACTATTTATTATCCCTTTTTAGTTTTTTAATGATTCAATTAAGATTAACATTTGTATGTTGTCATGAGGAGATTTTTTATTTTTCATGTCAATTACCTTTTATAACTCTAGGAGGTTCTTAATATTTATTGCATTTGTTTTTAATAAATGGAACTCAATTATATATTTGAAAATATGATTATGTAAGAGAATTTTAGGATTATAATTTTTTTTTTTCCAAGTTGACAATGTGAATGTTTATTTACCTAAAGTTGGCTCCCATGTTCAATAGCTCCCCATGGGGTTTGAAGATAATAGGTAATGGAAATTCAACAACATATAAAACAAATAATTTATACATTAAAAAATCAGTTCAATATATTATAGTAGTTCTAGCTTTAGCAATCTTTCAATTTGGCATTCAATTCTTTATTAATGAGGTTGTTTTACTTAGTAGGGAGTACAATAAGTTTGTAATCAAATAATAGGAGAAAACATATTCACAATATAATTATTTGAATAAATAGTTGTGTAAAATAGTATAATAAGAAACTAGATTTGTAATTACAAAATATAAAACTATAACTTAAAATTATGAAATTACTTTGTATTTTTTGTTTCTTATGTATATAGAGAAAGAATAAACCAAGTTTGGAATTAAGAAAATAAACCATAACATAAAGAACAATATTTCCTTCAAAAAAATGTCTCCATATTAAAAAAACATTCACTTTATTTTATACCAAGACTACTATTATTCATATACTATATAAAATTGCTAACAAACATGAAATTAGCGCTAGATATGTAGAAGAACTTGGAATAAACTCTATTTATGTTAATAAAAATTCTCTTTATTTACATCTATGTTAGATAGATTGTACTTGAATGTATTTAAAATAACTTGTTTGAGTTACATGCTCATTTCATGCTTGTTTCATAGGATGATTAATCACCAAAGGATTTTCACCCCTAATTTCCTATTTCAATATCTATAACAAAATTTTTTGGTTGATAACTCTTATCATCAATATCTTTGAAATCTCCATGACCTGCTTCCATAAAAGCAAAAATTTCCTTTCATTCCTTCTCAATGGCTTCTTCTTGGAAACAAATTATTTCTTCTAGGCTACTCTTTCCTATGCTATTGCCTTACGGCGTTTCTTTTGCAACAAGTGGTGCAATTACTAGTTATTATTATTATAGATAAATTTATAATATAGTTAATTCTTATAATTTTTAAAATTTTAGATATATGATGAAATAAGTGTTTTGATATTTATTATAAATATCTATTCATATAATTTATATGATGTGTAATCATAAATTGAGCTCCTACTCAAACATATAATATATTTCCTTAGATTGTGATGTGGGGTCTTTCATATTGCATTTGGGAAGAACTAGTGTATAAATTTTGCAAGTATGGAGCAGTGGAATCAGAAAAACATTTCATTTTGGAATGTGATGTGTTCAAAGACATTAGAGAAAGTTATGGGAATATGTTAGCATCTTTTTCTTGGCATTGTATTTTTAGCAATGAGATAGTTGGAAGGTTGGGCCAGCTCATTATCAATTGAACAAGAAAAATATTGAAATGCAAAAAAAGAAAAACATGAAACCCTTAGTCCCATATGCTATTTTTAGTCAGGTAAAAGTTAAAATTTATCATATTATTTGATAGTGCCAAATAAAACAAGTACTCCTAATGTCATTAGGGTGTATTTTTCAACTAGATAGTTATGGATTTCGAAGAGAAATCTCCATTCAATTGATACTCTATTCACTATACCGTTCAACGTTTACCAGGTAAAACTCGCTCACATGACCCCTCATCGATTCATATTGTGTCCATAACATTGTTCGTGTTGGCAATATGATGCAGAGTGTTGTCCTTGATGGCAAACCTTAATGAAGTTGTTCTTGATGCATTAATGATGTAAATCTGATGTTCTACAAGAAGTATGTATACTAGAAAATATCAAAGAGATGTGCAAGATCAATGATGAAAAGCAGGTGGTTTTAAGGCATACGTTGGTTTGTCTAGGAGAAGTAGCGTATGCACGCGGAAAAGTACATGCCAAGTCGCGCGTAGAGCACTGATCATGGCCTAAATTTGTTAAAACTAAGGGTTACTACCATGGTATTGGACCTGGTCATATTGAGCGTTGGGTTGTCTATTTGATCTCATTCCAGAATACCACTCAGATGAGATGTGGTTTTGGCTCATGGTATTGAAAAAGGCAAACCCCATATAAGGAGAAGAAAATCATTGTGCATGGTGAGTGTTAGCTGTTAGTATGTATTCTTCGTCGAAGTGTACGAAAAAGAACCACTTTAGCTACGCATAACTAATAGCCCTAACAACAATAGAGGCTGCCAAACGTCTTCAGATTTGCGATTAGTTAGACAAGAAAATAGCTGCAAAGCACAAGATCTATGTATGGAAAGACATTAAGCATCAAAGTAAAGGGTTTACTCCATGCATCCAACAGATAAGACAAGAACACAATTTTTTTGAAAGAATTTTACATTACAGGGCACCTGGGAGGAAAACAAGAAGGTGTATCCAGCTCTCCTCAATGGGATGGGTTCTTTGTAATCCTCAGCACTTCAGATATAATCTTTCTCTCTCTTGCAAGTGTAGAAAACCCAATGCAAAAATGAAGCTCAATGGGAGCAAAATGGTGAAGAATGAGACCAAGTGTATAGATTCAGAGTGATCTAGTAGGCCACAAAAGGTGAGGAATGATGGGGAAGAACCCTCCTATTTATAACAAAATATTGGGTCATTCTAGATCTTGGTGCATGATTAAAATAATGTTAACCAAATCTAGATCCACCTTTATGGAATATTTTATTATTATTTGTTGGAGGGAAAGGGTGTTTGACTTGGGTCAAATCCCTTGATTAGTGAAAATAAATAAATAAATGATTTATTTATCTTTTTAAGGAAGTGGTTGGGAGATAATCAAATAAATAATGATTTATTTGATTAATGGTGGGTGATTTGGTCATATTTAACAAGGAATATTATCTAAATAAGATTTAAATAATTATTCCTAGAAAATAACAAGATAACTAAGGGTTTATCTCATTAATTTCTTTTTTTTTGGGTTAAACATGACTGGGAATAATAATTAAATTATGGTTTAATTAATTATTCCATGAGGAAAATCAAACAAATATGGGTTTGTTTAATATTTCCTTTTGGGGTTTCCCGTTTTAACATAGTGAAAGTGGTTTTACTTAGGGTAAAACTGGTCTTACATGGTGTACTTGGGTCCATCTAATGATAAAAGGTTACATGACCAAAAATGGCAATGTGTTGGTGGCATGAGTCCTGGCTTTGAAATGATGAATACTTCACTCTGAAGTATATATGTATGGGTGAACCCTATTCCTAATTGATAGATCTGAATCTATGATGCTCCTATGAACATGATGAAGGCTAAAGATCTCTAGATCTAGAAATGGTGAATGTCAAGGATGATCTGAAAAGAAGTGAAGAAGACATGGCGCAATCCTGTTGAAGAGATTGAAGAAATCTGGGTAAGTTTATAGATCTGGTCTGTACTGCAAAATTTATCTTTTATAGATCTATACGCAGGTTCGTTTCATGAAAATTACGTGTATACGCGAGTCTGTGGAAAGAAAAGCGCGTATGCGCAGTTAGGGTTTTCTTTGGAAAATGTACTGAAGTATACGCGGGTTCGTCTTCTGGAAAGTGCATATATACGTGGATCTGATTAAATAAAAGCACGTATGATTTCTGATCTAATGGTAGCTGAAGGTTGAATGTGTTTCTGCATATCTATTCTGAAGTCTGGGTTATATCTGATATTCTGGTTACAGTGGTTTCACTGTTCTGTTTGATGCTTTGGGCAAAGTTTGTTTATTGACAAGTAAAGGGTTGTGTTGGAGCTGTTTGATCCAGTTTGAAAATTGATGAAACGTGGTCTGCAGTGGATCTGAGGGTTGAAGCCTTCAGTATGAAAGTGGAAGCTTTCTTCCAGTAGAAGCTGGTATTCATATCAGGGGGTAGTAGCTCCCTTCCAGGAGAGCCTGGTAAACGAGTGCAGGGGGTTGTAGCTCCCTTCTAGGAGAGGCTGGTAAACGAGAGAAGGTTGTATCCTTCTGCAGGTGGGTGTCTGCGTGCTGGTTTGAGTCTGCACCAGTACATGATTGTAAAAGTTTTCTTAATAATAAATTTTGAAGGCTGAAACAACAGCAGCGGTGGTTTTCTCCTGAATTGGGTTTCCACCTAAAAATCCTGGTGTTCATGTGTGTTGCATATGTGTGATGATTATTCTATTCTGTCTACACCTGTTTACTATTTCTGAAATATCTGATGAATGAATAATGCAATGATCTGAGTTAAGATTCAAACACATAATTAGATCTCTGGACATACGCGAGTTATGTAAAGGATATCCGCGTATATACGCTAGTTTCCTTCAGTAAAGTAGCGTATGGGAAAGTAAAAGTTTGATTGTCTGCACTAAATACTGATTCACCCCCTGCTCTTAGTATTTTTCCCAACAATTGGTATCAGAGCAGGTGCTTCTGAAAAATCTTAGCCGCTAGAAGGAAGATCAAGCAAGATGAGAAATCATGAGGGAACAACATCTATCAAGCCCCCGCTCTTCAAAGGAAGCAATTTAATCTTCTGGAAAGTGAGGATGAGATCCTATCTTCAGTCTATGGGAGCTGATGTATGGGCCATTGTTGAGCAAGGATATCAATATCCAGCCGCTACACCAACAGATCCAACTGAAAGGAAGAATTATGAATCAAACGCAAAAGCGATCAATGCTATAACAGGAAGTCTAACTGAATCAGAATTTGTCAAAGTCATGTAGCTGAATACAGCAAAGGAAATATGGGACAAAATCATTCTAAGTTATGAAGGTGACGCAAAGGTAAAAATTGCAAAACTCCAAACTCTCAGAATTGAATATGAAAATTTAAAGATGCATGGTGATGAGAGTATTGCCAGTTTATTTTTACGTATTGATGATGTTGTAAATCGTATGAGAAATCTGGGTGAAACAATATCCGACACTACTTTGGTTGAGAAAATTTTACGATCGCTAACGGCAAAATTTGAATCAAAAGTTTCTGCCCTTGAAGAAAAACAGGATATTCAAAATCTTTCCATGGTGCAACTTCATGGCATATTGACTGCATATGAAATGAGGAGAGGAGGACCATCTGAAGTCAAAGAAGCTGTTTTTAAAGCTTCTACAAAAGGGAAAGAAGTTCAAAAACTGGAAGGATCAGGATATATCTCAGAAGAAGATGAGGCAAACTTTGTGAGAAGACTCCAACTAGGAACCGGAAGATTCAAAGGTAAGCTTCCTTTCAAATGTTTCAATTGTGGAAGAGTTGGTCATTATGCTACAAAATTTCCTTATAAAGAAACATCTGCTAAAGAGAAAGAGGTTGCAAGAAGGAATAAGAATCGATCTAGCTCTAAGAAAAGCTACTATACAAATGAAGACAGTGATGGGTTATCTGATAGTGAGGAAGAATGTGAACAAGATATTAGACTTCTCATGGCATTTGAAAATAATTCTAGAGACGATAAGGATGCTTTTATGGATGCTCTAGATGACAATGATTTTCTTGATCAAAACAATCAACTCAAAATATGCTTGGAAGAAAGTAAAATAATCATAGAGACTCTGAAAAGGCAGAATGAAGAAGCAAAGAAACACAATGAAAAATTAGAATGTGAAGTAGTAAGTCTAAGAAAAGAACTTGAGAAAGTAAAGACTCTGAATCTTAGATTTGCTAAAGGATCTGAAACCTTAGATGAGATTATCAAGGTTCAACATTCTCCTCTTATTAAGACAGGTCTTGGATATACCGGAGAATCTTCTCAGGCTTCTGCACCAAATTATCTAAAAGCAGCTACAACTGGTTTACTTCATTCAGCCACTCAGCAAGGGAATAAAGAATATTTACAGGTAAAGCATGATCATCACAATACAAGGGATATCTCTCAAAGAAGCAACAATCAATAGGTAAATTCAAACAGAAGATTTCATGATCGCAGAAATTTCTACTTCAATGGACAATGTTTCTCATGTCACAATTTTGGTCATAAAGCTGTTCAATGTGTTGCATATAAAACCATCATGACAAGAGAAGCAAGAAAGAAAAGGATGAATATTGAACCAAAGAAGAACACCTACAACAACTTTTCTCCTCTTCAAAACGAAGTTGAATGTACTTGTTGCAATAACTTTGGTCATGAAGAATCTGAATGCAGGAGCAAGGTCCAGCCAAAAGAGCATGTTCCCTCAAGCTCTAAAGTGTGGAAAAAGAAAGAAATACCGGTTGAAAATTGTGGGATAGCGTTATTTGCAGAAGGTGAAGAAAATCAATGGTACATTGATAGTGGGTGCTCAAGACACATGACAGGTGACAAAAGAAAACTTCTTGCATATAATGCTCTAGAAAAGGAAAAGAAAGTTACATTTGGAAATGATACTCCTGCTGTAATTAAAGGAAAAGGGTTAGTGTTTCTAAAAGAAAAGGTGAAGGCTAATGATGTCATGTATGTGGATGGATTAAGGCATAACCTGTTAAGTGTAAGTCAAATGTGTGATCAAGGAACAGAAATTGTCTTTAGTTCAAAAGAATGTGTGGTTCGTGATCTTGATACAGGTAAAACTATTATAAAAGGAAAAAGAACTCCAAGCAACCTGTATGTATTGAAGAACTGCAAAGAACAATGTTACTTGAGTAAATCTTCAGAAAACTGGCTATGGCATAGAAGGTTGGGGCATCCGAGCTTCTCTCAAATCAACAAATCAAGCAGACTCAAAGTTGTTCGTGATCTTCCCAATATTACTCTACCGAAGTATCATATGCAAATCTTGCCAATTGATTAGCGGACGATCGGTAATGTCAAAAGAGGATCATCAAGTAAGCCTCTTGAACTCATTCATCTTGACATATGTGGACCTATGAGGAAAAATTCACCACGTGGGGAAAGAATACTATATCTTATTTAATGATGATTACTCCTAAAGATGTGTTGGATACAGATTTGATTAAACACAAAGATGAAAGCACATTGAAAATTTCAGATCTTTAAAGCATTGGTAGAAAATGAATTAGATCTAAAAATCAAGTGTCTTAGATCTGATCGAGGAGGAGAATATACATCAAATGAATTCTTTGAATTTTGTGAACAACATGGCATAAAAAGACAGTTCTCTGTAGCAGGCACTTCACAACAAAATGGCGTAGCAGAAAGAATGAATAGAACAATTCAACAAATGGCTAGAGCTATACTTGATGATTCTGGAACTCCTGACATGTTTTGGGGAGAAGCAGTACATACAGCAGCAAACATTCTCAACAAGGCACATGTTCGGGTAAATAGTGACAAAACTCCATATGAACTCTGGTATGGTAATTCTCCCTTTGTGAAGCATTTTAGAATTTTTGGAAGTAAATGCTTTATCAAAAATAATGATGAAAAGCTTGGCAAGTTTGAACCTAGATCAGATGAAGGGATACTTCTTGGTTACTCATCTACAAGCAGAGCATACAAATGTTACAATAAAGGCTTCGAAAGATTGTTGAATGTATTGATGTTGTTATTGATGAGTCTCCTGCAGCTCCTAAAGAAGAAAAACAAGCAACAGAAGAAGATGATGGTGATTTTTGTCCTTCTACATCAAATGGAAATAATATAGACAGTGGATCCAATGAAGAACCTGAAGATGATTTATCTAAAAAGGCTCCATCCAGATATGTTCAAAAGAATCATCCTGAATCTCAAATTTTGGGAGACAAGGAATCAGGTGTACAAACAAGGAGGACTCTTGTGGGATCTTCTAGCTATCTGGCATTTCTATCCACAATTGAACCACACAGTGTCAATCAAGCTTGCAAAGATGAATGTTGGATTCAAGCTATGAATGAAGAGCTTGATCAAATTGAAAAGAATTACACTTGGGAATTGGTGCCAAGACCACATGATAAAAATGTCATTGGAACTAAATGGATATTCAAGAACAAGTTAAATGAGAATGGGGATGTTATAAGAAACAAAGCTAGACTGGTTTGCAAGGGGTATACTCAAAAAGAAGGTATAGACTTTGAAGAAACTTTTGCTCCTGTAGCTAGACTTGAAGCCATAAGAATGTTTCTTGCTTTTTCAAGTTTTCAACAAATCAAAGTTTATCAAATGGATGTTAAATCTGCATTTCTCAATGGTGATCTAGAAGAAGAAGTTTATATAGAACAACCAGAAGGATTCATTTTTGGAAATGATGAAAATCTTGTTTGTAGACTTAAAAAGACTCTATATGGTCTCAAACAAGCTCCAAGGGCATGGTATTATCGTCTTGACAAATATCTTCATCAACAAGGATTTTCAAAGGGGTCTGCTGATAGCAATTTATACACAAAAGTTGAAAATGATAAACTATTGATTGTGGTTGTATATATTGATGATATCATTTTTGGGAGTAACGAAGAATCTATGAGTCAAAAATTTGCTTCTGTCATGCAGCAAGAATTTGAAATGTCCTTACTTGGGGAACTAACATTCTTTCTTGGCTTGCAAGTGCATCAAACTGCAGATGGTATATTCCTATCACAAGAAAAATATCTTAAACAAATTCTGAAGAAGTATGGCATGGAAGAATGCAAACCTGTAAGTACACCAATGATAACCGGATGCAATCTTAGTTCTCATGATGATTCTCCCACGGTGAATCAACCAGAATACAGATCAATGATAGGAAGCCTACTTTATCTCACTGGGACTAGACCAGACATTATGCATGCAGTTGGGATTGTTGGACGATTCCAAGCTAATCCAAAAGAGTCTCACCTTCAGGCTGTGAAAAGAATATTCAAATATCTACAAGGAACTCAAGACTTTGGACTTTGGTATCCAAAGAATGCTGATCTTACTCTTCATGCATACACTGATGTAGATTGGGCTGGAAGTGTTGATGATCGGAAAAGCACTAGTGGTGGTGCATTCTATATGGGGCCCCGGTTAGTATCTTGGTTTAGCAAGAAGCAAAGCTCTATTGCCTTATCTATAGCAGAAGCAGAATATGTGGCTGCAGCATCATGTTGCACTCAACTTCTCTGGATGATGCAAACCCTACAAGACTTTCAAATCAAATGTTCACCTCCTATCTCCATTATGTGTGATAATAAAAGTGCCATCGGTATCTCAAAGAATCCTGTTATGCATTCCAAGACCAAGCACATTCCCATCAAGTATCACTTCTTACGTGAACAAGTGCTTGAACAAAAGGTGAAGTTGGAGTATGTTCCCTCCAAAGAACAAGTTGCTGATATATTTACCAAACCTCTGCCCAGGGAAGCGTTCGAATATCTCAGACAAAAGCTAGGAGTAGTCTCTGCTGTGAAGAAAATCAAAACTGCTTAAATTTAGAAGATCAAATTGGATACACAGGTCTCCTGAAAGACAGTCGCGTATATACGCGAGTTTATCCACAGAAAGCCGTGTATGGTCAGTTGCTGACAATTTTTTATTGGGGTCAGCATTTTACAGCACATCTGCAGCACTGTTTGATATCTCTGATGCTGTATGGTATCTCTGGTGAAGTTTTATCTCATATATTTCTGTCTCATTCCTTGATATTGGGTAAAGATGCCTTGATGATCTTCTGTTGAAAAGTGTTCAGGATGCACAAGCTAAGGGGGAGATGAAGGAGTAAACTGATGTACAGGTTCAGGGGGAGCAATAGCCTTGCTGGGTATTATGCATTGTTGGCTTATGATTCTGAAATATGATCTCTCTTGAGGTATTTCTGATATTGGTCATAAAAGGTCATATTTGTAATTTGATGAAAAAGGTCATGTTGAGACCTATGATGTAAAATTGTAATATTCAGTCATGTAAGGACTTGTTTAAATTTGTAAACCCACTTGGTTGGGTAGTTGAGTCAAAATATGTACACCCTTTTTGTTTGGGTATTTGAGTCTCTTATGTAAATCCACTTGGTTGGATCTTTGATGTATGTATGAGTCCTTGGTGATAGGAAGGTCATAGAGTCATGTACTTCATTGAAAAATATGTTTGAACTTCCAGCATGAACTCAGGGGGAGCATGGTAACTTCAGTGCACATCAGATCTGCAGAGCGCTTCCTTCTACATGAGGAGAAAAACCTTGTGTTGGTTTTGATCCGCCCTTTTCCCTTGATGTCAAAGGGGGAGAGTGACATGGTGTTTGAATAAGGGGAGAGTAACATGGTTATTGTGTAATGATTATAATCAATGTATCTATCTGTTGTGGTGATCAAACACCTTCGTAGTTGCCATCAAGTCCAAAGGGGGAGATTGTTGGCAATAGTCCAAAGGGGGAGATTGTTGGCAATATGATGCAGAGTGTTGTCCTTGATGGCAACCCTTAATGAAGTTGTTCTTGATGCATTAATGATGTAAATCCGATGTTCTACAAGAAGGGCAGAAGTACCAGAAAAATATCAGCATGTGCAAGAATAATGATGAAAAGTGTGTGTCTTAAGGCATATGCGGGTTTGTCTAGGAGAAGTAGCGTATGCATGTGGAAAAGTACGTGCCAAGTCGTGTATGCTCAATTACGATCTAAATTTGTAAAACCAAGGGTTACTACCATGGTATTGACCCATTGTATTGAGCGTTGGGTTGTCTATTTGATCCCGTCCAGGAATACCATCAGATGAGATGTGGTTTTGGCTCATGGTATTGAAAAAGGGTAAACCTATATAAGGAGAAGAAAATCATTGTGCATGGTGAGGGCATGAGTCTGGGCTTTGATGAATACTTCACTCTGAAGTATATCTGTATGGGTGAACCCTGTTCCTAATTGATAGATCTGAATCTATGATGCTCCTATGAACATGATAAAGGCTAAAGATCTCTAGATCTAGAAATGGTGAATGTCAAGGATGATCTGAAAAGAAGTGAAGAAGACCTGGCACAATCCTATTGAAGAGATTGAAGAAATATGGGTAATTTTATAGATCTGGTATGTACTGCAAAATTTATCTTTTATAGATCTATATGCAGGTTCGTTTCATGAAAAGCGCGTGTATACGTGGGTCTGTGGAAATAAAAGCGTGTATGCGCAGTTAGGGTTTTCATTGGAAAATGTACTGAAGTATATGCGGGTTTGTCTTCTGGAAAGCACGTATATATGCGGGTCTGATTAAATAAAAGCGTGTATGATTTCCGATCTAATGGTAGTTGTTGAATGTGTTTCTGCATATCTATTCTGAAGTCTGGGTTATATCTGATATTCTGGTTACAGTGGTTTCACTGTTCTGTTTGATGCTTTGGGCAAAGGTTGTTTATTGACAACTAAAGGGTTGTGTTGGAGCTGTTTGATCCAATTTGAAAATTGATGAAACGTGGTCTGTAGTGGATTTGAGGGTTGAAGCCTTCAGTATGAAAGTGGAAGCTTTCTGCCAGTAGAAGCTGGTACTCATATCAGGGGGTAGTAGCTCCCTTCCAGGAGAGGCTAGTAAACTAGTGCAGGGGGTTGTAGCTCCCTTCCAGGAGAGGCTGGTAAACGAGAGAAGGTTGTAGCCTTCTACAGGTGGGTGCCTGCGTGCTGGTTTGAGTCTGCACTAGTACATGATTGTAAGAAGTTTTCTTAACAATACATTTTGAAGGTTGAAACAACGGCAGCGGTGGTTTTCTCCCGAATTGGGTTTCCACCTAAAAATCCTGGTGTTCATGTGTGTTGCATATGTGTGATGATTATTCTGTTATGTCTGCACCTGTTTATTTTTTCTAAAATATCTGATGAATGAATAATGCAATGATCTGAGTTAAGATTCAAACACATAATTAGATCTCTGGACATACGCGAGTTCTGTAAAGGATATCCGCGTATATACGCTAGTTTCCTTCAGTAAAGTAGCGTATGGATTTTTAGAAATGAAAAAGAAAAAGTTTGATTGTCTGCACTAAATAATGATTCACCCCCCCTCTCAGTATTTTTCCCAACAGTTCGACATTGCCAAACCTAATGATTATGGACGGTATGCCGATCAATGTTGCCAACATAAACGACCTCATCTGACTGGGGTTTTAGTGGGGTTTTTGTTTTACAATTAAGTCAGTCTTGAACCCCTGTCATCATGGCAAGTGTGCAAGAGAAGAATCATCTCTTAAGCAAAAATAAACTCTTGAAAGGCTCACACTTCTTCCTAGATGAATATTTAACTAGCAAGAAACAAGAAGAGAGAAGAGAAGAAGTGGAGAAAGTTAGAGAAGCAAGAAACGAAGGGAAAAGAGAATGGTTGTACAATGGTAAAGCAGTGATTGCAATGTTTTGGCCTCATGGAAAAACAAGGCAGCAAATGGACAATGAAGAAAAAACAGGTAATTCTATAATAGGGAGTAAAACAGTAGGATCAACATGGATGAAAAGGGGTGAAGACTTAAATTCGAGTCTTGTGTGTCAAACTGTGTAGTAACCAAATCCTACCCAGGTCTACCTAAGTCTAGTTTGTTGGAACTGTAGAGGATACCCTTGGAGGAGGGGATCTGGGATAGGGCCTATTATAGAAGGTAGAGACATAATTTGTCTCACATAAACTCATGAGCATGATGGTTGCAAAACTCCTATGTTTGACGGTTATTTGAAGTTAGCAGTTTGGAACGAGGCAACAGAAAATGGCAAAGGGTACAGAGGGAACTGGTTTTAGTGAAAGAAAAAGAAGGTCGTCACATTCAGTTAGTGAAATAAGATACAAATAAGCAATATTTATGGTTCAACATAACAGAGAATGAGAACAACATAAGAGTTGCAGCATGTTATTTTGCACCTCAAGTATCAAAAACTTACAAAAATAAGGGATTGGACAGCAAAGATCCGTATGCAGCTTTAAAGCAATATATTGCTGCATATTCTCAACATGGAGAAGTTCTTTTAGTGGGATATTTCAATGCTAGAACAATAAATAAACAAGCTAGTATTTCTTTTTGCAAAGAGGATCACAATCCTATCTGGCTCATTGAAGAGGAGAATTCTCAATGGGTGAGATGCTCAGAAGATGAAAAAGTTAGTAATCATTTTGCAGAGGAGTTTCTTACATTGTGTGGTGCTTTCAACTTAATTATCTACAATGGTCTAGAGAGATGGAAAAATTCTAAGAACTTCACTTCCAACACATACAATAGTTGACTATGTTATTGGTTCACAAAGTCTAGCAGAAAGAATAGATGAAGTTAAGATTGGAGAGCATATTTGGGACTTAAAATAAGATCATAACCCAATTTATATAAATTTATCTTGGTTAGAAGAAAGACAGAATAGGAGGAAAACCCAATGTTCTCAACAATCGGCATCAAGGGGAAAAATTATTCTAACACAAGAAAATTGCACTATCTTTAAAAAAATGTTGAGAAGATCAATTCAGAAGGGAAAAATTGGTCCCCAAAGCCTCAATAGCCATGAGTTAAAAAATGTAATCCAGGGTGCACTTGAGAAGTGCAAAAGAGCAAAAAATAGGAAATCAGAATCAAACTTTTTTCCTGTGAATGCGTGGTTCGATGAGGAATGCAAAATGGCAAGTATAACCTTGAAAAAGGGAGGGGGGAAGATGAATGTAAAGTTATATAAGAAGATTTTAAAAAAGAAAAAATATGAGTTCATGCAAGCAAGGCGAGAAGAGTTGATATATCTAGGCAAGAATAACCCAAAACTTTTCTGGCAGGCACTTCAACCAAGGAAGAAGCAATTTGAAAATAATTTTACAGCCAATCAGTGGTTTGACTATGCAAGAAAACTCTATGAAAAAGAATTATAGGTTGATCCTCCTCCTACGATCAACACATCTACAAAGGTTTTCACAGTACAGGAGGTGGAGGCAGGAATTAAAAAGTTGAAAGAAGGGAAGGCAAAGGACTTGGTTGAACTTCAAGCAGAATATCTAAAGTGGGGAATGAAAATTTTTGCACCCCAGATCATGGAAATATTCAACAACGTCATTCAACAAGGATTCCCAAGGGATTGGACAACTAGTCTAGCAATTCCCCTTTTTAAAAGCGAAGACATTAATAATTCTTCCAACTATAGAACCATTATTATCAATCCTTTGTTTGCAAAGCTTTTCAGTGGCATGGTAGAAAGTATAATCAGTAAGTGGGCAGAAGTAAAAGAAAAGAGGGTAAAAGTGCAAGCAGGTTTTAGGCCAAAACATTCTACAGTAGATCATGGGATCACACTGAGACACATTGTTGAAAAAGTTTGGGGGAGCAAAGAAGAAGTATTTTTCTGCTTTGTTGACTTAAAAAAAGCATTTGACATGGTCCCTAGAGATAATTTGTGGCGTAGAATGAAAGAACTTGAAATCCCTTTACAATTTAGAGTTGTCGTCCATAGGCCTTATGAAGAGGTGAAATTCAAAATTAGAACTTCAGCAGGAATTTCAGAAAGTTTTAGAAGTGACATCAAAGTCAAGCAAGGTTGCCCTTTATCCCCTACTCTTTGTGGTTTATATATTGACAAACTGGAAGAATGGATAAATTTTCAAGGTGGGGATGGTGTTTGATTGGGGGAGTTTGTGATAAAGCTTCTTCTATATGTCGATGATATTGTGTTGGTTTCTAAATCGGCCCATAGATTGCAGATGCACCTATATGCCCTTGAGCATTTTTGTAAAGCAGTGGGGATGCAAGTCAATACCAGTAAGACAAAAATAATGATTTTCTCTAATAAAAAGAAGAAACGCCAACATATGTTCTTCTTTGAAGGCAACATTCTTGAAGAAGTAAATGAATACAAGTACCTCGGGATCGATTTCAATAACAAGCTTAATTGGGAGGATTTCAGAAAGAAAACAATTTTAGGAGGGTGGAAAGCATTATATGCACTTCAAAATAGATGTAGAGAGGCAGAGCTATGGGATTGGAACACGATCAAAGTACTTTTTGGACTCCTAGTTTGTCCAGTGATATTATATGGGTGTGAATTGTGGGCTAGCATCATCCCTGTTTCAAAATGGAAACAAATTCAAAAAATTCAAAAACGCTTGATCATGAGCAAGTTCAAAATAAAAAGCTCGGTTCCCTATGAGATAATGTTGAGTGAAATAGGGGCAACTCCCATTGAAGCAATTTCCTTGGTGCGTCTTATAAGGTATCTAAAAATAATTGAGAAAATGGGAGGAGGTAGATGGCCGAAAGTTATCTTCAATGAAGTTATGAGTGAAAGAAAGAAATCATGGATGAGACAAAAAAACAAATGGATGAAAAAATGATATATTTACCTGAATTCATTTCCCACAAATAGCAAGGAGTGAAATAATTTTGTGCTGGAGAAGTTCCGTAAGGGTATATGGGGAAAAGAGTTGGGTAGAAAGAAGAAGTATTATGTTCAAATTCAACCCCACTTGCGATCTCCAACAAAAAGAATACATTGGAGCTAGCATTCCGTGGAGAGCAAAGGTTGTTATTGCTCAATTAAGAACTAACTCACCTCAACTTCAGTGTGAAATAGGACGGTGGAAGAGACCTAAAGAAACTTGGGAAGAAAGGGTATGTACTTTTTTCACTTCTGGGGAAGTGGAATCAGAAAAAATTTTCATTTTGGAATGTGACGCTTTCAGAGACATCAGGTACGGTTACCGCAGTATGTTAGCATAAATTCCTTGGCTTTGTCTTTTCAGTGATGGAACTATTAGAAGGTTGGGGTAGCTCATCATCAATTTGAGTAAGAAAAGGATTGAATTACAAAAGACAAAAAACAAGGAAGCTAGTGGTCCCATAGACTATTTTATTCTCGTGGATGTTAAAATATCATTCATTCATTCATTCATTCATCATTTCATTGTTTTGTATTTCAAGCTGTAACGAATGTGGGCTGGAAAGTCCCATACCATGGGCATATACAATCTCATCATTCAGATATGTCTGAGGATCCAAACCCCACTTACCCAGAGAAAATTTTCTCAAGAAGCAGCAGTAGCAGTTGAAGAGGATTCTCAGCAGCCCATTGCTGATGAATATCCAAAGCCTGATCCAAAATATGCAGAGATCATACAAGAGCTTCCCAAGGAACGCTCAGGGAAGATCCTGGCTAAAAAGCTCAGGGTGAAAGGAAGGATTCCCAACATTGTCTTTGGGTGTGAGAATGGAGAAGAAGGTGGGAACAAGGAACTCATAAGTATTGAAACCAAGCAGATGAGGAACCTGCTAAGGAAAGTCGGCAAGAGCTCCCTTCTATCAAGGACATTTGATTTGGAGGTCAAGGCTGCTCCTGATTCTGAGGAGATAGTGGAGAAGGGGAGAGTGTTGCCTCGCCTGGTATGTGTTTTGGGTTCAAATGGTCTCTCTTAACATTTTAGATTTATGAAAAAAATCTAAATCTAACTGCTCAATTTTAGAGTTTTTATTGCATAAAAAACGTGTCCCTTTTATTAAGTTTCACACAACAATGAATGTTAGGAAAGTCTGCAAAATTCCCTAGATCAGCTAAGTACAAAATATTGCCACTTGCGTATCAATTTGAAAATTTTAGTGCAGATACAATTATGTTTGAAGTAACTTAAGATTCTTGAAAAAAATTATGAGATCACATACTCAAATTTTCAAGTGTTATTTATTTTATATATTTTACTAATGTTGTGTATGAAACCCATTGAGTTTGGTCTAATTATAATCTAGGGGTTTATGTCCACCGGGGTTTGAACCTGGTTGTCAACCACTAGACCATAGCCTCATGGACTACCTGCTGAAGTTTTATAAATTCAATAAATTTTTACACTTATATCTTCCATTTTTTTGTTTATTTTGGAAAACGTATGCTGAGCGCCTCCACAGAAAAGAGTGATTAGAAGCCAAATCCAAGGGAAACATATGCTGTGAAATCACTGCAGACTTGCATCTGCTTCATTCTTCTCACGTGATTTGTGTGGGACAGGGTATGTTAACTAATGCCCTGGTGCACATCTTTACCACTCTGGGTTAACCAATGCCCTAAGGTGGATACCCTTAACACTCTAAAACCTCACCAATATACCACAGACACACACACACATATATATAATTTAATATATTTTATATAATAATACACATGTTATTAATCATTATTTGGTAGGATATTTACTTCACATCTCCATTAGATGCTCCCATACGAGTCCCAGTTCTCATCCCTTGACTTTGCCGCTATGAAATACACCTTTCTCTATCTATAATTTGGGAAGCTGCTCTTCCAGTCCTTCCTTGAATACCTTAGATCCACCTCGCCTTCCCTAAAAATTAGGTCCCGCCCCATGAATTGGTGTTACAACAATGAGTGCAAATCCTCCATGATCAACTTCACTCACATCCACCCGTCACACCCCAATTTTAAGGCTTCCTATTGCAGCCCTTTTTTCCACAAGAAGCACCTCTTCATCTCGCAAAGGAGACGTGAGTTGAGTGCTCCCCTCATGCATTCCCTTAAAATCTTATGGCACACCATCATCCCTCACCAATCCCCTTTCCCTCCCTATCTTGATCCAAAATCTCCTACTTCTATGATGTGCCTGGGTAGCCTTAATTTAGGTCACCTCTCCCCCCTCTTCTTGACACTTATTCTCTTACCAAGATATTCGGGAGCCTGCTTGGATGATGAACACTAGCAAGTAGTAGATGTGGAAGGTTCCAGGTAGAAATTTTCAAGAAGTGTCTTCATGCTATGGATAATCACTTGGCATATTTGTTCAACCTTGTGGTTCATATGTGTTTTCAACAGTCTTGGTCACATCACACTATTCACCAAATCCACAAAGAAAACTCTAGCATTGATCCCAACAACTACAAGATGATCATGGTAGGCCACACGTATTGTAAACTCCCCACCACAATCCTCCATTTGAAGCTCTTGAGTAGAGGCGACTTAGAGCTAGAGGAAAGGATGGATTTCGACTTGTGCACTTGACCATCAATCACATCTTACACTTTGGGCCATCATCGAGGAGGTGTGACATCACTCTTTGAAGGTCTATTATTTCTATGTGGAATTTCATAAATCATTTGAGGCTTTGTTCCAGAGTTTCAAAGACATTGTATTTCTCAAACATTATTGATTGCGACCATGTGCGTATATGAGTTGGCCCTTGGTCATCTTTGCACAACCCATGTGGCATCAAATTTTATGAGGAGTACCATTTGGGTGAAATAGGGATGTCCCTTGTCCCCCACATTATCAAAGATACACATTGACAAGTTTGAGCCCTTCCTATAGAAGCACATCCAAGATGAAGATGGGTTCCTTCTCCACCTAGTCATGATATTGATCTCGCTTTTTGTTTACTATGTGATCCTTTTAGCCTCATCTTTTGAGGGGTTGTAGAGACAACTAGATGCCCTATCCCCTTTTTGTTACCTTAGTCAGTTGATGGAAAACATGGGTAAAACCATGGTCATTATTTTCAACGAGTGGAATAAGACCCTCTTTGATCACCAACACATACCTTTTTTGCTGATTTTTGTAGCTGCAGAAGGTCTTCTTGTTAGTGTTTGCAACTTAGATAGATATTTCCATGAGGGTACCTACTTATGGAAATCGTGTAATGTTCCCAAGAAATTAATTGCCTAAGAGACGAAGTAGCCTATCGATCCCCTGTAATAGGGAAGGGTAATTTTACCCTAGGGTTTGTTGTGACAAAAACTTCTTTTTTCTAGTATAAAATATTGAGTGAATACACACCCAACGCTACAGTAAATTATCAGTTCAGCGCTATTTTAAACAATAAATAATTCTTGACAAAACAAAGTTCTTTCAATCATGAATCGATTTTCTTAATACAAAATGTCCACAATAGCCATGCATACATAATTCCATCAACACTTTGACGTAACATTTATAAGCTACAGTGCATATATTCAAATTTGATAAATGTAAATGCCCTAACCGATGACTACAACTACAAATAAATACTCAACTCCTAACTAGTTAAGACCATTGGAACTTGTATAGTAATATGGCTCAATTTGTTGTGCTCGATTCAATATTTCTTCTGTATAGGAGTTCATGATCTTCGTCCTTTCGACCCATATTCCTGCTTTCAATGTATCCCAATTATCATGCAATGTACCCAGCTCTCCATTATAGGATCCACAAGTGATGCTACAGGAAATTTGGGTGGGTGTTTTGTAATATCCCAAATTGGGATTAACAGTTATAAAAGTGAAAATAGACTAAAAACTATGACAACAAAAAATATATCATAAAAAATGTAAAATAGAGCCAAAAACAACTGATGAGCCATTTTATTAAATCAAATGGAATGAGTACAATAGTGGTGCTGGAAAGCTTGGACCTTGGCTTGCTCAAAGCAGGTTGAAGCACAACTCAAACCCAAGCTAAATATTCTACTGGAAGTGGCTCTGTGTGGCTCTGTCTCTGTGCTACCTAGCCCAGAAATGTTGCTACTACTCCACTGAATCTACTAGTAGGGCCTGGAATAATGCTCAGAAAATTCTGGCCTTTTAACCATCTCTGTTCAAGAAACCCACAATAACCCACGAATGATTTTTCCAAATATTGACCTCGAAATTATTTACCTCAAGGATTTATTGTCATCCCTTACAAATTTTTTTCTGAGGTAGTAGATGATGCCATTTCTATAGCCTCTGCCAACATATTCAATCCAGTTTCATGCTTAAAATGAAGATTTTTTTAACCAAGGAAAATCATTTTTTTAACTCCTCATTTTCCTTTCTCAGATTTTCAATTTGAATGAGAGGGTCAATTTTCATCTTACCTATTGAAGTAACAACCCCTTGTTCTTATGTCTGTTCTTATGTTACTGGTCCTTCTGGCTCCTATTGTTTCTTTGCTTATTGTTCATCCTCTGGTGTAACAATTGGGATTTCATATGTAGAGGGTCATTCTTTTGAAAACTTCCCCTGTTTTTCTTTGTCTTATTGCTCCTCAAACCCATCGGGCCCAACTGTATCAATTCTCCCTTTGTATTTATAATTAATGCGTGATGATTAATTTATTGAGCACATGGTTAGTGACACAATTTTATGGATTCTTTTCCCCTTTCACAACCTCAACCGTGTGTTTTAATGTGTAGAAATTTATAGAAATTCTATAGTAAAGTATTCAATATGATCTTGTGATGTACTAAAAAAAGATATTGAATCCTTCTATAATATTTGCGGAATTCAAAACACGATCACTCAATCACATGAAAGTAAGAGAAAGAAGTAAATCAATCACACATCATAATATGTTCTTAGGGAAAGCAACTGCTCAAAACCCTACTATCATATATTGTATAAATTCAAGGAACCATGAAAAAATGCAATGCTTCATCTCTCATGAGATTCTCCTACACTCTTCCAATTGTCTCCCGCTGATCTATGCAAAATTAGACAAACACATAGCCAATTCTCAACCTTCCTTCAGCCTACCTTGCTCATGAAATTCCTAAGGAATTAGGCCCGTATTAAATAGGAAAACCAACCTTCCTTGATTGTGCAATCCATCATGGCTTCCTCATGGCTTTATAATTGCACTCGGGCAATTCTCTAAAAATACAACTGATAGTTATGTTCCCTTTAACCTCTGTCTCAATTGGGTCTTCCTCAGAACTGACATGTATGCAACTATTAATAGTGAATCATTAGTTATCTGATTGATCACTACTTGTGAATTAAATCTAATTTAATTCATTGGACCTCTCACTAATTCATCACTCAGTTAGAGCTAGTTAAACTGATTCTAACTCAATTAATTGAGTTAACTAATCACACCTACAGCCCACTAATGCATTAAGTGCAACTGGACCCCCAAAATATTAGAATCACTCTACATGCCTCATCGTAGACCCTCAACTCGAATTCCTTGAGCTAACTCAGTCATCATGACTTAGTTAACTGATACAAGTTGTTATTAGATGAATTACAATTTATTGTCCAATTTATTTAAGGAAAAAATAAATTAGACACCCACATTCCTCACTAGTGTGTAACAGAAATTCCTCACCAATGTGTGTGCAATTTTTGTCCTTTCTGGTTGCCAATTTCACTGTTTCTTGTTGCAAATTTCAACATAATGACTTCAACAAGTATTATGGTAAATTAATCAACCGCTCTGTCCTCAGGTGTGCCAACAATTGAAAGTGATAATTGAAAATAATCCCAAAATGACCCTCACAGGTAATGAACTTTTGGATGAATAAGGCTACATCTTCCCAAGGGGGAGGAAGAGATGTTCTATCAAAACCCTTGTGTTTGGGGATCAATTCTTCTCCCTCCTGTAAGAATATGTCCTTAGCTTCAGGATTGACCACTTTCCTTCAGAACCATTTTTCTCTTATCATAGGCAACCTTGTCACTTTTGCGATAAATTCTTCTGTAACGACAATTTTGAAGCCCTCGACCAAAAAGTGTTGTTCAACTAAGGCCTAGGAAAATTCTAAACCGACCAATTCACTGAAACCCTCTAATTTTTCAAAATAACTCATCCATCCAGCCCTTCAAAAAATTTCTAATGCTTTCGGATGTTGTAACAACACATTAACAGAGTGAGGTTCATGTCTAACTAATGCTCCACCCATAGATGCTCACAAACATTTGGAGTGAGATCATCATTGAAAAATATCTCCATAACATGTCTCTCCCTTAATGGTTGAGGCCCTTCATTTTCAATATTCCCTTTCAGGGTCTATTACTTAGAGAGGTCTTAGGTAGGCTTTCCCCTGGATTTACAAATGGCTTGCCTAGAAGGTGGGCAATGACCACACGTTTATACTTGGGAAGGACCCTTTTATTGGGGGAGATAATTTATATAAGCCCTCTCCAAAGCTCATATCCATCCTCAATTATTATAGCAATTCCAGGCTATGCCATGCCTCTTCATCGAGCTCTCTAAGTATATCTTCTTATTGCTGGAAAGGTTGTCATGTTTTGGGTCTTCAAGCCTCCCTCGCTGTTGAATGGGATACATTTATCTGAAAACTTCCATCTGATGGGATTTATCTAAAAAATGAAGAATAATACATTGTATGGAGTTGAAACACTTCGTTGTGGTAGGTTATAGCCTGCCAATCATATGACTCCATTTATGCCTCCTCTATGGACCGAAAGGACTATTAGTGGCATGTGAAGATTTGGTCATGGTCTCTTTTTGCAAAACTAAGATGTTTTGTATGGCTTTCCCTGGAAAATTGTATTCTCACCTAAGATAATTTGTCTCACAGAGGGTTCACGGGTCCCATTGTTTGTAGCCTTTTCTTGAGAGGGCCTAAATCATTAGACCACATGTTCATTCATTTTTCCCTTTCTACAACCCTATGGAATGATGCTTTATCCTCCCTCAATATACAGGTTGACGGTTCATATTCTTCCTTTGAGTCCTCTCCACTAGTGAGATTCTAAAATGGATATCTTCAAATCTCTACCTATTTTCATAGCGTGGGGAAAATGAAAGGTTCACAACAAGCTTATATTTTAAAATCATCTCATCATTCAGCCCATCAATATTGCATAAATCCTTCTTTTTTTTAAGATTTCTTGAGGACTCATAAACTAAAATCATGTCAGACCTTTTGTTTTCTTGTGAGGCCACAAACTTGCAATGTTTGATTTTTTGATGGTGTAGTGCAATATGGGATGTGTCGTGGAGGTGCAAATTTACTATGCCAAAGGGGCCCTCTCCTTCCATATTTATCTAAATTTGGGGAAAGGCACAAACACCAAGGCAAAAACTTTTGCATGCTAGGTGCTCTTGTTTTTTGCCTCTCATTTAAACATTGATTCTATGTAGGTTTATGGGAATTTTAGGTGCATCATTTATTGAATAGCATGGATACATAAAATCGAGGCTTTGAATTTTAAATATTGGCAGGACAAGATCATAAACCTAAAAAAAAATTTCCTTTTTCTCTCGTTCTAACATGTTCATCGAGAATGAAACAATCTTGCGAACATTATATCTAAGAAGACCCTATCTACGGAAGAAGGATTCATCCTTTTTTTGAAAAAATATAGGGCAACTTATTATTGAACTTTGGGATGATTCAACTATCTATGGGACAAAAACTTCCAGTGATTTAACTCCTCCAACTACTGTTACAATTTTGTGAATTTCACTTGATTTCTTCCATCTCTATAAGGCGATCAAAGGGATTTCAAAATTTTATATTCCTCTCCAACAATACTATTTCTATGCTTTGTTGCAACTATATATCAATGGTGATAGTTGCTATTTTTTTATTAGCTTCCCAGATATACTATTAATTGTACAACTGATGCTGATAGTTTTTTGTGAACAATCTAGTTTTTGTTTAGTCATTTTCTTGCACTTATTGCATAAAAAATATCATATAGATGTTAATGCTCAACATTTTTATTTTTTTTTGGTAATTGAGGCTAAACTATATTGATTCAAAATAAAACATTACATATGCTACAGGCTAAGTTGGTAAGTTGCGCTTATCCAATCCCAACCTTTGTTGCTTTCATAGTTGCGCATGTATGAGGTTGCCTCCATGGAGGAAATAAACCCTGAAATAACATCAGACAGAAGATTACAAAATGTGCTATGGCACCTGTGAAAGTAAAGGTTCTATTATAATAGCTAGAATAACAGAAAACTAAAAAAATTTGAGCAACCACGTAGTCATGGTGCTTCTGCATCATCCTCAGAATCTAGATCCTCCTCCTCAATACGACAGGCGTACTCCTGCGCTATGGCCTCCTCTTTAGCAGTAGGTCGGTGCAGAGGCCTAGAAGCAGGTGCGCAATGGATGGGAGCGCCCGGGTACTCAGCATCTGGTACACACGTGCCCTCCGAGTCCATGATCTAAACATCTGTGTCTTCCCCCTCTACCTCCTAAACTGGAAGAGGTTTGTTTTTGCGGGCCCTAGGGTGCTCTTGGTGTGCAATGGTGGATTTCCTTGGTCCGCTTCTGCCTCTTTGCATTTCATGAATATGGGCTTCCTCCTCCTGGTCATGCACTGGGCACTAGGGGGCATCCGTGGCGTGACTGCCAGAAGAGGAGCCCTCAAAGGATTCAAAACGGTTATCGGTCCCTCGCTAGTAGCGTCTAGGGAATGCACCTCTTTGGCTGCTTCTGATTGTTCTTTGGCATAGTCTCGGAGCCATGGGATAGTGAAGTAGAGGGTAGATGGGGGCTGAGAGGTATGGAGAAGAATCTCAGACCAGAGACACGGAATGCGCATTGAGGTCCTGTTGGGTAAGGTGGTGCACAGGTGGAGGTTGCACAGTTGGGGGAGCTTGGTGACGAGAGCGCACAGTCTAGAGAAAATAGAAAGGCAAAGGGAGCCAAGGTAAGGTGATAAAATAAGTGTGTTGATATTTATTATAAATATCTATTCATATAATTTATATGATGTGTAAGCAGAAATTGAACTCCTACTAATATGTCCTTAGAAACCTATAATATATGTCCTTAGATTGTGATGTGTGGTCTTTCATATTATTTGATAGTTCCAAATAAAACAAGTACTCCAAACTCATTAGGGTGTATTTTTCAACTAGATAGTTGTCGATTTTGAAGAGAAACCACCATTCAATTGATACTCTATCCATTATAGTGTTCAACATTTACCAAGTAAAACTCACTCACATGACCCCTTGTCGATTCATATTGTGTCCATCACATTGCTCGACATTACCAAACCTAACGATTATGGACGGTATGCCGATCAATATTGCCAACATAAATGAACTTGTCTAACTGGGGTTTTGGTGGGGTTTTTGCTTTACAATTAAGTCAGTCGTGAACCCCTGTCTGCATCAATCGTTTCATTGTTTTGTATTTCAAGCTATTATGAATGTGGGCTGGAAAGTCCCATACCGTGGGCATATACAATCTTATCATTCAGAGATATATGAGGATCCAAACCCCACTTACCCAGAGAACATTTTCTCAAGCAGTAGCAGTAGCAGTTGAAGAGGATTCTCAGTAGCCCACTGCTGATGAATATCCAAAGCCTGATCCAAAATATGCAGAGATCATATGGGCGCTACCCAGGGAATGCTCAGGGAAGATCGTGGCTGCAAAGCTCAGGGAGAAAGGAATAATTCCCAGCATTGTCTTTAGATGTGGGAATGGAGAAGAAGGTGGGTTCAAGGAACTCATAAGTATTGAAACCAAGCAGATGAGGAACTTGCTGAGGAAAGTCGGTGAGAGCTCCCTTCTATCAAGGACATTTGATTTGGAGGTCAAGCTCGCTCCTGATTCTGAGGAGATAGTGGAGAAGGGCAGAATGTTGCCTCGCCTGGTATGTGTTTTGGGTTCAAATGGTCTCTCTTAACATTTTAGATTAGTGAAAAATATCTAAATCTAATTGCTCAATTTTAGAGTTTTTATTGCATAAAAAATGCATCCCTGTTATGAAGTTTTACACAACAATGAATGCTAGGATCAGCTAAGTACAAAATATTTCCACTTGCATATGAATTTGAAAATTTTAGTGCAGATACAATTATGTTTGAAGTAACTTAAGATTCCTAAAAAAAATTATGAGATCACAAACTCAAATTTTCAAGTGTTATTTATTTTATATATTGTACTAATGTTGTGTATGAAACCCATTGAGTTCGGTCAACTTATATTCCAGGCATTTATGTCCACCAAGGTTTGAACCTGGTTTTCAACCACTAGACCACAGCCTCATGGACAACCCGCTAAAGTTTTATAAATTCAATAAATGGTTACACTTATATCTTCCATTTTTTTTTTTTGGAAGACATATGCTGAGCACCTCAATAGAAAAGAGTGATTAGAAGCCGAATCCAAGGGACACCTATGCTGCGAAATCACTGTAGACTTGCATCTGCTTCATTCTTCTCATGTGATTTGTGTGGGACAGAGTATTTTGTGAATAGAACCCTGGTGCACATCTTTACCACTCTAGGTTAACCAATGCCCTAAGGTGGATACCCTTAACACTTTGTAACCCTCACTAATATACCACATATATACATATATATATATATATATACACACACACCATACATAAAAAATAAAATTTAATATATTTTATATGATAATACACATGTTATTAATCATTATTTGGTAGGATCTTTACTTCCCATGTCCGTTAGATGCTCCCATACGAGTCCCAGTTCTCATCCCTTGACTCTGCCGCTATCAAATACACCTTTCTCTATCCAAAATTTGGGAAGCTGCTCTTTCAGTCCTTCCCTGACTACCCTAGATCCACCTTTCCTTCCCTAAAAATTAGGTCCTGCCCCTTGAACTGGCATTACAACAATCAGCGCAAATCCTCCATAATCAACTTCACTCACACCCACCCGTCACACCCCAATTTTAAGGCTTCCTACTGAAGCCCTTTTTTCTACAAGAAGCACCTCTTCATCTCCCAAAGGAGATAGGATTTGAGTGCTCCCCTCATGCATTCCCTTAAAAAATTATGGCACACCATCATCCCTTGTCAATCCCCTTTCCCTCCCTATCTTGATCCAAAATATCCTACTTCTATGATGTGCCTGGGTAGCCTTAATTCAGGACACCTCTCCCCCCTCTTCTTGCCACTTATTCTCTTACCAAGATATTTAGGAGGTTGCTTGGAGGATGAACACTAGAAAGTAGCAAATGTGGAAGGTCCCAGGTAGAAATTTTCAAGCAGGGTCTTCATGCTATGGATAACCACTTGGCATATTTGTTCAACCTTGTGGTTCATATGTGTTTTCAACAGTCTTGGTCACATCATAATATTCACCCAATCCACAAAGGAAACTCTAGCATTGATCCCAAAAACTACAAGATGATCATGGTAGGCCACACGTTTTGTAAACTCCACACCACAATCCCCCATTTCAAGCTTTTGAGTAGAGGCGACTTAGAGCTAGAGGATAGGATGGATTTCGACTTGTGCACTTGACCATCAATCACATCTTACACTTTGGGCCATCATCGAGGAGGTGTGAAATCACTCTTTGAAGGTCTATTATTGCTATGTGGACTTTCATAAAGCATTTTAGGCTTTTCTCCATAGTTTCAAAGATATTATATTTCTCAAACCTTATTGATTGCACCCATGTGCTTATATGAGTTGGCCCTTGGTTGTCTTCACACAACCCATGCGGTATCAAATTTTATGAGTACCATTTGGGTGAAATAGGGATGTCCCTTATCCCCCACATTATCAAAGATACACATTGACAAGTTAGAGCCCGTCCTACAGAAGCACATTCGAGATGAAGATGGGTTCCTTCTCCACCTAGTCATGATATTGATCTTGCTTTTTGTTTACTATGTGATTCTTTTAGCCTCATCTCTTGAGGGGTTGCAGAGACAACTAGATGCCCTAGCCCTTTTTTGTTACCATTATTCAGTTGATGGACAACTTGGGTAAAACCATGGTCATGATTTTCAAAGAGTGGAAGAAGACCCTCTTTGATCACCAACACATACCTTTTTTTGTTGATTTTTGTATTTGCAGAAGGTCTTCTTGTTAGTGTTTGTAGCTTAGATAGATATTTCCATGAGGGTATCTACATATGAAAATCATGTAATGTTCCCAAGAAATTAATTGCCCAAGAGACGAAGTATCCTATCGATCCCCTGTAATAGGGAAGGGTAATTTTACCCTAGGGTTTGTTGTGACAAAAACTTCCTTTTTCTAGTATAACAGATTGAGTGAATACACACCCAACGCTACAGTAAATTATCAGTTCAGCGCTATTTTAAACAATAAATAATTCTTGACAAAACAAATTTCTTTCAATCATGCATCGATTTTTTTAATACAAAATTTCCACAATATCCATGCATACGTAATTCCATTAGCACTTTGACGTAATAGTTATAAGCTACAATGCATATACTCAAATTTGATCAATGTAAATGCCCTAACCAGTGACTAAAACTACAAATAACTACTCAACTCCTAACTAGTTAAGACCCTTGGAACTTGGATAGTAATATGGCTCAATTTGTTGTTCTCGATTCAATATTTCTTCTGTATAGGAGTTCATGATCTTCGTTGTTTCGACCCATATTCCTGCTTTCAATGTATCCCAATGATCATGAAATGTACCCAACTCTCCGTTACAGGATCCACAAGTGATGCTACATGAAATTCAGGTGGGCACTTTGTAATATCCCAAAGTGGGATTAACAGTAATAAAAGTGAAAATAGACTAAAAACTACGACAACAAAAAATATATCATCAAAACATGTAAACTAGAGCCAAAAACAACTGTTGAGCCATTTTATTAAATTGAATGGAATGAGTACAATAGTGGTGTTGGAAGCTTGGACCTTGGCTTACTCAAAGCAGGCTGAAGCACAACTCAAACCCAATCTAAATCTCCTACTGGAAGTGGCTCTGCGTGGCTCTATCTCTGTGCTGCCTAGCCCAGAAATGTTGTTGCTAGTCCACTGAATCTATTGCTAGGGCCTAGAATAATGCTCAGAAAATTCTGGGCTTTTAATCGTCTCTTCTCAAGAAACCCACAATAACCCACGAAGGATTTTGCCAAATATTGACCTCGGAATTTCTACCTAATTTTCCCCTAGCTCCTCTAGCTCCTAGATGAGTTTGGATCCTTGTTTTCCCTCCTAATTCTACCCAGAAAATTCTACCAAATTAATCTTGGCCTCACCTCAATAAACCTAGAAAAACCCATAAAGGGTTTGTCCTAGTTTTGAATTCGGAAATTGGTCCTCTTGGGCTTGGCACATTGAACTGCTGGGGGAAATCGAACCACCAGAAGAATCTACTCAGAAATGTCTCCGAAATACTGCAATAAAACCCAGTAGGAGGTGGCTAGCCTCCCCTCCAATTTTCTTGATGAGAATTCCCTTCTCTCCAACCTCTCGACTCAAACTCCTCATTACACTACGTCCTCCACTACGCAGTTTTCTCCTCTGTGCAGTCAAAATGGCTATGCTTCCTCCTGATGCTGATGGTAGAAAATTCCCTCACAAAATTGTGGAACTCCTCGCTTGAGCGGGCACTCGAAGTCCCCCAAGGCAGAGGTTGAGATCTCCGCTTGAAGATTTTGTGTGCTAAACAACATTGCAAACTTGGCTCTCTGGCTCAAGTGTGCTCTGTCAAATTGACAAGAAGAAAATAGTTGAATGAGTGAATGACCAAATGAGCCTTCCCTTCTTTCTTTTATCCATTGAGGCCCAACGTATGCCTTGGGTCCCACCTTGGCCTATGCTACCTCTCCTTGGCCAATCACGTGCTGCCTTCCTCTAGCCAATCCCACACTGTCCTTTTCGTGCCTCTTCTATGCTGCCACCTAAGGCCAACTCGACCCCACCACTAGAGCCGCAATTTTCCCTCAGGGACTTTAGGAAAAGACTTTATTTGGCCTAAATATTTAATTGTGGGTACTGTATCCACTTTATTTCCGCCCAACATTAGGATTTTCCAAAATTAATATCCCAATTAGTTGACTGCTAATTTCGGGATATTACAGTCCTCCTTGCCAAAAATTGCTTGTCCTCAAGAAATTCCTGAACAAGCCTCCTCTCTAGCTGACGCTCCCCGCTGTCACTGCCAAATGTGCCTGGGTCCTAGATGTGCCAATGACTCTTCCATGTCCTCTACATCACCCTGATATGACGGGATCTCTCAATGTCAGGATCCCAAGCCATCTTGTCCAACATGAAGCTCCACCTGCTCCACTCACCATCCTTCCATCCTAATGAAGTCCCCCTCTCCATCATTGAATCGCTAAATCCAAATGGAAGATCTACATGATCTCCCCATGTAGTATACAACTCACCCTTAGAGGTTATCGAGCTGTGTAGAGCTGTAACGCTTAGGTCCCCTGCTAATCTGGTAGAGGTGCCATCATGTTGTCGCTGCACCACTCTGACTATGAGATACACCCCATCGTGCATAGACTGTATCCATCTCTCCTGGGGCCTTGTGGTGAAAAAAATTTCAAGACAAATCTCATCCTGCCCGGGCATCTCCATGATGCTGATATCTACCCCTCCACTATCGATCATGACCCTGAGCAACAACATGATAAATTTTCTTCGCTATGCAATGGAGGTCTCAGTGCTCTCCCACATGTCAAACCCAAGGTGGACTGGATCACCGTCTACTTTGTCCCTGCTCATCACAAAGTGGAGTGATCCATCTGCCCAATAGACCCCTTGATCCCCCAACCATACGGGGAGCTCACAACTCCCACACTCCGCAGGATGCCATTACGTAGTGCTGCTACCTGCTATAACCCATTTGGCCTTCATCTCTAACCCCTGTATGTATCCCCTGGCTGGAACCCAAGTATCAGGATTCTGTCCCACACATGCATACCTGCCCTGCTCCTGCCAGACCACGTCATGATACCTGCTATCCCAACTCCTACTGATACACCTGGATATTGCTCGGAGTCTGGGTACCCTCTTGTAGATGAAATCTACTGCCCATCGTCCCACAAATGTGAGCCTAAGGGAGGAACATATGCTATCTTGGCAATCAACCATGCCATCCCTAAGCCTGGACCCATCAACTTGTGTACCTACCAAGTGTCTCAACTAGAGAGTCTCCTCCTGGCTCATGACACACAGTATCTCATCCAACTGTTTAGGGTGAGCCTCCCATGCTGTTAAATTTAGATAACCATGGTGTTCTATGCTTGATGCAATTTTACTTAAATCTTTCTTAGGCCTGATACACAATAGCAATCACATAAACATGAAAGTAAAATGCTGATAGAACACAATAATATATCAATAGAAGACAAGCCAAAATATAGATCAGATTTACAATCCCTTTTGTCTAGAAAAGTTATGAGATATTGTTACATTACGGAAGTCAACAAGATGCTTCAATCAACAAATTCTTTCTTATTCAGCCAATCCTCCATGTGTCACACCCACAGCCCTCAAAGACAACTCATCACAAGTCAATGCTATTCAACCCAAAGTCAACGTAGAAAAGTCAACACACCAAATTAGGGCTTCGGTCAAACAACCCTGAATTCCTCGATTTTAGTGCCCAACAATACGGCCTCCTAAAATCATATTTTTGGCATAAGTTTGAGGTCAAACAACCAAGGGTTGACCACAGTCAACGCTGCAGAAAAAAGCCCTAAACAGATCCGCAAAAAGCCAATAGCTTCGCTCCACACGTGTGAGGGGAAAAAGGCCTCCAAAAGCTATCGAACCAATATGATCACAATGAGAGAATGTGTGATGAGTTTATGAGAAAATGATCTCCAAGTCTCTCCAATTTATATCCATCAGCGAGGGTGTGTGACACATCTATTAGGCATGTGAGCCTACATTACAAATCTGGTCGACCTTGCACATGTGGAAAATAAATTCAAAATAAATGTTATTCTCATGCAAACAAGATGATATTTAGATCAATCTTGCACCTCTCCGAAAGAGGAATCCAACAAAAATATGACCATCGTCATATGAGCAGTGCAACATGGAGTTTGGACCTAGTTGCCCAAAATTAACAGTCCCTCTCAACTAGGGAGAACTCCATCTATCCACAAGTGCCATCCATTAGTACCATCATGTAATTTCACCAAACATCATGCGTCATCCTACCGTAACTTTCTTTGCTGCCTCTTTCTCAGATAGAACAAAATGTTAATCACAAATACATCACACTCAGCTGACCTAAAGTCAACTTAGAGGTAAAAACCTCTCTCAGACTCAAAAACAGTCTCGTACTAACCCGAAGTTAGCTTACTGACCCGAAGTCTGTTTAGAGGTAATAACCTCATCATACTTGATCCCAAATCAAGGTGTTTGACACGTGCCATCCTAGACATAGAGAGTACAAAAATATCCAATGTGTCCGTCGGTCTTTCTATTGGTATCTATCCACATTTCCCACCTCATTGGCCAAATGAGAGGTACTTCCCATGAGTTCGAAACTCCATGGGTAGGATGTGTGTGGGGCACAGATCAAAGAGAGGAAAACCAAATCAATATCATAACAGTGGGGCAGAAGCACAACAAGGTGCAGCAAGCCTAGCCCCGTATGTGCTTATAGCTCCAAGAAGCTATCCCCAAGCCCCCTAGAGCTCCCAGAGCTCATAGTCCAACTCAAGCAGGACGCTCAGAATAGGGTCTTTCCATGATTCCAAGCTTCTCACAAAAGGTTAGGAACTTTACCTTCCCTAGGGGATTTGTGAAAATATCCGCGACCTGTTCATCAGTTCCTATATGATCGAGCCTTTCGACGCCTCGTTGTACCATATCCCGGATAAAGTGGTACCTGATATCAATATGCTTGGATCGATCATGGAACACAGGATTCTCAGAAAGACGAATCCCACTCTGGTTATCACAAAGGATAACAGTGGTATCTAGCACATGCAGAAATAACTCATTGAAGAGCTTTCACAACCAAACAACTTCACAAAATTCCATACTCGTTGCAATGTATTCGGCCTTAGCAGTGCTCAAAGCCACCGACTTCTGTTTCATGCTCATCCAAGATATCGAAGTAGAACCCAAGGTGAAGCAACATCCAGATGTGCTCTTGCCATCCACCACACTGCTAGCCCAATCGGCATTAGTATATCCATGGAGTCTAAAACTCTCGATAGTGTATCTCAACCCATGGTTGATTTTTCCCTGAAGATATCTCAACAGATTCTTGGCACTAATCCAGTGAATGTGATGAGGATCAACCATATGTTGACTCAAAGTGTTCACTACAAAACATATGTTCGGATGGGAGTTAACTAAGAACATCAAGGGCCCCCACGAGTTTTTGATACTCGGTAGGATTTGCTAGCACAGGCCCAACAACATTTCCACACAACTTCTTGAAGTTGAGTTCCATCGGTGTCGACACAGACTTACAGTCCACCATACCAAATCTCTCCAGCAGCTTCATGACATATTTTCCTTGAGAAATGAAAATCTCGCCTAGCCTCTGCTAGACCTCCAAGCCTAGGAAGTAGTGCATCAATCTTAGGTCTTTCATCTCAAACTCGAAAGCTAGCTCCCTCTTACACTGATGAATGAGAGGGTCATCACCTATCAGGAAGAGATCTTCCACATAGAGAACCAGAATGAGAGGCCTTTCTCTATCAACCTTAAAATAAAGGTTCATATCAACTTCACCAAATAGCTATCTATCCTCTCATACCAAGCCCTCGAGGCTTGCTTCAACCCATAAAGGACTTTCTTCAACCTGCATACATGGGTATCTCTATCTCAGACTTTGAACCCCAGAGGTTGCTCCACATACACCTCTTCCTTTATAGAACCATACAGAAAGATAGTGTTCACATCCATCTGATTTAGACTCCATCCTTGCATTGCAGTAAGGGCAATAATAGATAGAATGGTGGTATAGCAGGCCACAGGTGCAAATATATCATCATAATCTATGCCTTCTTTTTGAGAGAAGCCTCGGGCAACAAATATTTCCTTGTATTTTTCAGCACTTCCATCAGATCCATGCTTGATCTTATAGAGCCATTTCGAGGTGACAACAGCTTTGTCCTCCAGTCTCAGGACCACTTCCTAGACATTATTTTTCATAATGGACTCATATTCTTCATGCATAGCATCCTTCCAAACTTGATGCTTTATGACTTCTTCAAATGATCCAGGCTCAGATTGTACAATCATACTCATGGCTGCTAGATACCCTTGGTATCTCTTCGGTTTCCTGCTTTCATGGAATGTCCCCCTTGGGGCAATATGTCTCTCGGCATCTTCGAGAGTATCCCTAAGCCATGACTGTCTTCTCTTATTTGAAGGAGGTGGATCAATGGGATCCATAGGTCCTTCAACGTCAGGCATCAGGTCATCCTTTGGCTCTTCATACTTCCCTACTTCTTCATCTTCTTTGTCTTCCTTGGAGCTTGGAAGGTTTCTCACTTTCTTGAGGGAAACATCTTCATTGAAGGTAACATCGTGGCAAATCTCCACTTCTCTTTGACCAGGCACATAGATTCTATATGCCTTCGAAGTTTCACTGTAGCCCACAAACATTTCCTTCTTTCCAGAAGCATCTAGCTTGATTTTCTTTTCCTTTAGCACATGAAAGTAAATAGGACAACCAAAAAATCTAAAATGAGAAACATCAGGTTTCTTACCAAAGAATACTTCTTCAGGAGTTTTTGAGTCTAGAGCGGAATGTGGGAATCTATTTTGAACATACACAACAATGTTCACAACTTCTCCCCATAGAAACTTTGAAAGATCTTGGTCACATAGCATGGCGTGAACAACTTCCACAATGGTCTTGTTCTTTATTTCAAAAACACCATTTTGCTCAGGGGTGTACCCAGTTATGGTCTCCCTCTTAATGCCAACTTCTCTACAAAAGTCATTAAACTCATTTGACTCATACTCGGTCTCATTGTTGGTCCTCAAACCTTTGATTTTATTCTCGGTTTGATTTTCCACAAAGGCCTTGAAGGTACGAAACCATTTGAATGCTTCTTCCTTCTTATTCAAAAAGTATATCTAGGTCTTGCAGGAGAATTCATCTATAAAATTCATGTAATAGGAACATCCTACCAAGTATATCATGGACAACATACCAGATAAGTCAAAATGTATCAACTGCAAGATATCAGTTGTCTTTGTGACACTATATGGGAATGGTCCCCTTGTATGCTTCCCTTCGGCACAACCCTGACATATATCTTCATGATCATCTCTAAATTTGGGCATCCCTGTCACCAGCTTCCTTGCTTCGGGGATGGCTTTGTAATGAAGGTGTGCAAACCTTTGGTGCCATAACTCTGTTTGAAGAGTTGTATCACATGACATAGCCCCCAATGGGCTTCCTCCAACCTGATAGAATGTATCAACTCTAAAACCAATAGAAAGAGCTTCCTTGAAGTTCTTCTTCCATATAAGTACATTTCCATCAACGAATGCCACATTGAACCCTTTGTCTTCCATTGCCGAGATGGACACAAGGTTCTCCTTCAAATCAGGTACGTACAACACATCTTGTAATCGGAGGACTTGACCTTAAGATAGATGGAGGTTCACAGTCCCTGTCCCTTTCACGGGATAGGTGGCATTATCTCCAAGGATAATTTTTCAGATTAGTATCCTTCTCAACCAAATCAGAGAGAGCTTCTTTATAACTAGTGAGGTGCCTTGAAGCACCACTATCATTCAACCAGACATCCAGGGTGTTGGGTGGAGATGCAAAAGAGAGGGAATATACAAAATTAAATTTATTTCTCTTATTATCAACAAAATTAGACTCATCGTACCTGGAATTTCTTAACCTCTTGAAAGGTTGCCCATTTCCACTACGATTAGAAGCAACTTTCCTCTTTCCTTTGAACTTGTTGTTCCTGCCATTCCCTCTTGCTGAAATTGGAAAACTAGGTCCAAAATCCATGTTGTGATGCTCAGATGAAGATACCAATATTTTTATTGGGTTCCTCTTTCAGACAGGTTTAATATCGATCTAAAATTGATCTTAATCCAATGAGTAGAACATTTATTTTGAATTTATTTTTAATATTTTCAAATATGTGTAGGTCGGCCTTAAGGTTTTACACCCCCAACAGATGTGTCACACACCCTCAGTGATTGATATAATTAAAGTCAACGTTGGAGGATTTTTTCACTCAACTCATCCTCTCACATCATCTCTCCTCTTCTGATTGGTTCGAGCTCCTTGGAAGCAATTTCTGTTCACACGTGAGAAAGAAGGAAAAATTCTGCTGCAGCGACGGTTTCCACACAGGTTTGACCAGCGTTGAATTTGGTCAACGCATGGTCCAAAGGAGTTTAATTTTGGTGCAGAATTCGATTTATGTAGGCCATACATTCTGGCACAAAAACTGAGGTCACAAGGTTGACCGAAGACTGAGCTACGTTGACTTTCTTGTTGTTGTTTTGTGTTGACTTTTCTGGACAACATTGAATTTTCTGGGGTTGACTTTGAGTTGATCGTGTGGCTGTTTTGAGGGTTTTTGTGACACATGTTGGGTTGGTTGACCGAGGAGACTTTGTTGGTTGAAGCATCCTGTTGACCGGCGTAATGCATCAACACATTTATCTGTTTCTGATTTGTCTTCTATTGATCTGCTGGTATGTTCTATCAGCATTTTACTTTATGGTTTATGTGATTGTTGTCTAAACATTGAAGAGAAAGTAAAGTTGCATCAAGCATAGAGCATATACATAAATTTACATGGTATCGAAGCTAAGGTGAAGACAAGCCCTAATTTGTAGCAATCACCGAAGAAAAAATGGGTTCCACAAACTATGGCTTCAAGAAGGATCAAATGTTGACTGGGAAGGATGACTTCCATGCTTGGAAGATGATATTGGATCTTAAATTGGAAGACCAAGATGTCATGGACTATGTGTAGGGTAAAATCCAAGAACCTCCATCCACTACTATTGCTGCTGCCAAAACCAAGTATAAGAAGGGGGAGATCAAAGAAAAGTTGATGATCAGGGAATCCATTCATAAGAGTCTGGTGGCCTACATCTCTGAGCTAGGTACATCCAATGAGATGTATGATAAGCTAATCCAAATGTTCAAGGCCAACAATGCAAATCAAGTACTATTATTCAATAATCAATTGAAGAATCTGAAGAAAGGCAGGGATGAGTCTGTTCAATCATACTTTCTGAAGTTGACTGAGATCAGGAACAATCTGTTGGCTATTGGGGAGACAATAGCTGATCGAGAGATGGTACTCACCGCACTTGAAGGGCTCCCATCTGAATGTCATGTGTTTAACACTACCATTCTAAATAATAATGTGATACTTGAATTGATGAAGTACTGTCGAGATGCGTTCAGGAAGAATCCAAAATGAAGGAATATGAAAATGAAGGAAATGCTACCTATGCTGCTCATTCTAGAAATAAGAACTTTGGTGGTCCAAAGAAAAAAGGAAGAGTAGGGTCCCAAGGAAATAAGGGCAAGTGTTACACTTGTCATAGGCCAGGTCACTATGCTAGAGAATTCCCTTTCAAGAAGGATTCTCCCGATGGTGATGACAACAACAATAACCGGAGGAATGGAAATCAAAGGAACAACAGGTTCAAAGGAAAGAGGAAGGCTCCCTCCGGCATAAATAGTCAACCTTTCAAAAGGTCAAGGAACTCCAGGTATGAGGAGTCAAATGTTGTTAATAAAAGAAATGAATACATTCTTGTATCTGCCCTCTCTACTGCATCTCCACCCGACACTATGGATGTATGGTTGATAGATAGTGGTGCCTCAAGGAACATCACTAGGTTCAAGGAAGCACTCTCTGATATCGTTGAGAAGGATACTAATATGGAAATTATCCTTGGAGATGATGCCTGATATCCCATGAAATGGATAGGGACTGTGACCCTCCACTTGTCTCAAGGACAAGTCCTCCGCTTGTAGGATGTACTCTATGTACCAAAATTAAGGAAGAACTTTGTGTCTATATCGGCCATGGAAGAAAAAGGTTTCAATGTGGCATTCATTGATGGAAAAGTACGCGTTTGGAAGAAGAGCCTAAAGGAAGCTATTAAGATTGGTTTTATATTTGGTACACTCTACCAAGTTGGAGGAAGTCCACTGGGAGCGATGACATGTGATACTATCCGACAAACTAAACTATGGTACTGGAGGTTTGGACACCTTCACTACAAAGCCCTTCCCGAAGCAAGGAAGGTGGTGATAGGGATGCCCAAGTTTGCAAATAATCATGAAGGTGTACGTAAGGGTTGTGCCAAAGGAAAGCATACAAGGGGACCTTTCCCCTAAAGTGTCACAAAGACATCTGATGTCTTGCAATTGATCCATTCTGATCTATCTGGTATGCTGCCTGTGACATCCTTGGGAGGATGTTCTTATTATATGAAATTCACTGATGACTTATCTCGCAAAACCTGGAAATACTTCTTGAAGAAGAAGGATGAGGCTTTCATGTGGTTTCGTACCTTCAAAGCCTTGGTGGAAAATATGACAGGGAAGAAGATCAAGATTTTGACCGATAATGTCACTGAATATGAGACAAACAAGTTTAAGGACTTTTGCAGAGAAGATGGCATCAAGAGGGAGACCACAACTGTCTATACTCCTGAACAAAATGGTGTTGTTGAATGAAAGAACAGGACCACTGTGGAAGCTTCCCGTGCCATGCTATGTGACCAGGGTCTACCGAAGTTTCTGTGGGGAGAAACTGCTAACACCACTGTGTACATACAAAACCGATGCTCACATTCTGCTCTGGACTCCAAAACTCCTGAAGAGGTTTTCACTGGTAAGAAACCTGACGTCTCACATTTTAGAGTTTTTGGATGTCTTGTTTATTTTCATGTGCCGAAAGATAAGAGGAGGAAGCTGGATGCTTCTGGGAAGAAATGAATGTTTGTGCGAAACTTCGAATGCCTATAGAGTCTATGTGCCTGGTCAAAGGGAAGTGGAGATATGCCATGGTGTCACTTTTGATGAAGATGCTTCCCTAAAGAAAGTAGTCAATCTTTCGAGATCTGAGGAAGATCATGAAGCAAGGCCTAGAAATCAAGAAGAACCGAAGGATGAGACGATGCCTGATGTTGAAGGACCAATGGACCCGATTTATCCACCTCCTTCACTGGGGAAGAGACCATCATGGCTCAAGGACACTCTCGAGGATGTTGAGGGACATATGGCCCCAAGGGGGACATTTCGTGAAAGCAAGAAGTCGAGTAGATACCAAGGGTATCTAGCTGCCATGAGTACTATTATACAATCTGAGCCTGGATCTTTTGAGAAATTCATAAAGCATCAAGTCTGGAAGGATGCTATGCACGAAGAGTATGAGTCCATAAAGAAGAATGATGTCTGGGATGTGGTTCCAAGACTGGAGGACAAAGCAGTTGTCACCTTGAAATGGCTCTACAAGATCAAGCATGGTTATGATGGAAGTGCTGAAAAGTTCAAGGCAAGATTCGTTACCTGTGGCTTCTCTCAAAAGGAAGGAATAGACTATGATGAAATATTTGCACCTGTGGCACGATATACCACCATTCGATCAATCATAGCCTTTATTGCTATGCAAGGATGGAGTCTTCATCAGATGGATGTAAAGACCACATTTCTACATGGTGCGATAAAGGAAGAGGTGTATGTAGAGCAACCTCTAGGGTTCGAAGTCCAGGATCAGGACACCCATGTCTACAGGTTGAAGAAAGCCCTCTATGGGCTGAAGCAACCACCCAGAGCTTGGTACGAGAGGATATATAGCTACCTGATGAAGTTGAGCTTCACTTGTAGTAATGTTGATCTGAACCTTTACTTCAAGTTTGATAGAGATAAGCCTCTCATTCTGGTGCTGTATGTGGACAACCTCTTCCTAACATGTGTTGACCCTCTCATTCATCAGTGCAAGAGGTAGCTCGCTGTTGAGTTCGAGATGAAGGACCTAGGACTGATGCACTACTTCCTAGACCTAGGGGTCTAGCAGAGACCTGGCAATATTTTCGTTTCTCAAGGAAAATACATTGTGAAGCTTCTGGAAAGATTTAGTATGGTGGACTGCAAGTCCATGTCAACACCGATGGAGTTAAACTTCAATAAGTTGAGCGACGACACTTGTTAGGTCCCTATTTTACTAGTATAGTCCCTTATTGTTGTCAGTGTAACCCCCTTATTGTTATTATTGTTCCCTTGTAACCCCCATATTGTTATTATTGTGCCCTTAAATTATTATTGTTAGGTCGGCAAAGATTACATTGTGGCCCACTAGGATTACATTATGGCCCCATGGACTCCTATATATAGAAAGGAGGTTTTGTAAATTGTATCATCCAAGAATTTTTTATTTATGTAATATATTGGAGGTTTCCCCCTTGAAGTGGCTTATTTATAAGGCGTTGATATCTCTTTTCTTCTATTTTTGGTGCTGGTTACACAACATTTGGTATCAAAGCTTGGGATTTTAGGGTTTCGCTGCTCTAAACAGGTCATCGTGGAATTTTCGCTATAATGTTTTTTCTACGAAGGTTCAAAATCTAAATTTTTTAGGGTACAAAGCCGAAATCCTGAGGAAACTCGTCAAAAAATTTCAAAGCTTGGTTCGCAATATTTTCGGAGATATGATCTGTGGAAGGTAGTGCTTTTTCAGGCTCCAGAATTTCATCTCAAAGAGGTGATCGTGGAAAAATATTCATAACTCTCTCTCTGAGCATCGGATTGGAGTGCCGTAAAAATTGGTCGCAATTACATGGACTGTAGTTTCTCAGCTATCAATTTCAGAGCCGAAGGATGAAACAGTGACACGTGGAAAGTCGTACAAGTTCACTCTACTGAACCAGTCCATAATTAGGTCATTGTGGGAGATTGGACACAACTTTGTCTTGTAGAATCTAAATCAGGTCAGACCTGTGACATTCAAAATAGAATTTAGAGGGATACATCAGTACCAAAACTAAAATATTGAAGTTCTTCAATCACAGAGATAATCCAATTTCAATATCGAGCTACTCAAAAGCAATAAAAAGGTGTGTATTTTTTTCCAAATTGCATAAGTCTTGTTTGAAGAATAAATTTGAATTGATTCCAAGGGCATATTGTAGAATAGATATCAGTATTGGGTTCTAAAATATGCCCCGTAAAAATAATTCAACACCCATTAAGCCTTCAGAAGGGTCTACTATGACTCATGAAGATGAAGAATTGCAACATGATCTATCAAAATTACAATAGCAAGTGCAACAAATTTCACTCTCGCAAAGAGCAACAAAAAATGAAATGGAAGTTTTGAAGAAAGGCGTGGAAGCTAAGATGGATGGCGTGGAAGCTAAGATGGATGACATGAAATACAACATGGAAAACATGAAGAATGATCTAAAAACAGACATCGAAGGTTTGACAAAGTTGATACAAGAAATGTTTCCTAATGGTGAAAATATAGTAGAAGAACCTCATGATGAGAACAAAATCAATATTAATCGTGATTTCATAAACTCTAATGTTGGGGGGAAGAACCACCATATTCCAAAAATGGATATGAGGAAGTTTGATGGAAAGGATCATGTAACATGGATACTACAGATGGAGCAATATTTTGATCTCCATAACGTGCAAAACACACAAAAGGTACGCATTGCAACTTTACATTTAGAACAAAATACATTTGTATGGTATCGATGGCTTTTCTCCCGTAAAAAAATTGTCACTTGATCAATTTTTACGGAGGAAATGATAGCACATTATGAGGATACAAAGAGCAACACCTTCTTTAGCCAATTGATAAATCTCAAACAAAAGGGTTTAGTGGGGCAGCACATTGAGGACTTCCAAAAATTGAATATAAGGGTAATTGATATTCCAAAGGAACACAGGATTGATCTCTTCATAGGCACTTTAAAGGATAACATCCAACATGAAGTTCACGTTTTGGAACCTGATTCATTGGAGAAGGCATTCAGGTTGGCAAGAAAAGTTGAATGTAAAATTATGGCGACAAGAAAGCCTACCACTCAATTCTATAAAGAAGGAAGTGTTTCTACGCCTAGATTTCCACAACCTACAAGGTTGACACCACAACAATTGGAAGAAAAAAGAGCAAAAGGGCTTTGCTACAGTTGTGATAGCAAATACACTAAAGGTCATAAGTGTCCTGAGAAGAAATTATTTTACATAGATTGTGAAGAGGAAGAAGAAAATGAACAAGAAGAGGATATACACCAGGAACCAGCCCCAGAAGAGGAAGAAATGAATCCAACCATATCGTGTAATGCACTGGCAGGAGTTACCACTCCTCAAACTCTCAAGATAAAAGGAAAAATCAAGAAGAAAAAGGTAATAGTGTTGATTGATTCAGGTAGCACCCATAATTTTATTCATTGTAAGGTAGCCAAGGAATTAAATTGTTTCCTATACCCTGTTAGAGTCGGTATCTTCATCCCTCCGTCAGAGATCAAAATCTCTTTTGTTGCATTTCATTTTAGGTGTCTCATTCAGTTCAGTCATCTGCATTCCATTAGGAGCATGGATCTTCTGACGGAAGGGTCTTGTCACTCATGTTCCTCATGTCTTGTACTTGCTGGCCTAGGTCTGTTCATCAAAATCATTTACAGTCATGTTTGGTCTTAAAGTTGGCAAAAAGTCATTTTCATATTTTTAGTCTCATTAGGTATAGGGTTTCATTAATTTAGTCTTCAGAATGTCTAATAATGTCAGCACGAACATGAGGGAGGTTCAAAATAAGTTTTCATTGCAAAAATTTCATCGTCATAATGCTTGATAATGATTCTTCTTCAAAACCCTGTTTTCAAAAAAAATCGTCAATTTCGTCTTTTGTAATAAATGTAATGTAATTCTCAAAGTGGTTTCAGTTGTGAAGTACTTCAGGCGCAACCCTGGTCGCCTTTTCCAAAATCCCATTCCAGCTATCCCTGCAAATACAGAAAAGAAATTCATCATTCAACTCAAAAATAAAAAAGGAAGCAAAACCGAGTTTATGTGAAAAGTGCCAAAGTTTTCAGACTTTAGAAAGTGGGTTTTTTCAAATCAAAAATCAAAGTCTATGGTATAAAAGATATTTTTGTGTTTTCATAATTCATTTGCATACCAAGAGTTAGCATTGAGCCAAGAAAATCGTGGAGGAGGGCGAAATAGTGTTGGAAGGCAAAACTGTGGTGAGATTGACAGTCACGGCGCACTGGGTGAAGGTCGGAGTGGATAGGGAAACTCATCTCCATGCATTTTTGAACGGTTGTGGCACACACAGAGAGCGCGACGCACTGGGTTGTGCGTGCGGTGCATTAGCCCGAAACATAAAAAAAATTCCAGTCTTCGCCAAAATCAAATTTTCTTGGTTGCTCCATGCTCGAGTAAGTCAAAGCCATTCTCTTATTGTTCATAACTCATATTTGGTGTTGATTGAAATGGATTATGAGAATTTGAATGTCAAAATTCAAACCCTATTCCCTTGTTAAAAATTTCTCTTTAGGGTTTTGAATTTGAAGTTTTAAAATTTGATTTTGGTGCCAAGTGCTCCATTCCCAACCTGTTGTTCCTTTCCCATCAATGTTATATTATCATTACAATCCATTTTCCATCTCCCTACATCTCTAGAGGTCACTTACTCCTAAGCCACATTCCCTATCCATATATCATTTCATTTCCCATCATTTTCACTTTCCCATCTCACTTGTAAAAATTCTCAAACCCTAAGAATCCCTACACCTCTGATATCACTTGATTGAAGTCCATTGTCCCCACTACCCTATTGCTTCTGCATTCACTCCCATAACTACCACACAGTTGGCACTAAAACAAAAGCACCAAATTCTCATTTTCATCTCATACAAGCCAAACATAGACTTTGAAACACCATGGAGACAGACACTGATACATCATATGACAGAGATAGTGATTCTACCACAGAGCTACATGCACCGAGAAGGCCTCGTAAAGGTGGCAAACATGTGAGAGAAGAGCCCACCTCATTGACCCAATTGCAGGCTTGCCCACTTACAATGGCATTTTTTCGAGAGCAGTCATGCTATCAGAATTGTGAGATGATTGCTAGGATTTTTCATCATCAGGAGTTGGCTCGTTTGTTTGTATTACATTTACATGATGGTCAGGTAACTCTTGCTGGTGTAAATTTCACTTTGACACCGGAAACCATCTCTCAAGCAACTGGAATACCGAATGTGGGTGAACAGTGGAACAAAAGACAGTAGGTGGACAGAGTGCATTATGAACCATACATCAGGCCTAGCTATGTGAGACAGCTCAGTAGAGTGTTCCCATTCCGGTTCCTAAAGGAATCCTATGCACCTTTGATGAAACTTATTATCAAATACTTCAGTTGTGAGGACTGGTTCTCACACCTCTATGCCTACCACATCAAGCTATTGATGCATTTCACTAGAGTGAGGATGATGAAAATTCCTTATTTCATGTGCCGGAACATCGAGAGAATGACCACTCTTGTGCAGAAGAAAACTCCCAAGCAGCAGTACAATAGTATTTATCACTATGCACTCATCAAGATCGTGGTTGTACATTAGCATGGATTGCAGGGTATTTCATGGGAATATTTCATTTCCCATGACTTCTTCACAGCTCCTCAGGTTCCTCCGGAGGTTGTCCATGATGCAGGTGAACCTTCACATCAGCCTGAAGGTCACGAGACGGAGCCTATCAGTGTGCCATTGTTTGTTACTTATCAGAGAGGCACCAGAGTATTATTTACAGCAGCCCGATGAGTACTATCTCCACCCGGGGTGGAAGGGGTCTCGTTGCCGTCATCAGCAGCACAGGTATAGGTACAGGACAGAGGTAAGAGGCCTATGCAGGATGAGGGCCCTTTAGGAGGCCAGGATACTGATTTCATACTTATTGATGAGGATTTGAGCTCTCCAAGCTCAAAGTTGAGAGAGACCATTCAGGAGCAGAAGGCTGAGATAGACACATTGACCAACAAATTGCAGAGATATCAATGGATCATAAACTGCCTGGAGCAGCAGAACAAATAGTTGGAGGATCAGCAGACAATCATGGAGTTGCAAAACATCTGTGAGAACCGGCAAGCTGCCCAAAGAAGCCAAACCGAGATGACACCCATTGAGTGGGATATTGAGGCTGATAGAGAGACTTGGCTTGAGAGAGTCAATATTCATCCTGAGAATCTGTTGGAGAAGGAAAACAAGGAAAAGAACATGCTCAGACACATGAAGAACTATTATTGGGCGCAAAATCATGTTTGCAAAGCGAGGATCAAAATCCTGAAAGAAAGGCTAAGAAGGGAACTAAAGCATCGCAAAAGGCATGATAGGCTCCAAATTTTTGCTAAAGCTTCTTTCGCCCAGCATAGTGCTTGATGAGGGACCTTCAGCCCAAATTTCAAGAAATTTGGGAAAAATTTTGTCAATTTTGAATTTTTTGGCCTCAATACAGATTTTCCTACCCGACGCATAGCGCCACTTGGCGCGCGCTTATAATTGGCAGCTCTTCTGGAGGAAAATTTTGCATTTCTAGATTTTTCATCAAAATTTATGCATGCCTATGGATTACCTAAGGATTTTGACAAGTTTTGGGTTGCCTAAAGGGTCAAAAACACCCTAAAAATGGCCTTTCTGCCACTTTTTGCACACACAGGAAGCAGTGTTGGGAGATTTGATTTTTGGAGGGGCAAATGGAAACCCAATCCAGAAATTTCACTTGGGTTAGAAATCAGACAGACAGGGCTTTCCAACGAGCTATCCTGCGCTCAATTTGGACTTCGAGAAGGCCCTCAAAATCAGCCTCAAAATTTTGCTACGCATAGAGATTTCAGGGGCGGCGCATTGGGAAATTTGGCCTATTTTTCACTCAGCAGCTCAGAATTTCGCCTAGTTTTGTCTAGTTTGAATTTTTCATGTAAATCTTGATGTAACTTGATGTAATTCCATGAATTTGATGTAATTTTGGCACATTTTTACTCATCATAGTAGATTCATTCACCAAAAGGTGAAATGTAAGTGAATGAATCAGTTTCCTATCTTATAGAGGCAAGTTGTTTCATTGCCTATTTTCCAGTTCTTAGTTTAGATATGGTTGAAAAAGCTCCTAGAATGGTGATATATACCCCTAGAGGCATGGGAATGAGTTAGGTTTGTCTATATCATGTAATTCATCAGTCATTTTCAGGGTTGGACATTTGGGATTGCTTGGCACTTCATTGTACATTTCATCTCTGCAATTTTGGCAAAGGAATAGACCAGGGTTTGCAGCACTCTTTGGGATCCATGTGGCTCTAAGTTTTGATGGTGTGTTTCTCTATGTGATTGAAAATTCACTGATGTTTATGTGTATCATTTCCCTTCTCCTTTCTTCTTAAATTAAACAAATGAGTGATGAAGGTGGAATTCATTAGATTGCTTTGCTCTGCCTTGAGTTTTGTTTAAGTTTTCATTTTTTCATCTGTTTGAAGAGGATTCTTGAGAGCCTCTTGCCCTCTTCAGCTCCTCACTAGTCTAAACTATCCATTCATTCAATTCAAAGCATCAAACCAATTGCCTTCCTTGCCCCAATCAGAACTCTGCAAAAACTAGGCCTCATCCCCGCACCCAAAACTGCCTTTCCCTTTGATCCAACAAAAAACCCCCAAAATAAAAGTCAAACTCCTTTACTTATATACCTAGCCTAAAATTAGCTTTTATTTCAAGTCATCTTAAGCCTTATTGATTATCTTTGCTGAGGTTGACCCGGAGAGAGCCCTCTCTTGATCTGGTAGGGATAGCTACCAGACTGAGCGTGGTTTGATGTTACCCTGAACTCTGCCTTCTTTCAACCTGAGGTAGATTTAGGCAATAACATAGTGGCAACCATACTGGGGAATAAAATGATTTGCTTGTTAGTGTTATTTGTTTTATAAGCTACAGACGGAGCCTGAAGTTATGCTAGGTAGCCTTCGAAACGTTTTTTCTTTGCATAGCGAAAGTAGATAAATGCTGCTTCAGTCAATCTCCGGTCTAGCTTGTAAACGTGACACTTGACTTGTAAATTTCCCCAGTACATCAGATCATTCTGGACTTTTGGGTGATGAGTCTAGAATTTGATAGGCTAAACAAGTTGGTTTTGTCCCATTGATTTTAAAAATAATTCAACACACTGGCTTGCAGAAGACATACCAGAGCAAATCTGGATCCCGATCCACCTCCTGTGTATGAGAATCCCAATCTGATTTCAAGAATCCTTCATTGAGAAAGTCCTGTGATCCCTTTGTTCAAGTCTCATTCATGTCCCGCTGTGTTTGAATATCTTGAAGATCTTGAGTTTGACGAACAATTTGAGTTGTCATTGTTTGAGACTAAGTCTGAAAGTGCTATTGGTTCTACTGTCATAAATCGCGAGTTTATCAAGTATCTTGAAATTGAACAGGATAATAGATCGATTGACAGTTACATATTGAATATTCAAAATTCCATTGTGGCAACAAACATTCCCAAATTCATAGAGTCTACATCTGAAACTCTTGGGCCATCAGCAGTCACATCCCGTTCACAAATTCACACCGAGCCTCCTTTTATTCCTACCATTCCTGTAAAACCTTCTATCCCTAATCAACAATATGCAGTAGTATCTCCTCCATCCACACCACATACACCTCATACATCTACTGCTCCTACTCCACCTATTTCCCCAAGACCGGTTATAAATCCACCAAGAGCAATGGCTGCTAGATTCACACCCCTTGTCTTGCCTCAGAACTTGGATGCCATGCCCGCTGATTATCAAAGTAAAATCCCATTGTTTGATGGCACTCCTAAAAGTGTTCCTGCTCAGCAAAATATTGATAGAATGGTAGACTTATTTGATCTTCATGAGATTGATGCAGAAAATGTGACCATGAGATTATTTGTGCAAACCTTTGGAGGTGAAGTAAGAAAGTGGTTCAGAGCTTTGCAGCCTAGAAGTATTTCTACATTGGCTGAGCTTCAAAGACAATTCTTGGATCGATGGGAAGTAAAGAAATATCCTCTTCGGATCACTTCTGAATATACCAAGATCAAGCGGAACGTTGGTGAGTCTGTCCAAGATTATTGTATTAGATTTAATGCGGTTTACAATGCAATTACCGATGATTTAAGGCCATCTAGGAAGTTGGATTTGCTTAAGTTTCCAGATGGTTTTGATCCGGACATGGCCTATCAATTAAGAGAAAGAGATCCGGCCACTTTGGAAGACATGCAGAAAATTGCAGTCAGTGTTGAAGCTAATTTGAATGACAAGAGAGCTAGATTGAAAGCTGAAAAGAAAGTCGCAATAAAGGAAGAGGCTTCTACTTCATATCAAGTACTTTGCAAGGTGGAAAAGATGATTGAAAGATTAACACTTCATAAGCCTGAACCGCAGATCAGAAATCCTACCTTTTGTGGCCAGCAGAAACCACAATTCAGGATCAAACAACGAGAGCAGCGAGCACAAGAACCACTAGCACAACAACATGTAAAAAAACCTTTACAGCAGAATTTTGTTGGTGCGGAATCAGATGATGAAGAGAATGTAATAGGAGAAGAAAATCACTTCTTTACACCTGATGATATGCCAAAATTTATCACTGAATATGAGGAGTATGCAGAAAACTCAACTATACAAAAGGATGAGGATTTTATCTTGGCAAATGAGACAGCTCTTGAAGAAGAGTTGGATGAGTATCAGAGAGGTTATATGAATGCTTTGTCCCCCCAGCAATGACAATATTCACTTAGAAACAGATATGTGCCTATCAACCCAATCCAAAAGAGAAAGGAAGTTTCAGCACCAAAGAATGATGCACCCATTGCACAGAAGAAGGGAAAAGAGGTAGTTGATCCCGCTACTAGCAAGTCTCCATCAGCAAATGAAAGATCTAATCAGCCAATTGTATCGAGGGAGAAAGTTGAAAAGAAGGATGTTCCAGCCAAAGAGGTAGAAAAAACTTCATTTTTTAACTTAGAGAGTGAAATTGCTAAGTTAAAAGTTTCCATTCCTTTGACTGAGTTGATGAGAAATAGCAGCTATAAGGGTCAGGTATCTAAAATTTTGAATTTCGATCGAATGTCTGATATGGTGAATGTGGAAGATGATCAACCTGATTTGATATTTGGACCAACATTGGATGGTGAGTCTCCCGATAGTGATGTGCCTCCTTTTTATATCAGCCTTAGATTGCATGATTTTGTGTTACATAATGCCATGTTTGATTCTGGAGCTTCTCATAATCTCATGCCAAGGGCAATCATGGAGAAATTGGGATTGGACATCACTAGGAAATATCATGATCTTTATTCTTTCGATTCCAGCAGAGTAAGATGCATTGGGCTTATCAAATATTTGTTGGTTAGTTTAGATCAGATTCCGACTAAGAATGTTTTGATGGATGTGGTTGTGGCGGATATTCCTCCTAGATTTGGCATGCTTCTTTCCAGATCTTGGGGAGCGAAATTGAAGGGAACATTGCAGCTTGATTTCTCCTATGCTACTATTCTTGTGTATGGTCAGATGAGAAAGATATATCGGAGCAAAATATGAAGTATATGATCACCAGCAAGGAGAAATCGGTAAATCATCCAATTAATTATGTACATACAAATTTAGAGTCCATTGTTTTGTATTCAGATAGTTTCAATGATGTAAATAGTCAGTTAGTTGAAGTAGAGGACATTCTGGAGATCACAGAAAATTTCAAAGAAGTTTTGAAGAAAGAAAGACAAGAACTTGAAAGTTTCGCTGAGCAATCAGCCTTCCGATAGCAGCAAAAAGTTGATGGACAGCAAGCAGAAATAACAGAGCAAACAAAATTTCAGCACTTGGAAGAAGATGAAGATGGTTTTTGGACTATGGATTTTGATGGTGCAGTTGGAAGTGATGGTGTTGGAATTGGAATTTGGGTACGCAGCCCTTTTTCCGCTTGAAACAAGGTACCAAGTAATGTAAGGGTCTATTCTTATAAATTAGCTTTTGATTGTTCGAATAATGAGGCAGAATATGAAGTTTTGATTGCTGGTCTGAAAATTCTCAGAAAGTTGAATGCTAAGAGGATTGCAGTCTATGGCGACTCCGAGTTGGTTATTAAGCAAGTGAAGGGTGAATACCAAGCTAAGCATCCTCAAATGTGGGCTTATCGAAATGCAGTTCTTGAAATCTTGAAATTGTTTTTAGACTATACTTTGACTTGTATCCCTTGTATTCAGAATGGTATTGCAGATGCAATTGCAAAGGCAACAATTAATTTGAAGATTCCGATGAACTCAAGTAAAAACTTTGAAATTCATGTGAAACATTTTCCAACTGTCCTGGACAATCAAAGGTATTGGCAAGTATTTCAAGATGATGATGATATTGATGAATTTTTGCACAATGAAGGCAAATTCAGAGACACTTCAATTGACGAGGAGAATGATGATGGTGGGGCTGATGTGCAAATCAATCATATGGAAGTATTGCAGCTGAAGGATAATGTCATTCCTAAAGGTTTGATACCTTTAGAAGAGCCTTTTGATCAAGATGACGTAGCTAGAAAACCAACCTTCCAGCCAACTGAAAAGGGAGTTGAAGATGTGAACATTGAATCAGCTAAAAATCCAAAGATGGTGAAATTGTCCAAAGCATTGCCACCGGAGGTAAAAGAAAAATATGTTAGTTTATTGTCTTATTTTGCTGATGTATTTTCTTGGGACTATTCAGATTTGAAGACGTATGATACAAACATAATTCAGCACACCATTCCAATTAAGCCAAATCAAAAGCCCTTCAGGCAGAAGTTGAGAAGAATAAATCCGAAGCTGCTGCCCTCAATTGAGAAGGAAGTGAATCGATTATGCAAGGCTGGTATCATTGTTCCTATAGTATTTTCAGATTGGATTTCCAATTTGGTGCCCGTCCGCAAGAAAACAGGTGATATTCGTTTGTGCATTGATTTTAGGAATCTGAATAAATTTTCCTTGAAAGATAATTATCCATTGCCCAAAATGGATCACATACTTCAGCGAGTAGTTGGAGCATCTCGTATGTCGCTACTTGATGGGTTATTCTGGGTATAACCAAATTTTGGTCCATGAGGATGATAGAGACAAAATAACGTTCACCACTCCGTGGGGAACTTTCCATTATGCTAAAATGCCTTTTGGTTTAAAGAATGCTGGCGCAACCTTTCAATGCGCAATGGATATGGCATTTGCAAATGAGAAAGATGTTTTTCTAGTTGTGTATATTGATGATCTGACAGTCTTTTCTAATTCTGATGAAGAGAACCTTTACCATTTGAAGATTGTTTTTCAAATATGTAGAAAGTATGGTGTGTCACTCAATCCGAAGAAGAGTTTGTTTGCCATGGATGAGGGAAAACTTCTTGGTCATATTATCTCAAAAGATGGCATCCGTATTGACCCAGCTCGAGTTGAAGCTATTCAGCAAATTGATCTTCCCCGGAATAAGAAGGAGATTCAATCCTTCAATCTTAAGATGAATTTTTTACACCTCTTTGTGCCTAATCTTGTTGAACATCTAAGAGAGATTACAAACATGCTTAAGAAAGATAGCATAGTGAAGTGGACTGAGGAGGTGGTAAAGTCTTTCAATCTAGTAAAATTGGCTCTTTCGTCAGCCCCAGTTTTGATCAGCCCGGATTATACTCAGGATTTTTTTTTTTTTCATTTGCTTCGGAGCATACTATGGCAGTAGTATTAATGCAGAAAAGAGATCAGCATGAAAAACCAATTGCTTTTTTCAGCCGAACCATAAGAGATTCAGCCCTAAAGTATAACATCATTGAAAATCAAGCTCTTGATTTAGTGAAAGCGTTGAAAGATTTTCGCGTATATATTCTGCATTCTCATATTCTTGCTTATGTTCCTAACATTGATGTTAAGGATGTTTTAGTACAAACAGATCCAAAGGGGAGATGGGGAAAATGGATTTCTGCCTTGTTGGAGTATGATGTGGAGATAAAGCCTACAAAGCTTATCAAAGGACAAGGGTTGGCTAAGCTAATGGCTGAGTTAAATTTGCATGCCTTGGACATTAATATCATTGCTGCTATGTTCGAGGAAAATGAGGAAAGTTCATCAATTAAGGTATCAGAAATCTTTGTGATTTCTCCTTGGTATTTAGATATTGTATATGTTCTCCAAAATTTGTCACCACCGCCCAGCATGGCTAGAAAAAAAAGTAGAACTCTGAAATTGAAGGCTGCTAAGTTTTGTGTTTTGAATAATTCACTCTATTGGAAAGATCCCGTTGGTGTTTAGTTAAACTGTTTGGTGGAAGAATAAGCAAAGCAGGTTATGGAGGATTTTCATAGGGGAGATTGCGAAGGTCACCTTTTTTGGAAAACAACGGCCAATAAAATTTTGAGAGCGGGATATTATTGGCCGACACTTTTTGCTGATGTGTATAAGACTGTCAAAAGCTATCATGAATGTCAGATTTTTGAAGGGAGGCAGAAATTGCAGCCTTTGTCGCTTAAGCACATTGAGGTAAGTGCTCCTTTTCAACAATGGGGTTTGGATTTCATTGGCGAGATCCATCCCGCTTCTTTAGCTCAGCATAGGTGGATCCTCATAGGGACAGATTATTTCAGGAAATGGATTGAAGCAATTCCCACCAGGAAAGCTACGGATTTGGTAATAATTTCATTCCTTGAGAATAACATTTTGTCTCATTTTGGTTGCCCGAATAAGTTAATCACTGATAATGCAACAGCTTTCAAATAAAAAAGGATGATTGAGTTTTGTGACAAGTATAAAATCACTTTGGGACACTCAACCGCTTATCATCCACAAGGCAATGGATTGGTGGAGTCTTCCAACAAATATTTGGTCAACATCATTAAAAAGTTCCTGGAAATAAACAAGAAAATTTGACATAAGAAGTTGGTCAATGCACTTTGGGCAGATTGAGTGAGTCAAAAGAAATCCATTGGTATGTCCCCCTTTGAGTTGGTATATGGAGTTGACACGGTGTTTCGTACCTCTCTCACAGTTCCAGTGGTCAAACTTCTACAGGAAGCTGGCAATGAAGATGATCATATGCAAAGAAGAATAAATCAAATGATCCATTCGCAACAGACGAGAGAAGAAGTTTCCCAAAACACATTCAAGCTGCAAGAGAAAATTAAGAAAATATATGACAGAAAATCAAAGGCGGAAAAATTTCAATTGGAAGAAGTGGTGCTGAAGTGGGATGCAAGGAACGAGGAAAAGGGTAAGCATGGTAAGTTTGAAAATCTCTGGAAAGGACCCTTTAAAATTGCTACATATCGGGGTCAGAATGCTTTTATTCTGAAAGAGATGAATGGGGAATATTGTCTAGGAGGGCCGGTCAATGGTCGGCTGCTCAAGCAGTATCATTTATGAGATGTTTTCTGTTGTTTACATTGTCATTGTACATACCACTTTATTTCAGTTTCATTGAAAGTGTGTGCTGTGATATTTTCTTCAGTTTGGGGCCCGAAGTGAAGGCTATAATTCTGAATATTTATTTCAGCTTTGGTTTGAGTTTTTCGAGTCAGGTTTTTCATTCATTTTAGTTTCAAAATTAAGTCAGTTTGAGTTAAATTTTCAGTCAATAAATGAGTCAAGAGTCTTGTGTTGATTTGTCGAAGTTATGGACTCCATAGCCCAATGGATGAAGGCACTGCCTACTCTCCCAGAAATATGTAGTTCTTGGCACCTCCAAGGAGCTACCATCCCCATTGGAGCCAATGTTAGAGTCTATATCTTCATCCCTCCGTCAGAGATCAAAAACTCTTTTGTTGCATTTCATTTTAGGTGTCTCATTCAGTTCATTCATTTGCATTCCATTAGGAGCATGGATCTTCTGACAGAAGGGTCTTGTCACTCATGTTCCTCATGTCTTGTACCTGCTGGCCTAGGTCTGTTCATCAAAATCATTTACAATCATGTTTGGTCTTAAAGTTGGCAAAAATTCATTTTCAGATTTTTAGTCTCATTAGGTCTAGGGTTTCGTTAATTTAGTATTCAGAATGTCTAATAATGTCAACAGGCAAATGAGGGAGGTTCGAAATAAGTTTTCATTTCAAAAATTTCATCATCATAATGCTTGATAATGATTCTTTTTCAAAACTCTGTTTTGAAGAAAAATCGTCAATTTCGTCTTTTGTAATAAATGTAATGTAATTCTCAAAGTGGTTTCAGTTGTGAAGTACTTCAGGCGCAACCCTGGTTGCCTTTTCCAAATCCCATGCCAGCTATCCCTGCAAAGACGGAAAATAAATTCATCATTCAGCTCAAAAATAAAAAGGAAGCAAAACAGAGTTTATGCGAAAAGTGCCAAAGTTTTCAGACTTTAGAAAGTGGGTTTTTTCAAATCAAAAATCAAATTCTATGGTATAAAAGATATTTTTGTGTTTTCATAATTCATTTTCATACCAAGAGTTAGCATTGAGCCAAGAAAATTGTGGAGGAGGGCGAAATAGTGTTGGAAGGAAAAACTGTGGTGAGATTGATAGTCGCGGCGCACTGGGTGAAGTTCACGGTGCATAGGGCTGCTCATCTCCATGCATTTTTGAATGGTCGCGGTGCACACAGAGAGCACGGCACACTGGGTTGTGCACGCGGCGCATTGGCCCAAAACATAAAAAAATTTCCAGTCTTCTGCAAAATCAAATTTTCTTGGTTGCTCCATGCTCGAGTAAGTCAAAGCCATTCTCTTATTGTTCATAACTCATATTTGGTGTTGATTGAAATGGATTATGATAATTTGAATGTCAAAATTCAAACCCTATTCCCTTGTTAAAAATTTCTCCTTAGGGTTTTGAATTTGAAGTTTTAAAATTTTATTTTGGTGCCAAGTGCTCCATTCCCAACCTGTTGTTCCTTTCCCATTAGTGTTATATTATCATTGCAATCCATTTTCCATCTCCCTACATCTCTAGAGGTCACTTACTCCTAAGCCCCATTCCCTATCCATAAATCATTTCATTTCCCATCATTTTCACTTTCCCATCTCACTTGTAAAAATTCTCAAACCCCAAGAATCCCAAACAGTCAATTGGCTGTCCCTACACCTCTGATATCACTTGATTGAAGTCCATTGTCCCCACTGCCCTATTTCTCCTGCATTCCCTCCCATAGCTACCACACACTTGGCACTAAAACAAAAGCACCAAATTCTCATTTTCATCTCATACAAGCCAAACGTAGACCTTGAAACACCATGGAGACAGACACTGATACATCATATGACAAATATAGTGATTCTACCACTGAGCTACATGCACCGAGAAGGCCTCGTATAGGTGGCAAACATGTGAGAGAAGAGCCCACCTCATTGACCCAATTTCAGGCTTGCCCACTTGCAATGGCATGTTTTCGAGAGCAGTCATGCTATCAGCATTGTGAGATGATTGCTAGGATTCGTCATCATCAAGATTTGGCTCGTTTGTTTGTATTAAATTTACATGATGGTCAGGTAACTCTTGCTAGTGTAAATTTCACTTTGACACCGGAAACCATCTCTCAAGCAATTGGAATACCGAATGTGGGTGAACAGTGGAACAAAAGACAGCAGGTGGACATAGTGCATTATGAACCATACATCAGGCCTAGCTATGTGAGACAGATCAGTAGAGTGTTCCCATTTGTTAAGTCCCTATATTAATAGTGTAGCCCCTTATTATGTTAGTGTAGCCCCCCTTATTGTTATTATTGTACCCCTGTAACCCCCATATTGTTATTATTGTGCCCGTACATTATTATTGTTAGGTCGGCTAGGATTACATTGTGGCCCCACTAGGATTATATTGTGGCCCCATGGACTCCTATATATAGAAGGAGGTTTTGTTCATTTGTATCATCCAAGAATTGTTCATTTATGTAATGTATTGGAGGTTTCCTCCTCGAAGTGGCTTATTTCTAAGGCGTTGATATCTCTTTTCTTCTATTTTTGGAGCTGGTTACACAACATTTGGTATCAGAGCTTTGGATTCTAGGGTTTCGCTGCTCCAAACAGGTCATCGTGCATTTTCGCAATAACGTTTTTTCTACGAAGTTTCAGAAGTTGAAATTTTTAGGGTGCGAAGCCGAAATCCTGAGGAAGATTGTCTAAAAATTTCAGAGCTTGGTTCGAAACATTTTCGGAGATATGATCTGTGGAAGTTAGGTATTTTTTCAGGCTCATAAACAGGTCATCGTGGAATTTGCGCTATAACTTTTTTTGTACGAAGGGTCAGAGTCTGAAATTCATATGGTGCGAAGCTGAAATCCTGAGGAAATTCGTCAAAAAATTTCAGAACTTGGTTCGCAATATTTTTGGAGATATGATCTGTGGAAGGTAGTGCTTTTTCAGGCTCCTGAATTTCATCTCAAAGCGGTGATCGTGGGAAAAGTTCAATAAATCTCTCTCTGAAGATTGGATTCGAGTGCCGTCAAAATTGGTCACAAGTACACAGCCTGTAGTTTCTTGGATATCAATTTCAGAGACAAAGAACAAAACAGTGACACGTGGCAAGTCGTACAAGTTCGCTCTACTGAACCAGTCCAAAATTAGGTCATTGTGGGAGATTGGACACAAATTTGTCTTGGAGAATCCAAATCAGGTCAGACCTGTGGCATTTGAAAGAAGCTTCAGAGGGATACTATAGGGCTGAATTTCAGATATTGAATATTTTCAATTACAGAGATAATTCAATTTCAATATCGAGCTCCTCAAAGCAAGAAAAAGAAATCTATACTATGATGCATGAAGTGGAAGAATTGCAGTATGAGATATCAAAATTACGGTACCAAGTGCAACAAATTTCGATCTTACGAAGAGCAACTGAAGCTGACATAGATGGTTTAAAATAAAAAATGGAGGCTAATTTGGATGGTTTGAAGGATCAAATAATAGGAAATATGGATGATAAATTAGTGGAAGATCACATTGAGCATCAACAACAAGTTCTCCAACTCTCAAAGGATAACCCAACTTTGGTGCAGAATCTAATGAAACAACATGAAGATCAACATGACATCGAAATAAGTTATGAAGCAGTCATAGAAACAAGAAATCGACAAGTACGATCAATTTCAGAGTATCTCAGCAAGTGGAAGAACTTTCCTGTAGAAGATTTCACATGGGAGGATGCTAATTTTATACAGAAGCATCAAGAAATAATCAAGCATTGAGGACAACACTTGTTTGAAGGAGAGGGGCATGTTAAGTCCCTATATTAATATTGTAGCCCCTTATTATGTTAGTGTATCCCCCCTTATTGTTATTATTGTACCCCTGTAACCCCCATATTGTTATTATTGTGCCCTTACATTATTATTGTTAGGTCGGCTAGGATTACATTATGGCCCCACTAGGATTATATTGTGGCCCCATGGACTCCTATATATAGAAGGAGGGTTTGTTCATTTGTATCATCCAAGAATTGTTCATTTATGTAATGTATTGGAGGTTGCCCCCTCGAAGTGGCTCATTTCTAAGGCGTTTATATCTCTTTTCTTCTCTTTTTGAGTTGGTTACACAACACCATTCCGGTTCCTAAATGAATCCTATGCGCCTTTGATGAAACTTATTATCAGATACTTCAGTTGTGAGGGCCGGTTCTCACGCCTCTATGCCTACCACATCAGGTTATTGATGCATTTCACTAGAGTGAGGATGATGAAAATTCCTTATTTCATGTGCCGGAACATCGAGATAATGACCACTCTTGTCCAGAAGGAAACTCCCGAGCAGCAGTACAACAGTATTTATCACTATGCACTCATCAAGATCGGGGTTGTACATCAGCTTGGATTGCAGGGTTTTTCATGGGAAGATTTCATTTCCCATGACTTCTTCACAGCTCCTCAGGTTCCTCCGGAGGTTGTCCATGATGCAGGTGAACCTTCACATCAGCCTAAAGGTCACGAGACAGAGCCTATCAGTGTGCCAGTGTTTTTTACTTATCATAGAGGCACCAGAGTATTATTTGCAGCAGCCCGACGTGTACTATCTCCACCCAGGGTGGAAGGGGTCTCGTTGCCGTCATCAGTAGCATAGGTACAGGTACAGGACAGAGGTAAGAGGCCTATGCAGGATGAGGTCCCTTCAGGAGGCCTGGATACTGATTTCATACTTATTGATGAGGATTTGAGCTCTCCAAGCTCAAAGTTGAGAGAGACCATTCAGGAGCAGAAGGCTAAGATAGACACATTGACTGACAAATTTCAGAGAGCTCAATGGATCATAAACTACCTGGATCAGCAAAACAAACAGTTGGAGGATCAGCAGACAATCATGGAGTTGCAAAACATCCATGAGAACTGGCAAGTTGCCCAAAGAAGCCAAACCGAGATGACACCCATTGAGCAGGAGATTGAGGCTGATAGAGAGACTTGGCTTGAGAGGGTCAATATTCATCTTGAGAAGCTTTTGGAGAAGGAAAAAAAGTAAAAGAACATGCTCAAACACATGAAGAACCATTATTGGGCGCGAAATCATGTTTACAAAGCAAGGATCAAAATCCTGAAAGCAAGGCTAAGAAGGGCACTAAAGCGTCGCAAAAGGCATGATAGGCTCAAAATTTTGGCCGAAGCTTCTTTGGCCTAGCATAGTGCTTGATGAGGGACCTTCAGCCCAAATTTCAAGAAATTTGGGAAAAATTTTGTCAATTTTGAATTTTTTGGCCTCAAAACAGATTTTCTTGCCCGATGCGTAGCGCCACTTGGTGCGCGCTTATAATTGGCAGCTATTCTGGAGGAAAAATTTGCATTTCTGGATTTTCCATCAAAATTTGTGCATGCGTATGGATTACCTAAGGATTTTGACAAGTTTTGGGTTGCCTAAAGGGTCAAAAACACCCTAAAAATGGTCTTTCTGCCACATTTTGCACACACAGGAAGCAGTGTTGGGAGATTTGATTTTTGGAGGGGCAAATGGAAACCAAATCCAGAAATTCCACTTGGGTTGGAAAGTAGACAGACAGGGCTTTCCAAAGAGCTATCTATTGGGTGTGGAGCCTGATTATCTTGTTTACTTTGTATCACAACATTGGACCCCTGTACCTTAAAAAGGGCAGCAACGCCACCCGAAATTAATCGCTGCTGTGGGGGGTCCTGGCGGGGGCTTTCGGGGGCAGCGCCCCCGAAGCTAAAAATAGATGTAAAATTGCCTTGTAAAAGTATAGTAATTTCTAGTCAATCTGGGCCGTTCATAGGAAAATGATCTAACGGTAGAAGTTATGTTTAGATTAGGGTTTTTTGCCCTAGAAGGTAACCCCTCACTTTTATGAGGGCATTGTATTGCGGTTGTGCATTTGGTGTGTGTATTCTCGGAGCAAGAAATAGAGAGGGAGACTGTGAGAGAGAACAGAGGATATTACAGTGGATCTGCTGTAGGTTTTGTCTCTTCATTTTTGCTGGATAATAAAAAGGAAGGATTGGCTGTTTGGGGTGGACGTAGCCCAAACTAGGTGAACCACGTATATCTGTGTCTCTCTGGTTTTATGTGTTTTGTGTGCTTGTATTTTCCACATATTTGATATGTTTCATTGCTCCATAATATAAAATTTTCTAACAACTGATATCAGAGCCGAAGGTATATTTGGCTGATAAACTCGCAGGAAAGAAGGGTTCTTAGTTCGAGTGGGAGCAATGGCGGACGATGGTAAGTTAAGGGTCGAGAAATTTAATGGCCAAAAATTCCCGCTGTGGAAGATGCGGATGGAAGATTATCTGTATCAGAAAGATCTATACCTACCATTGAGTGGAAAAACAAAGAAGCTGGCGGCCATGACAGGCGCGAAATGGAACATTCTCGATAGAAAGGCACTTGGAACAATACGGTTGTGTCTTGCGGCATCAGTCGCCTTCAATATTTTGAAGGAAACAACAACAGAGGGTTTGATGCAGACGTTGGCGAAACTATATGAAAAACCCTCGGCCTCAAACAAGGTATTTCTTATGAAACGACTATTTAATATGAAGATGTCAGAAGGTGGATCTGTTGCAGACCATTTAAATGAATTTAATACAGTTACCAGTCAATTAAGTTCTGTAGGGGTAAAATTTGATGATGAATTTAGAGCTCTGTTATTCTTGTGCTCATTGCCAGAGAGTTGGAATGGTTTAGTAATGGCCATTAGTAACTCTTTCTCTGGATCTAGTACTTTAAAGTTTGATGATGTTGTTGGTGCTATCCTTAGCAAGGAAATGCGACGAAAAAGCTCTGGTGAGACATCAAGTAATGCTTTGAGTGCAGAGTCTAGGGGAAGAAGAATGGAAAGAGGAAAGAGCTCGGGATATCACAGTAAATCAAGGAAAGGCAGATCCAAGTCCATATCAGGAATAGTGTGCTGGAATTACGAAAATAAAGGACACCTAAAGAAAGACTGTAGATCTCAGATGGGAAAAGAAGGAGACACATAGCAAGAAAACAATCATGAAGAAAATGTGACAGGTGATGTGTTACAAGATGCTTTGATTCTTTCTTTCGAAAATGTTACTGATTCTTGGGTTGTAGATTCAGGGGCTTCATTCCATGCCACATCTGATAAGAAATATTTTCATGACTATGTTCAAGGAGATTTTGGACAAGTTCGTTTGGGTGATGATAAACCCTGTAAAATTGTTGGAATGGGTAAAGTTCTTGTAAAACAACGGAATGGAAACCAATGGCTACTAAAGGAGGTAAGGCATGTTCCAGATTTGAAGAAAAACATGATTTCAACAGGGCAGTTAGGCGGTGAAGGTTGTGTGACAACTTTCACAGATAAAACTTGGAAGGTCACCAAAGGAGCCCTGGTAATAGCAAAAGGCGAAAAGGTTGGTACATTTTATTTATGCAATGGTATTTCTAACTCTGTTAATGCTTTAACTTCCAAAGGAGCAGATGCAACATTATGGCATCATAGGCTCAGACACATGAGTGAGAAAGGGATGAAAATTCTTCACTCAAGAAATTTGCTGCCAGGTTTGAAGAATGTTGATTTGGATTTCTATGAGAATTGCATTTATGGAAAACAGAAGAGAGTCAGATTTCTGAGAGTTGGGAAAGAAAAGAATAGCGAAAAATTGGAGCTTGTGCATACAGATGTATGGGGACCTGCTCAGGTATCATCTCTCGGTGGCTCTCGTTATTATGTTACTTTTATTAATGATGCAACTAGAAAAACATGGATTTATTGTATTCAGAATAAATCTGATGTATTTGATACTTTCAAGAAATGGAAAGCTTTGGTTGAGATTGAGACAGGAAAGAAGTTGAAGTGTCTCGGATCAGACAATGGAGGTGAATATTGCAGCAAAGAGTTTGATAGGTACTGTTCAGAGCATGGAATTCGTAGAGAGAAGACAGTTCCAAGAACACCACAAGAAAATGGTGTGTCGGAAAGGATGAACAGAACAATCATGGAGCGTGCAAGGTGCATGAGATTGCATGCGGGATTGCCTTTACAATTTTGGGCAGATGCTGTAGATACTGTTGTTTATCTAATAAACAGAGGGCCTTCAAGTTCCTTGGATGGTGGTATTCCAGAGGAAGCATGGACAGGTAAAAAGGTAAACTACTCTTTTTTTAAAGCCTTTTGGTTGTGAGGCCTTTGTCCATATTAATAAAGAAAACAGAACAAAGCTTGAGGCAAAATCAAAGAAATGTACCTTTATTGGATATGGTGCTAATGATTTTGGTTATCGCTTATATGATTATGAAAATCACAAAATCATTCGGAGCAGAGATGTAATATTCAATGAAAAGGTCTTGTATAAGAATCAGTTGCAGGAAAAGAAACAGGAAAAAGAAAGCAAGGAATACACAGTTCTTGATGAGATAACTGAAAAAGTAAAGGTGCCTGAAAATAATAATAATCAACAACCACAGCAGCAACAACCACCACAACAACAATAGGCACCTCAAACACCTGAAAGTGGTGTTAGAAGATCTACCAGGATAAGTAGACCCCCTGAACGATACTCTCCTTCATTATATTATTTATTGCTGACTGATTCTGGTGAACCCGAATTTTATGAAGAAGCAATGCAGGTTGAAAGCAGGAAGAAGTGGGAGCTAGCCATGGAAGAAGAGATGGACTCCTTAATGCATAACCAGACTTGGGACTTAGTCAAGTTTCCTGCAGGTAAAAATACATTGCAGAATAAATGGGTTTACAGGCTGAAGGAAGAAGATGGAGGAAAACAGAGGTACAAAGCTAGACTTGTGGTGAAGGGGTTTGCACAAAAGAAAGGTATTGATTTTGATGAAATATTTTCTCCTGTTGTTAAGATGAATTCAATCAGAACTATCTTAAGTCTTGTAGCAATGGAAGATTTACATCTTGAACAGTTAGATGTAAAGACAACATTTCTCCATGGAGATTTGGAGGAAGAGATATACATGCAGCAACCAGAAGGATATGAGGTAAAAGGGAAAGAAAAATTGGTGTGCAGGTTGAAGAAGAGCTTGTATGGCTTAAAGCAGGCTCCAAGGCAGTGGTATCTAAAATTTGACAAGTTTATGTCTGAACAAGGTTATACTAGATGTCACTCTGATCATTGTGTTTATCTGAAAAGGAAAAATGATGGCAGCTATATTATATTGTTATTGTATGTAGATGACATGCTTGTTGCAGGGTCTAACATGCGGGAAATAAATGTGCTCAAAACAAAATTGGCAAATTCATTTTCAATGAAGGATTTGGGAGCTACAAAACAAATCCTTGGTATGAGGATAGCTAGAGACAAGAAAAATCGCAAATTAACACTGTCTCAGAATGAGTACATAGAAAAGGTGTTGAAAAGATTTAATATGCAGAATGCAAAACCAGTTAGTACACCTTTTGCTAGCCATTTCAAACTTAGTAAGGAGATGTGCCCAAAGACCCAAGAAGACATGGATTATATTTCTAAAGTTCCATATGCATCAGCAGTTGGAAGCTTAATGTATGCAATGGTCTGCACAAGGCCTGATATTGCACATGCAGTGGGAGTTGTAAGCAAGTACATGAAAAATCCAAGAAAAGAAAATTGGATGGCAGTAAAATGTATTCTCATATATTTGAGAGGTACCACAAATCAAGCATTATGCTTTGGTGGTTCAAACATTTCTCTACATGGATATGTTGATGCAGATATGGCAGGTGACAGAGATAACAGGAGGAGCACTACAGGATATGTATTTACTGTAGGTGGAACAGCTATCAGTTGGGTTTCAAAAATCCAAAGTGTTGTTGCACTTTCAACAACAGAAGCAGAGTATGTTGCTGCTACAGAGGCTAGTAAAGAAATGATTTGGTTACAAAGGTTTATGGATGAATTGGGTAATAAGCATGATATGGGGACACTATACAGTGATAGCCAAAATGCTATTCATCTTGCAAATAACTCAGCATTTCATTCCAAGACTAAACACATACATCTCAAGTACCATTTCATATGGTCAGTATTGGAAGATGGAGAGTTGAAGCTGGAAAAGATACACACTAGCCAGAATCCTGCAGATATGCTAACAAAAGTTGTAACCAAGGAGAAACTGAGAACATGCTCAGTTTCAATTGGTCTTCAAGGATGACGATGAAGATGAGAAATAGCCAGGTCCAAAGAGGAATCATTGTCCAGCAAATGAAGCATCGGTGGAGTTGCTACAATCAGTCTCCAAGTGGGAGATTGTTGGGTGTGGAGCCTGATTATATTGTTTACTTTGTATCACAGCATTGGACCCCTATACCTTAAAAGGGGCGGCAACGCCACCCGAAATTAATCGTTGTCGTGGGGGGTCCAGGGGGGGCGGTAACGCTTTTCGGAGCCCCCCCCTGGTGGGGGCTTTCGGGGGAAGCGCCCTCAAAGCTAAAAATAGACGTAAAATTGCCTTGTAAAAGTATAGTAATTCCTAGTCAATCTGGGTCGTTCATAGGAAAATGATATAATGGTAGAAGTTATGTTTAGATTAGGGTTTTTTGCCCTAGAAGGAAACCCCTCGCTTTTATGAGGGCATTTTATTGCGGCTGTGCATTTGGTGTGTGTATTCTCGGAGCGAGAAACAAAGAGGGAGACTGTGAGAGAGAACAGAGGATATTATAGCAGATCTGCTGTAGGTTTTGTCTCTTCATTTTTGTTGGATAATAAAAAGGAAGGATTGGTTGTTCGGGGTGGAGTGTCTCTCTGGTTTTATGTGTTTTGTGTGCTTGTATTTTCCACATATTTGATGTGTTGCATTGCTCCATAATATATAATTTTCTAACACTATCCTGCGCTCAATTTGGACTTTGAGAAGGCCCTCAAAATTAGCCTCAAATTTGTGCTACGCATAGAGATTTCAGGCACGACGCATTGGGAAATTTGGCCTATGTTTCACTCAACAGCTCAGAATTTCGCCTATTTTTGGCCAATTTGACATTTTCATGTAACTCCTGATGTAACTTGATGTAATTCCATGAATTTGATGTAATTTTGGCACATTTTTACTCATCATAGTAGATTCATTCACCAAAAGGTGAAATGTAAGTGAATGAATCAGTTTCCTATCTTATAGAGGCAAGTTGTTTCATTGCCTATTTCCAGTTCTTAGTTTAGATATGGTTGAAACAGCTCCTAGAATAGTGAGATTGACCCCTAGAGGCATGGGAATGAGTTAGGTTTGTCTATATCATTTAATTCATCAGTAATTTTCAGGGTTGGACATTTGGGATTGCTTGGCACTTCATTGTACATTTCATCTCTGCAATTTTGACAAAGGAATAGACCAGCGTTTGCAGCACTCTTTGGGATCCATGTGGCTCTATTTTTTGATGGTGTGTTTCTCTATGTGATTGTAAGTTCACTGATGTTTATTTGTATCATTTCCCTTCTCCTTTCTTCTTAAATTAAACAAATGAGTGATGAAGGTGGAATTCATTAGATTTCTTTGCTCTTCCTTGAGTTTTATTTAATTTTTCATGTTTTCATCTGTTTGAAGAGGATTATTGAGAGCCTCTTTCCCTCTTCAGCTCCTCACCGGTCTGAACTATCCATTCATTCAATTCAAAGAATCAAAACAATTTCCTTCCTTGCCCCAATCAAAACTCTGCAAAAACTAGGCCTCATCCCCGCACCCAAAACTGCCTTTCCCTTTGATCCAACAAAAAACCCCCAAAATCAAAATCAAACTCCTTTACTTATATAGCTAGCCTAAAATTAGCTTTTATTTCAAGTCATATTAAGCCTTATTGATTATCTTTGCTGAGATTGACCCGGAGAGAGCCCTCTCCTGATCTGGTAAGGCTAACTACCAGACTGAGCGTGGTTTGATGTTACCCTGAACTCTGCCTTCTTTCAGCCTGAGGTAAATTTAGGTAATAACATACCCAGCACCAGAATGTCAAGTGATGGTTGCAAATGGAGGAACTATAAATTTCTCTGGAAAATGCCATAATATCAAGCTAACCATGGGGGAATATGTATTTACTAGTCCAATTCTTTCCATTCCTATGGGAGGTGCTGATGTTGTACTAGGAGTACAATGGTTACAATCTTTGGGGACAGTAGCTTTTAATTTTCAAGAAATTTTCTTGAAAATTTTTTCAGAAGGAAAGGAAGTCGAATTATGGGGTATTGCGGGGAATCCAGGAAAGATAATAAGCTCTAATGTCATGACGAAGCTTCTAAAGAAAGAACAACGAGGTGTAATTGCACAATTATGTTCACTAGAAGTTCCAACATCAAAATCATCTATTTCTATAGATCTCCAACTGGTCTTGGACAATCATTCCAAGGTGTTTGAAACTCCCAAAGGACTCCCACCTATTCGAGATCATGATCATGCTATTAATTTGATTCCAGGAAGTGTTCCTCCAAACATCAAGCCTTATACATATCCTTATGTCCAAAAGAGAAAAATTGAACGTATGATTGCAGAAATGTTAGAGGCGGGTATAATTCAACATTGTCAAAGTTCTTTCTCTGCTCCTGTAGTATTGGTACACAAGAAGGATGGATCATGGCGAATGTGTCAAGATTTTAGGGAGCTCAATAAGCTCACCATTAAAGATAAATTTCCCATTCCTGTGATTGATGAATTATTGGATGAATTACATGGAGCAATTTATTGTACCAAGTTGGATCTTCGTTCAGGATATCATCAAATTAGAATGAAGACTGAAGATATTCCAAAAACAGAATTTCGAACTCATGAGGGTCATTATGAATTTTTGGTCATGTCTTTTGGCCTTACCAATGCACCTTCTACATTTCAAGGGTTGATGAATTCCATTTTCAAACCCTTCCTTAGAAAATTTGTGCTAGTATTTTTTGATGATATACTAATCTACAGCAGGTCTTGGAAGGATCATGTTGAACATGTTGACAGGGTGCTCAAACTATTGCGGGAGAAACAATTATATGCAAAAAAATCCAAATGTTTCTTTGGAGTACAAGAGGTGGAATATCTAGGTCATATTGTATCTCACGAGGGTGTTAAAGTAGACCCTAACAGAATTAAATCCATTAAGGAATGGAAAGTCCCCACAACCATAAAGCAGTTGCGAGGATTTCTCGGGTTAACAGGGTATTATCGCAAGTTTGTTAAGAATTATGGGAGAATAGCAGCACCTCTAACAACATTATTGAAGAAGATGCATTTTCATGGACTCCTGAAGCAACTAAGGCCTTTGAACATCTTAAAGAGGCAATGTGCCTAGCACCGGTCTTAGCTACGCCAGACTTCACAAAAACCTTTATTGTGAAATGTGATGCCTCAGGAAATGGAATTGGTGCAGTTTTAATGCAGGAAGGAAGACCCATTGCTTTTGAAAGTCGTCCAATCAAAGGAAAGTATTTACGGAAACCTATTTATGAGAAGGAAATGTTAGCAATACTACATGCACTAAAGAAATGGCGAACTTACCTAATGGGAAGACACTTCAAGGTAAAAACTGATCATGATAGTCTTAAACACTTTTTGGAACAAAGACTATCATCAGAAGAGCAGCAAAATGGGTCACAAAGATGTTGGGTTATGACTTTGAAATAATCTACAAAAAAGGAAAGCTTAATGTTGTTGCAGATGCACTCTCAAGAAAGAATGAAGAGGTGGAAGCATTGCTTTGTGCCATTTCTATTATGCAACCAGATTGGATAACTGAAGCAAGAGATAAATGGAAGAAGGACAAAGATGTATGGACACTCATTCAAAAGTTGCAGCAAGATCCTAGTACATTTGATACATTTAGTTGGAAAAATTACTCCTTATGGTACAAAGATCGCTTATATCTTTGTAGTAATTCCCAACTAAAACAAAAGATTCTTTTGGAACTGCACACTTCTCCTTTAGGAGGACACTCAGGATTTTTAAAAACTTACCACGGGGTGAAGAAAGAATTTTTTTTGGATGGCCTTAAATTTGATATTCAAAAGTTTGTGGTGGAATGTTTGGTTTTCCAGCAGAATAAAGTTGAGACAATTAAGACCTCGGGACTTCTAAAACCTTTATCCATTCCAAGTCAACGTTGGGAGGAGATTTCAATGGATTTTATCACAGGTTTACCTAAGTCTGAAGGAAAGAGTGTCATCATGGTGGTAGTTGATAGAATTACCAAGTATGCACACTTTTGTGCATTATCTCATCCATTTAAAGCAAGTACAGTTGCTACTACATTTATGGACACAATTCCAAAGCTACATGGAAGCCCAAGGGTTATTGTGAGCGACAGAGATCCCATTTTTACTGGAAATTTTTGGACGGAGTTATTTTCTTGTTTGGGTGCTCAATTAGCTCATAGCTCATCTTATCATCCTCAATTTGATGGTCAAACTGAGATAGTAAAAAAATGTTGGAAGAATATATTCGTTGTTTTGTATCTGATAAACAAACACAATGGTTCAAGTGGTTACCTCTCACTGAATGGTGTTATAACACTTCCTTCCATGTTGCAGCAAAAATGACCCCATTTATGGCACTTTATGAATATCATCCACCATCCATCACATCATATTTAAGGGAAAATTCGAAGGTTCAAGCAGTGGAAGATCACATCGAGCATCAGCGAGAAGTTATCCAACTCTTAAAGGATAACCTGAAGTTGGCACAAAACCGAATGAAACAACAGGCAGATCAACATCGCAGCGAGAGAAGTTTTGATTTAGGAGATTGGGTATTTTTACAGCTACAACCATACAAACAAATGTCCCTCAAGCAAGCTAAGAAGGAGAATAAATTACGCCAAAGTACTATGGTCCTTACAAGGTGTTGCAAAATATTGGTACTATAGCATACAAATTGGAGCTTCCTACTTCTTCGCGAGTGCATCCAGTTTTCCATGTTTCATGTTTAAAGAAGGTTATAGGTGAAAATCTTCCAGTTCAAACAATATCGCCAGAACTTGATGAGGAAGGAAAAATCATATTGGAACCTAAAGTGGTCATAGAAACATGAACTCGACAGCTACGAAATCGATCAATTTTAGAGTATCTCATCAAGTGGAAGAACTTACCCACTGAAGATTCTACATGGGAGGATGATAATTTTATACAGAAGCACCCAGAGCTACTCAAGAATTAAGGACAACACTTTTTGGAAGGAGAGGGGCATGTTAGGGCCCTATTTTACTAGTATAGTCCCATATTGTTGTTAGTGTAACCCCCTTATTGTTATTATTATACCCTTGTAACCCCCATATTGTTATTATTGTATAAATTGTATTGTTAGGTAAATGGAATTGTTGTGGCCTTTTAGGATTACATTATGGCCCCATGGACTCCTATATATAGAAAGGAGGTTTTGTAAATTGTATCATCCAAGAATTGTTCCTTTATGTAATGTATTGGAGGTTTCCCCCTCGAAGTGGCTTATTTCTAAGGCGTTGATATCTCTTTTCTTCTATTTTTGGAGCTGGTTACAAAACAGCACTGTTGGGCCCGTATTAGAAAATCCTACTGAGTATCGTCAACTTGTAGGGGCCTTGATGTTCTTAGTGAACACCCATCCAGATATATGTTTTGCAGTGAACACTTTGAGTCAACAGATGGTTGAGCCTCATCACTTTCATTGGGTTGGTGCCAAGAATCTTCTAAGATATCTTCGAGGCACGATAAACCATGAGCTGAGATACACTTCCGGGAGCGTGACACTCCATGGATATACTGATGCCGATTGGGCTGGTAGTGTGGTGGATCGTAAAATCACATCGGGATGCTGCTTCACACTTGGATCTGCTTCGATATCATTGATGAGAAGGAAGCAGAAGTCGGTGGCTTTGAGCACCTCAGAGGCCGAATACATTGCAACAAGTATGACCTGTTGTGAAGCAGTCTGGTTGTGTAAGCTCTTCAATGAGCTGTTTGGACATGTGCTAGATACCACCGTGATACTCTGTGATAACCATAGTGGGATTCGCTTGTCTGAGAATCCCATTTTCCACGACCGATCCAAGCATATTGATATCAAGTACCACTTTATTCGGGATATGGTACAGCAAGGCGCCGTAAGGCTCGATCATATAGGAACTAATGAGCAGGTCGCAGATATACTCACGAAGCCTTGGGGAAGGTCAAGTTCCTAACCTTTCGTGAGAGTCTTGGTATCGTGGAACAACCCTATGATGTGGATCATGTTGGACGATGAGCTCTGGGAGCTCTGGGGGGCATTGGGGATAGCTTCTCGGAGTATAAGCAACCACAGGGCTAGGCTTGCCAAACCTTTTTGGTGTGCGTGGGCCCCACCGTTGTGATGTTTGAGTTGGTTCACCACTCATTATCTGTTCCCCGTATGCATCTTACCCATTGAGTTCAAGGCTCATGGGAAGTACCTCTCATTTGGCCAATTAGGTGGGAAAATCTAGAGACTAGTAGCAAAGACTTGGACGCATTAGAGATTTATGTACTCTCTATCTAGGATGGCACAGTCCAACCACTTGATCTAGGATCAAGTCTAGTGAGGTTTCAGACCTCCTACTGACTTCGAGTCAGATAACCAACTTCGGGTTGGTATGAGACTCTTTGGGAGTCCTATAGAGGTTTCGAACCTCTGGGCTGAATCTGTCAGCCAGGAATGATGTATTTGTGACTGACCCACCTTTGTTTTAAAATAAAGAGGTCAGCAAAGAAAGTTACAGTGGGATGACACACGATGTTTTGGTTGCACATGTAGATGGAGTTCTCCCTAGTTGAGAGGGAGTGTTGAAATTGGAAAAATAGGTCCAAACTCCATGTTGTGATGCTCAGATGAAGATACCAATATTTTTATTGGGTTCCTCTTTCAGAGAGGTGTAAGATCGATCTAAAATTGATCTTAATCCGATGAGAAAAACATTTATTTTGAATTTATTTTTAACATTTTCAAATATGTGCAGGTTGGCCTTAAGGTTTTACACCCCCAGCAGATGTGTCGCACATCCTCAGTGATTGATATAAATAGAGTAAACGTTGGAGGAATCTTTCACTCAACTCATCCTCTCACATCATCTCTCCTCTTCTGATTGGTTTGAGTTCCTTGGAAGCAGTTTTGGTTCACACGTGGGAAAGAAGGACGAATTCTGCTGCAACTAGGGTTTCCATGCAAGTTTGACCAGCGTTGACCAAAGGAGCTGAATTTTGGTGTAGACTTCAATTTATGCAGGCCGTACATTTTGGCACAAAAATCGAGGTCAAAGGTTGATCGAAGATCAAGGTATGTTGAATTTATTGTTGTTGTTCTGCGTTGACTTTGCTGGACAACTTTGACTTTTCTGGGGTTGACTTTGAGTTGACCGTATGGCTGTTTTGAGGGCTGTTGTGACACATGCTGGGTTGGCTGACCAAGGATACTTTGCTGGTTGAAGCATCATGTTGACCGCCGTAACGGACCAACACATTTATCTTTTTCTGACTTGTCTTCTATCAGCATTTTACTTTATGGTTTATGTGATTATTGTCTAAACATTGAAGAGAAAGTAAAGTTGCATCAAGCATAGAACATCTACATAAATTTACACCTCTCGAGTTGTTGTTGTTAGCATCCCTGGGAGAGTCCCTTATATTAGTGCACTCTCTTGCATGGTGACTAGTCTTGTTATAAGTGTAACATCTTCCCTTCCTTACTTTGGGCCTCGCTCTTCCATGGCTTTGATTTCTTGGGCCACCATTGTTTTTATTCTTTGCATGAGCAGTGAAGGCAGTAGGGTCACTTCCATTTCCATTAGAGGCATAGTCCATCATTACTTTTTCCTCTTGAGTGCATCTCGTCAATATTTCATGAAAATCAAGAATCACATTATTATTAATATAGTGGTATTTAATACATTCCAATCACAGGGGAGACCTCCAAGTGCAATAAGAACCATTTCTTGATCATATATTTCTTCCCCAATAGCTAGGAGGTTATTCCTAATTTCAGTGAGCCTCATAAAATAGGATTGAATAGATTCATCCTTACCCTTCTTTATATTCTTAAATTGATTCTTGAAGAAGAGGATTTGATTAGCATTGCTAGCCCTGAACATGCTCACCAACTTATCATACATCTCCTTAGATGTCTTCAGCTCAGAAATGTAAGCAACCAAGTGCTTATGAATAGAATCCTGGATAATTATCTTTGCTTTGATTTCCCATTTTCTATACTTCGTCTTTGTAAACTGCATTTGATGGAGGCTCTTGAATCTTCCCCTGCACATAGTCAATGACATCTTGATCTTCTAACACCAAATCCAAGGACATATTCCACGCATGATAATCAGGCTTATCAGTCAATTTATCATCAGCCTTGAAACCCTTGTAGGTTGAGGAGGCCATTTGTCCTTGATAGGATTCCTTCATTTAGAGATTACTTCTAACACCAGCTTGGACTTTGTCTTCACCTCAGCTCTGATTCCGTTTAAATTTAGATAACCATGGTGTTCTCTGCTTTGTGCAATTTTACTTCAATATTTCTTAGGCTCGATACACAATAGAAATCACATAAACATGAAAGTAAAATGTTCATGGAACACAATAATAGATCAACAAAAGACAAGCCAAAATATAGATCAGATTTACAAATCCTTTTGTCCAACAAATATATGAGATATTGTTGCGTTACGACAGTTAATAGGATGCTTCAACCAACGAAGCCTTTCTCGGTCAGCCAATCCTCCATGTGTCACACCCACAACCCTCAAATATAGCTCATCACAAGTCAATGCAGGCAACAACAGAAAAGTCAACGCAACAATTTAGGGCTTTCCGCTTCATTCAAACATCTCGAAATTCCTCGATTTTAGTGCCCAAGAATACGACCTCCTAAAATCAGATTTTTGGCAGAATTTTGAGGTAAAATGACCAAGGGTTGACCACGGTCAACGCTACAGTAAAAATCCCTAAACAGATCTGCAGAAAACAACAGCTTTGATCCACACATGTGAAGTGAAGAATGCCTCCAAAGGTTATCGAATCAATCAGATCAAAATGAGAGAATGTGTGATGAGTTAATGGGAAAATGATCTCCAAGTCTCTCCAATTTATATCCATCAGTGAGGGTGTGTGACACATCTATTAGGAATGTGAACCGACATTACAAATCTGGTCGACCTTGCACATGTGGAAAATAAATTCAAAATAAATGTTCTGCTGATCCAAACAAGATGATCTTTAGATAAATCTTGCACCTCTTCGAAAGAGAAATCTAACAAAAATATGACCATCATAATATGAGCAGTGCAACATGGATTTTTGACCTAGTTTCCCAAAATTAACACATGCCATGCTGCTGGAATGGAGAGTGTCAAGGGACACCAACCAAACACTCTGTGACCATAAGCAACACTGGAGGATGATGGGTAGGTATGTCCCAAAGGGTGCAACCAAGAGTCTACCTGAATGCTCAAGAGTAATCCTCCATATGACACTCTCTCTGCTTAATATTTGCTAATAACACGCTTGTAGCCCTATCTTTACTAAATGTGGCATTTCCAAATGCTCAACAAGATCCTCATCGATCCTAGGTGAGTTGCATCCTACGGTACACCTACTGCCCCTGTCCATATGTCTCTTTGGAGGCAACGCTCCAGTAGTCCACTGCTCCACATCATGTGTCACTACATACCCCCAAGTATCATCGCACTGCTAGACCTACCATTATATGCCGCAAACTACCCCTGTACACCAATGGATACCCCAGGCAACAGTTATGTCGTCCTATACCATCATGTGTTCATCCTGCGTCATCCCACCTGTCACTCCCCTCATGTACTCAATGGGATGGGAAGCACTCCTACTTCACAACGCAATCCGACATACTACAACACACCCCCATGCATCTCCATGCCCATCTACAAACCATTGCCCAATGATGGATGCTCCTACACGTCCCAGGGTTTGATGGATTAAGGTTGTATCCATATGTGTCAGCCCATACTCGATTGGTGCCATCACCCCCACTATCGCATCACCATACTCTCCAATGAATGGATCTCCCTTCCAAATCCTCCCTGAGGGACCCAAGAAGTGAATCTCCCTAGGTACCAGTAGCGATGCCAATCTTGCTCCTCTCCTCCGTGTCCTCTGTGCCCCACACAAATGTGAAGAATCCCCAACTCCATACAAGGCACTATCTGGTGCCCTACCAATGCCCCCTCCTCTGTCAAACTCCTGCTATAGTATGTTGATCATCTCATGATCCTGTGTATAATCCTCATACCAAGACAACTCAATAAGTTTGTACCTAAACTAGTTGGACACTAGTGCTGGATGAAACTTCGCTAGTGAATGTGTACGCTCAACTGCTAGGTCAATTGTACCCTCCAGGTCATAGTCAATCGGCATACCTAGGAAGTGATGGGTAGTCCTACCCAGATCTTAATGCCAGTCCAAGCTTTCGGTAACCCCAGTGTCTGGAAGCTCCACACGATCTGGAGCCATGCAATTAGTGGATCCATCATACGTGGGAAAAGGTGTCCTCCCAATGGTATGCTGAAACTCTGAACTTTGCGTGCTAGACCCCCCACTGTTCCTTCCTTCTTCATCCCGCTTGAGCTGGCAGTAATCTTTGAAGGAAAAAGTCGCTCTGAAGTTTTCCCCCATGGACTGCCATTCTCAGAAATAATCTCCCATGGGTATATGATCATGCCGCCTACCTTTCTCACTCTGTACTGGAGGCAAGAATGTAGGCATCGTGATCCCAGATTGCCTACTGAAGGCTGGCGGGTGAGTGGCTAGTAAAGGGTGGTCATACTGTTGTGAGACCCCCGAAGTCTCCCCAATTAGGAACTCATGATGGATGCTCTTATCCCTATTTTGTTGCTTGAGTCCTTTCAAAATTTCCTTCTATTCTTTGGCTAAATCATTTAGGGCCTTTAAAATGATACCAAATTTTGATTCCCCTTTGCTCCTTGACTCCCCTATATTTTCCACCTCTACTGCCTACCCTCCTTGTTCATAGGGAAAGATCCCCACAGCTGAGCCAAGAACAAAGCTCTGATACCACTGTAATATCCCAATTGGGATTAATAGTAATAAAAGTGAAAATAGACTAAAAACTACGGCAACATAAAATACATCATCAAAACATGTAAACTAGGGCCAAAAATAACTGCTAAGCCATTTTATTAAATTGAATGAAATGAGTACAATAGTGGTGCTAGAAATCTTGCACCTAGGCCTAATCAAAGTAGGTTGAAGTATAACTCAAACCCAAGTTAAATCTCCTGCTAGAAGTGGATTTGTGTGGCTCTGTCTCTGCGTTGCCTAGCCGAAAAATGCTACTGTTGCTCCAGTGAATCTGTTGCTAGGGACTGGAATAATGCTCAGAAAATTCTGGGCTTTTAACCACGGTCTCTACTCAAGAAACCCACAATAACCCACGAAGGATTTTTCCAAATATTGACCTCAAAATTTCTGCCTAATTTTCCCCTAGCTCCTCTAGTTGCTAGCTGAGTTGGGATCCTCGTTTTCCCTCTTAATTCTACCCAAAAAATTCTGCCAAATTAATCTTGGCCTCTCCTTAATAAACCTAGAAAAACCTAGAAAGGGTTTGTCCTAGTTTTGACTTCGAAAATTGGCCCTCTTGGGCTTGGCACAATGAACTACTGGGGGAAATTGAACCACTGGAAGAATATGCTCAGATTTGTCTCTGGAATGTTGTAATAAACCCTGGTAGGAGATATCTAACCTCCCTTCCAATTTTCTTGACGAGAATTCCCTTCTCTCCAACCTCCCAACTCAAACTCCTCACTATACCATGTCCTCCACTGCGTAGTCTGCTCCTCATCTGCGTAGTCCAGAAATGGCTACGCTTCCTCTAGATGCTGATGGTATAAAATTCCCTCACATAAGGGTTTAAATCCTCTATTGGTCGGGCATTCAAATTCCCCCGAGGCAGAGGTTGAGATCTCTACTTGAATATCTCGTGTGCTAAACAATACTGTAGAATTGGCTCTCAGGCTCAAGCGTGCTCTGTCAAAATGACAAGAAGAAAATAGCTGAATGAATGAATGACCAGATGAGCCTTCCCTTCTTCCTTTTATCCATTGAGGCCCAATGTATGCCTTGGGTCCCAACTTGACCTGCACTTCCTCTCCTTATCCAATCACGTGCTGCCTTCCTCTAGCCAATCCCATGCTGTCTTTTTCGTGCCTCTTCTATGCTGCCATCTAAGGCCAACTCGACCCCACCACTAAAGCCGCAATTTTCCCTTAGGGACTTTAGGAAAAGACTTTATTTTTCCTAATTATTAATTGCGGGTTCCCTACCCACTTTATTTCCACCTAACATTAGGATTTTCCAAAATTAATCAAAATTAATATCTGAATTAGCTGACTGCTAATTTCAGGATATTACATGCTTCCATATTGCTGCTACAGGAGTATTCAACTGATCTAGGATGCGAAGGATATCACAATGTTCCCTTTATTACATGCAGTATTTTACATAACGACCCGTACCCTCGCACCTATTTCCAGACTTGTTTGTCATAATTCGCATGTCTTTTAGTGTTGTAATTTTGTCTCATCTAATCACCGTAATTCACATTAATTCAGCCGTCCATAGTCATAGATCTAATTGACTTAGGGGTTGCAGATTATCCATAGGAAATTACATCTTGCCCAGGCCCTAATTTCTGAGAAGTGCCTACCTTGTTTTCTCAAAGAATTAATGTCCAACCAAAGTTCTGAATTCAGGGAAATGCTCGGTCTATTTTATGGAGGCAAGAAAATCCTCATTGTTCTCTTAAGAAGAGTAGACTTGAGCTAGCTCAAAGATATAAGAACAAATAAACTTCACTAACCCTCCAATTAGGTATTTCTATGCCAAATAAGGATCCACAAAATTTTGCTTCTTCTCTAGATAGTTTCCTGTGCCAGAATAGAGAGAAAAAGAGAATGGTGTCAACTAGGGTGGAATATTTCACCATCGAAATTGACAAGAAGAAAAGGAGTCTTAAAACCCTCAGAGCTAATGCTCAAGAAACAAATGAGTTACTCCAAATTTATGATCCAAAATGAATTCATCCCTCTCATATTTATATATTTCCTAGAGGGGTCTCTTCTAAAATGATTAAGTAAACTTTACTCCAAGCCCCAACTTTGAGTTTTTTTGCCCAACTGCCCCAAAGCTTGCCTAACAATGGGAATTTTGGGGTTTTCCCCCTTATAGAGGACTATAGCCTATGATAATGAATAGGCTATTTCGTCCTCAATTCATAGAGGATTTTACATCCCCATAGGCTATAGTCCTTGATAAAGGGGAAAGCCCCAAAAGACCTAATGTTTGGGAAGTAGAGGGAAATTTTGTTGAAGAATGTAACTAATGTCGGTCTTCATAATTGTACTTGAGTCATAATACTATATATTTATCAAAAGAAAGAAAAATAATTTTTATTATTGAAGAAATTCACTTATGAAAGCATGGGTTTCATGCTTGGATTAATTTTTACAGGTCAAAGCCTCCATTGTAGGCTTCTAGGGTTTATGTCAAGTGTCCTTGTCCATATCATAATGTAAAGAACCCTTCTTGGGATTTATTTGTCAAGAAAGAAAATTATTTTAATGTAAATTAGGTCATCTAGGCCTTCTCCACCAAGTCGGCCTCAAGGAAGGACAAGTCAGCCTCAACAAGGGAATTTTACCTCACAAGCTCACTATATATTGGAGCAACTCGACTCATTTGGAAGCACATCTCTCACAATTTCAAAGTGCAGTAGATGGAAGCAGTAAAAGGCATGAATTCCAAGGAAGAAGAAGGAAAAGGTTAGCGAAGGAGAACAAGGTCACTATCTTGCTAAAAAAGTTGAAATTCTCTCTCTCTTCTCTCACACGTGCGAAGGAACTGAAGTTGCAGGAGGGCCGAAATTGCAGTCTTGAAGTTGGGCCGAAATTCTGATGTGGTAGGTCAAAAATCTATCTTTGATGCAGTTTTGATGCAATATTGTTGCAGTTGATCTTTGAAGGTTGGAAGAACAATTTGAGAGCTAGCTTGGTCAAGGAGGAAGGTCTGTTGGTCTAGGGTATTGGTCTATCTAATTTGAATTACTGAAGGAAGAGTTCTTGACTAGGTTTTCCCCTATATAGTGGTTTTGCCCTAGATGTGCGGCGTGTGCCTACATTTGGTGTCCTTGATCTTTGTGTTTTGGTTTTGGTAATTGCTTGATGAACTAAGATAAAAAGAAGAACATAAGAAAGATAATAATAACTCAAGGAAATCACAAGTAATTATCAACAAGAGAAAATCTTTCTTCCTTTCAGATTTTCCAACATTATATCAGAGCAAAGGTGAAGAAGGAAGAAAAGGCAACCTAAAGATCTATTGAAGAAAAGGAGATGGAAGGCAGATTATTAAAAGGGATCATATAAAGAGACAAGCCTACTATCTATAGGAACTATGTCAAACTAAATGAAGGGAGAAAATAAACTAGAAGGAGCCTCTAAATACATAGCCTGGAAAAAGAGGATAGATCTTATTGTCAAAAACAACAAAGTTTTGGATCTAGTTCTAGGAAAAGTAAAAAAGCCTACAGATGAAGCAGAGAAAGCAAAGTTCAGAGAAACCGAAATATTGGCCATGAACCTAATAGTGGATGAAGTAAAGAAAAACCTCATTCCATATATATCCAACATAGATTCTGCACAACAAATGCGTGAGGCTCTATCCAAATTATTCACAATCAAGAACATTGGTCAAATTGCAAGCCTCAAGAATGAATTAGGAACTATTAAGATGATGAAGGACGATAGTGTGGCATCCTTCTTTATAAGGATATCTAGAATTAGAGACTAACTTCAAGCAATAGGTGGAATTGTACTAGAAAAAGAGTTCGTGATTACTACATTTTTTGGACTACCAACATCTTGGAGTGCATTTGCATCAGGAATCAATAGTTGGAAGGATACTCCAACATTCAAACAAATTTTGAATGCATGTAGTCAAGAAGAACCCAAAATATCATTAGTAAGCAACAAGGAGGATGAAGAGGAGAATATCTCAAATGCCTATTCTAGTCATCACAAGAAAAAGGGAACCTTCAAGAAGTACAAAGGACCAAAGAAGAAAGTAGACCTATCAAAGATTGAATGTTACAATTGTCACAAGATGGGTCACTACAAGCTTTATTGTCCAGAGAGTCCAAGGAATAAGAAGAGAGAAAGAGAACATGCAAATGTTGTTGATGAAGGTCCACCAAAGAAGAACAAGACAGATGAATCTGAAGTCAAAGACTTATGTGCTAGAGACTCTTAGGGACATTATCCCTTACAAATCGTTCTACTTTAAGTTTTGAAATGTTCTTCTTTATGTTTTGATTTATAGAATTTTTAGGTCTAACATGTCATGTTAAGAACATTTTTGAATTATTTTGATAAGCTGTAGGTATCCCTCAAGGTTAGATTAAGAGGGAGCCTCCACCAATTTACCAAAACATAAGTATTATGTTATTTGTTGTTCATAGTTTCATATTTTGGTTTTCTTCTTACATGAAGATTTTGTTTGTATTATGTGCTAATGACCTTTATATTTTCCTTGGTTAGGAAAGCCTACTAAATACTCTAAGGTTATGGAGGAGACTTCAAGGGATAGACTTTCGATTGCAAAGGAAGCCCTTCAAGAATTAATGTTCTACAAGGTTTGTAAGGAACAACTCGAGGTATGTCTTAGGCTATAAGCTTTGTTCTCTTTGTTAAAACACACACATGGTGTATGAGAAACTAAAACACACAAATAGGAAAGATAGGCATTCATTGTTCATATTATTCACCATAGATGTACATTTATAATATAATGGTGTGACTCTTGGATTCATCTTCCAAGGTCACTTGGACTCCTTTGTGATTGTCTGCCTTCCACACCTACCCATAGAGGATTAGGTGTCCAACATTCCCCCCCTTAATCCAAAGGTGTATGTGTGTGTCCAAGAAGAGAGTTATAATAAAAATTTGCAAAGTATGCATGGAAGCACTTAGGCTGAATCAACTCTCTGAAATGTTGGCATAAAGAGGTGGTTTAAGGATGACCACCAACACTGGAACGCAACGCTTATTGCAGTTCCCAGAACTCATCCAAATCTGGAAAGAATATGAGGGCTTCTTCTAGAGGTAGTGTCCCTCATATTTCAAGAGGGATACCTTCAACCTAAAATAAGGGAAGTCTACAACCTGTGATGGTTTAAGGATGACCACCAACACTAGAATGCTTAATGCATTTATTGGAACTCTACCAAAGCTGGCAAGAAGCTGAAGTCTTCTGCTAGAGGAAGTGTTTTGAATTCTTTGAAGAGAATATGAACCTCACATGGATGGTTTAAGGTTGTCCACCAACCAAAGGCATGCTCATGGGCATCCGTGTCTCTAGCTAAAACTCTTAATCTGGAATGACGAATTGTGTCTCAGGCTCGCTTGATGTGGTTTTGAAGCTTGTATATGACCACCATTTTCCCCCCTTTTAGGTACAAAGTGAGATGATGGCGAAAAATCAACTGCAAGTTTGTTAAATATTCTAGAACAAGTTCTGACATGTGACTTAAACATCTTCTTGGCTATTGATGCCCATTGCCAAGAAGCGATCCATCCAAGATGAATCTTTGTTCTTGCAGGAGGCTTGTTTTTGAAGCATCTGTGTGAAGAATGGGTGTGTCGACCACAGTGCTTGCATGGGTGAAGATCGAAATAGTGATATTTCAAATGGCCAACTCGATCACAGTGTTGGAATTTTACAATTTGTTGTTGATGCTTTGGAAGAGGAGCGGGATCTGGAACAGCTGCAGGTGAACTGTCATAAAGAAATCTGGCACTCTGAAATTTGACGGGCTTGGAGTATTCTGGAATATGAAATGGCAACTCCTTTTCATATCCAAGACCAATTCTATTCTTGTTGTGGACAAGCTCTTCCCAAGGTCTGATGATGGGCTTGGGAAGTGTAGATTGAATTGCTGCATCTGCATGTAAATCTACTCTTGTACAAGGAACTGAATGTGAATCAACTGCAACTTTATATTCTTGCTTCTGATGGGATTCCCTCTCAATTTTCTGAATAGAAACAGGCTCAGAATGATGACTCTTTTGCTGAAGCTAAGACTCCAACTATAAAAAATCAATCTTGTCTTGTGCATTTTGCAAGCAAGTCTTAAAGTCAAAGAGAGTGTCTTTACTAATTCGAATTGTGTCATCAACAATAGATTGTATCAAAGTTTCTAAGGACTATAATACTTCATAAAATTTTGGTATTTTTCAAACAACTCAGGCTCAAGAAATAAAGGGTGTCGGCTTCAACCGATAATGCACCCATTTACAATGTAAACAAATTGTGAATATTATTCAGTTTGGTTTCAATCAATCTTCTTCAAAAATGGCTGCTACAATTTTAGAGGTAAATAGAAATGTTCACAGGCAAATGAATCCTTTAGCTACAAGCACCCATATTCTCCAACAAGTTCCACTCCACCCCTCTGAGAAGAAATTATGCTACAACATGGAGAATGTGGCTCAATGATGAAATGAACTATGGAATAATACAATTAGATGGGCCAATGCATTCATCTTCCTCTGCAATTTTTATCAGTCACAAAATTGTATGCGGCCTCCTAAATGTTGCACAAACTCTTCCTAGAAGTTCTCTGCTAATATACAAATGATGTCGGCCTCTATTTGTATCATTTATGTTGTTGGAACCTGTTGTACCTTGAGAAACAATTCCTTGCTGTGTAAAGGAATCTGTGCTCAAGACATTATCTGATGATGTCACAAAGTTATTTTATATCTGTCTCTGTATTAAAAACCCGTAAACATTAATTCTGTAACCTTCAAATATCGAACCTATAAATGTTTCTGTAATGCCATGTTCCACTTATGTTGAAATGAATGAATGGAAGAAAATAAGAAGAGGATTTCAAACTGATATGTTGTTTAAAACAGAATCTACCATTTTAAAACCCAGAAGAATTACGTAAAGATAAAGCTAAAATAGAGGAGCGCACATTAAGGTTTGTTTAACTCTTAAATACACATGTATAAAGAGACCCACTGCTCAAATTACTCTATTTCATTCATGAATATGAAAACGTTATGTAGACTGGATAAACTTTCAACATAAACAAAATAATAGAAACTTGCATACTTCTTTCATTAATTTGCAATTCTCAGTACAAAATTTTACTTCAAGGTTCAAAAACTCGGAACCTTCATCTTTCTTGAAATTGTCTTTAAATACAGTATCACAAGTCAGTTTCCAGTAATGAAAATGATTCTAACTGCCCTAACTAATTCTAACTGCTTGAACTACTGACTGTTACGGAGGCACATGCCTCAAAAAAGGCTTTATTACATTTACATGATTTTGAGAAATAACATAATGAGAATTTGAAAACTTCTAATCTATGAGAACAGCTACTCCTGAAGCGGTTGTTGAATCAACGGCTACTTTTGGTTGAGCCGCTGGGACCTCTTTTGTTGGATCTATTGAAAATTGCTTGCACTTCTTCCATAGCTCATTTTGAGTTGTCGAGGAATTTTTTAAACTTTGATATTCTATCCTGAACGCCACAATTTGACTGTGTGTAGGTTTTCCTGTAAAGAGAGTCTTCACCATCCATAGCAAATTGAAATGCCTATGCAAGAAGTTAAACACAGTTTCCCCTTTTAAGATCTGTGTCTTTTTGTGTCTATTATATGCCTTAATTTTTGCTAATGTTAACTGATCTTCGTAAAACTTCCATGACATGATATTTCCTTTCTCAGTCCGGCATGAAGGTAAACCTGTTCTGGTCAATTTGTCAAATGATATATCAAATTTCTTTACTATCTCCTTGATTCCCAGTAACCTTTTCTCTGCAACCTTCCGAAGATCATTCTTAATTATCATCTTATTAACTTCCTCAGCATAAAAGTATCTGTCTTGTATTCCAATATCTTCTAATTCTTCATCTGATTTGGAATTGATAAAATTTATAAACTTCCTAGCCCAATTTGCTCTTTTAATGGCCATCTGTTTTTCAGATAATATCTCTTCTTCATGTTCTGAGATGAGGCTTTTCTCTTTAGCAACTATATTCAGGGAATTCCAATTTGACTTCATTTATGAAATAATCTCACCCAAAATGATATATTTGGCTTTAATAAGCGAGATATTACCTTTTAACTTCTCCTTGAGATCTTTAATTTCATCTTCAGCCTTCTGTAATTTCTGCTTATTCTCATCCGCTTTATCTTCTAGTTCCCGCATGATCTTGGTGGCTGTTTCTAGCTCTGATTGAGCTTGCTTTCGATCTCGTTCTACCATTTCCAATTCTGTGTTGAGCTGAACATTCTGTGCTTGAGGGTCTGCATCACCTGTAGGAAAAACAAATGTACAAGTATGATTTTCAATATGGTTTTCCAATGAAATAGCAGTCTGTTTTACTTTAGTTAACTCTTCATCTTTCTTCAACAATTGTTGACGCAATTCTTCTTTCTCTTTTTCCACCTCTGCTACTTCTGCAGCCATTGAATGTTCTGCAGCAGGTAACTTCAACTTTCTTCTTAGGGTGGATATCTCTATTTATGAACTCTTCATGAGCTTCTACACTGCAGCCTTGTCATTCGGATCCACACTAATCTTCATGATAATCTTTTTTAACTCTTCATTTTGAACTGATAAGGCCCTTGAATTGGCCTTTTCCATTCTGAACTGTTTGATAACTTTTGCAAGAATGTTTTCAGCTTTAACCGCTGTGGCATTAGTCTTGGTTAAATCATTAACAATCAACTGTCCTGTCTGCATATGAAGGTTCATCTTATCCCACAGTGGGATCTTCTTGACATCCATAGTTATATTTACCTCATTGAAACTTCTTGAAGATCCAAGGGACATCCCTGTTGGATGTGTTAGAGCCATTCTGAATTGATCCTTTTCAAGGTCCATTACAGTCAACAACCTAGTCTGATCAGCAGCTATATGATGCTCTGTCCGAGCCTCTACATTAGCTTTTATTCTCTGATTTCTTTCTTCAATCTGTGTAAATATTTGTTTGACTGAAGGCATCTTCTCTGAGTGAAGTTCATGGCCTCTAGGAGAAGAGGGGACATTTTTTTCTTCATTGATATGGAAGGTAAAACCAGGTGAGTTTGAAGAATGATCTTCAGCCAATTTAGTTCTCTTTTCCTCTCTCGGCTCTTCATCTTCTACTTCAACAACATCATCCCTACCTCTTTTATTTGCCCTTTCAGTTATAACAGGTGTTTGAATACTTGTTTTTGATGTACTTAATTCACCTGGGTTTTCCAGCTTCTCCTGATCCGGTCCACTTACGTGAGAAAATGCAGAATATCCATTCTCAATTCTTCTCTGGGAAGTCATTCTATGCGGATCATATGACCATTTTTCTCCTAGTAGCAAATGTGTCTCTTCCAACATTTTAGAAATTTCATCAAAATCTTGCCTCATATTGACCACGAAGGGTCCCACACTCATAGACAATTTATACATAAAACCTTTCTTCATGGGAAGAAAGTGCACCTGATCCACATTAAGGCTCTTTCTTATGAATTCCAAGGTGAAAAGCCGCATAGGTACAAAACTCGGGAGCCTATAAGGTTCAATACTGGCTGTCCATACAATTTTATTTTTGAATATTCTTAAAAAACAAACCAATCTCTGAATCTGAAACTGGGTCCTAACTGTAGAAATTCCCGGGCTTTTGGTAGAAAACATGGAGGAGGGACTCCATTCAAAATTATATAAGACATAGACATATAATGACTATCAAACTCAAATAACCCTGCTTCATTTCCTTCTTTTTTAGTCATGTCAGTCCAAAATAAAACTGATTGCTTTTGCTTGTTAACATCAACTATATTCAACCCCAAACTCATAAATTCTTCAACATTTTGATATCAAAATAAATACACAATCAATGACGGGAATTTAAAGAAACCTGTAAGAGGAAAGGTCATCAACTGAGAATTTACAATCTCCTGCCAGAAAGATGGAATGTCGAGAACAACCCATGGTTTCATCATTAGCGCGTACATTCCCAATACAGATTTATCAACTGTATGGTCATTGTCTTTGCCCAAAATCTCTGCAATGCAACTCAGAATTGGTCTATACTCAGCATCGAATACTTCCAAACTAAATTCTTCTCCTTCTAGTTGAGCTTCCTTTGAATTTGATCTCAAGTAGGACATACATTGATCAAATTCTTCATCTGAAAGGTCCTCAAAATAACGAGCCAATGAATCTTGAAAAATTTAAAGTTGACTCATTTTAAAGCAAAATTCCTTGGCAAATTAGCTTGAACATTCTTTATTATTTCTCCTTGCGAATTCATTACGAAACACTTACCAGGATACATTGAAGAGACCAGCCATGAGATAAACTCGGGAAAGAAATGGGCTTTTCGGATATAGGCGGACAAGACACCGGATTTCTTCATGGCGAAAAAAACTGGGGATTTCTCAGCGTTTAGGGTCGCTTGATGATGCAATAAGAAATGGTTTACATAAGACATGGTATCCTGGACGTATTTTTCACTGTCCATGATGGAATTGAGGCTTGAAAAACCAGATAGAGAGACTCATTTTGCCATGGCTTAACGGACAATTGATAGCAAACAGAAAGGTGACGGTGATACAACTCGAAAGGGGGAAAATGACAGCAAGTACTTTGAAAATGGGATAAAAACAACCTTTTAACAACTGCGCAAAGCCGCATTAAATGCCTGTAATGACGTGTAATGCCACTGACGTGGGAGTACATTTGTCTTCCACCTCGTTTTATGAAGACCCTGGGGACTCTTTGAGTCCCCCCATAATGCACATCCACACGGGATCGATCGGCACGACGTTGAAATGGGTCCAGCTATGGGCAGGCAGTCCATTAACTCACGAAATCTTCACACCTCCGCAATTCATTTCTGCTCATAATCTTCAAGGCTTTGTTGCTTCTGCCTTAGAACTTGCTCGGTTTTTAAACATGAGACGATAACAGAAATCCAAATAAAGTTTAATAATAAACTTAATTGGTAACGAAATTCGAAAATATTTCTTTTTCATGCTATAGTATACATTATACCATAACATATATATATTTTTTTAAATTCAGAATTTTTTGTGCTATTTTTCGATTTTCAAAATAAAATAAAAAGGATATGCAGATGATCCACAACATCTGGCTCCACCTGGGGATAGTTTTTTTGCCATGAAACACTAAGAACCTGCAGATCAGTGTCTTCACTTCAGGCATGGAGTCGAACATTGCTTGATGGAAAATGTACAATGATCACACCGGGTATATACAATGATGGTGAAACGGCTCTTAATGCCGAAAATAATGCTTTAGATATTGCCCATTCACAGGCATATCTAGTACTTCTCCTTCAAGATTTTCCAGCATGAAAGTATTGTTCAACCTAACTTCATTGATTTTGAACGGACCATACCACAAGGGATCAAATTTTTCGTGTTTACCTTTGTCCTCCCTTCGGGTATCCCACCTTAATACCATGTCTCCTTTCTGAAACATGATTTCTTTTCTTTCCTGTAAAATATTGTCTTCATTTTTTGCTGATAAGTAAGCAAATTCTCCCGAACTTTATTTCTGCTTTCACTTAACTCCATTACATTATTCATTCTTCTAATCATGGCATTAGGTTCTGCTTGAGCATCTTGAAGGAAAGAGATGACAGGTTTCACCAACTGGGTGGGAAATAATGCCTGAGCACCATATACTAGTTCATAAGGTGACTTACCAGTGGACCTCCTAGTAGTCATTCTTGTTGCCCATAGAGAAAAAACTAGCTTTGAATCCCAATTCTTCTGGTTTTCATTTATTATCTTCTTCAAAAAATTTACCAATGTTTTGTTAGAAGATTCTGCCAATCCATTTCCCTGTGGATGATAAGCTGTAGAATGAGACAGTATCACATTGTAAGTCTGACAGAAATTAATAAAACTGAGTGAACTGAAAACTTGGGCATTGTCTGTCACAATATTTACTGGACATCCAAACCTGCTAAAGATATTTTCTTCTAAAAACTTCATAACCACCGAATCATTTGCTTTCCTGGTAGGAATTGCCTCTACCCACTTCGTAAAATAATCTGTAGCAGTAAGGATCCACTTAAACTGCCCACTAGATGGTGGATTGATTTCTCCAATGAAATCCAATCCCCATTGTCTGAAAGGTTCTTCAATAAAAACAGGGAGAAGAGTTAAAGGGGTTAACCTTTTCTTTTTTTCAAACACCTGGAATTTTTGACAACTTCTGACTGCTTTATATACATCAGCAAACACAGATGGCCAATAGAAACCTAATTTAAAATTTTTATGAGCAGTTACCTTCCAACTGTAGTGACCTCCGCACAAGAATTCATGATATTCTTTGATTACTTCTGGAACTTCCTCCTCTGTCAAACATAACAATAACAAACCAGCAGGATCTTTCCAATATAGCTTTGCTTCAATTATGACATAAGGTTGAGCCTTAAGTCTCAAAGCTCTGTATTTAGTTCTATCTATTGAAGGAGGACAAGAAAGGAAGCATAAATAATGAACAATATCCTTGTACCAATCCGAACAGAGGAATTTATACTTAATTGCTGACTTTGACTGAATATCACCTGTTTCTCCATCTATCTCCTCTACAGGTGCCAATAAATTAATTCCCAGTTCTTGGAAATTTGACTCTGTTAATAATTTAGCCAGTCCCAATCCTTCAATCAATTTTGTTGGCTTAATATCCAGGTCATATTCTTGGATTTTAGCAATACACTTGCCCCTTTTACCTTCTACATTGCTCTGTACTAAAACGTCCTTTACAGCAGAATTAGGAACATATGCTAAAATTTGGGAATGAAGAATATAGGTTCGAAATGCCTTCAATGCTTTCACCAGAGCATATACTTGTTTCTCCAATATGTTATATTTTAATTCTGCATCTCGGAGCACTTTACTAAAATATGCTACAGGTTGTTCACACTTTTCTTCATTTCTCTGTAATAACACAGCAGCAATTGTTGAGGAAGACGCAAATGAGAAAATTTGAAATGGCTTCAAATAATCTGGGCTAATTAGAATAGGTGCTTCCTTCAAAGCTTCTTTAATTATTTGGAAATATTCCCTCGCTTTTTTGTCCCACTTCACCTCAGCATCCTTTTTCAACATGTCTGTTATTTTTTTGACGATCTTTGCATAATTAGGGACAAAAATTCTTAGAAAATTAATCTTTCCAAGAAATCTCTGAATATCTTTCTTACTTCTGGGCAGTGGAATGGACTATATTGTTTTGACTCTCGTTGGATCAATCTTCACTCCTTGTTTAGAAACAATATGTCCCAGCAGTTTACCCTCCTCTAGAGCGAACAAAGATTTTTTAGGATTTAGCGATAAACCATACTTTCTACACTTCAGGAAGGCTTTTTTCAAATGCTGTAGATGCTCCTCATCAGAACTTGAAAAAATTGTGACATCATCCAAATAAACAACCACAAACTCATCTCCCACAAATGCAATATCCATCGCTCTTTGGAATTTGGCCCCCGCATTCATCAAGCCAAACGGCATCTTGGCATACATGAATGTCCCCCAGGGTGTAGTGAAAGCAGTTTTATTTTGATCTCCCTTCTCCACAGCAACCTGATTATACCCTGAAAAACCGTCCACCATAGATAATCTGTAAGCCCCAGTGACTTTTTGTAAGACAAAATCCATTTTTGGAAAAGGATAATTATCTTTCAATGAAGCCCTGTTCAAGTTCCTGAAATCTACGCACAACCTTATCTCTCCATTTTTCTTTCTGAATGGTACAAGATTGGAAACCCAATCTGAATATCTGAGAGGAACAATTATTTTGGCCTGCAACAATTTATTTATCTCTTTTTCAATCGGGGCCAACAACAATGGATTTATTTGTCGAAGTTTTTGTTTATGTGGTTTGACTCCCTCTTTCAATGGAATTTTATGCTGAATAATACTCTTATCATAATTCTTCAGTTCATCATATGACCAGGCAAATACATCCTCAAATTGTTTGAACAGATCTACGTACCTTTTTTTATAGTCCTTCGGAAGGCCTTTGAACAATTTTACCATTTTAGGCTCATATTGAGTTCCCAAATTACAATCTTCTACATTATTATCTTGTTGTGCTTTCTTCTTATTTACTGCCACATCATTAGCATCAAAAAGCCTTTCGAGGGTTACCAGACCTCTTGGTAGAACATTGTATTTCAGCTGAATAATCTGATGATCACCAATCTTCCTTTTCAGAGTCTTAGACATATCATCCGAGTCATCTTCATCAGTTTCCAAATCAATCTGATGATATTCAAAGTCTTCAATCATCAACAAAAATTGCTTAATCTATTCATCATCCTCAAAAACCTGCCAGTGTTTGATATTATCTGGGATCGAAGGTCTATGTCTCATCTCAATTTCATATCTTAGTCTTGGATTGATTGGAGGTCTAAATGTACTAGCTACAACTGCTAAAGAATCAGCCATTCTATTCTCCTCCCTTGGAACAAACTGTAGGTTGAAAGCTTCAAAGTAATTTTCAATTAAATCCCAAACCTCATTCCGATATGCTCTTAACCTAGGATGTTTAGTTTGACACAAATTATTAATTTTTCTTATGATTAATTAAGAATCACCAAACACAGTCATAGACTGAATTCCCATTTGCTTAGTTGTCTGCAGACTAATGATTAATGCTTCATATTCCGCTACATTATTTGTGGACTATAACTTCAATTTGAAAGAAAAAGGTACAAGGTTACCTTCCAGAGATACAAAAATGAAACCAGCTCCAGTGCCTTCTTTAGAAAACGCACCATAAAAATAACACTTTCAAAGTCTGTTTGAATGCAGATCATTATGTACAATGGCTGAAGGGAGCTGCCCTTGTGATTCTTCAGCAAATTCTACATCTTCATGCAGCATGAAACAAGAGAGGTCATCCTTCTCTTGGCCATAAATAGGTGAATTACCTGCATCTTTCTTGGTAACAGTTTTTTTAAATCTAGTCTCTCTATACAGCCTCCTTTCTTCCCCATTAAAAACAGGAATGATAGCATATGTAAAGTCTAGCTTCAACACCCCTCCAAGCTTTGCCCCCCAAGACCTAGATAACAACATACCAAATCTGGCTGGGATGTATGCCACTACCACATCCATCATAATGCTCTTGGCTGGGATTTGAGCCAATGAGAAAACCATATCCTTAATAAGACCTACACACTTCACCCTTTTTGAATCAAAAGAATAAAGGTCTCTGTATGGCTTAGTGATTTGTAAATTCAACTCCTTCATCACACACAGTGGCATCAGATTGTGGGATGCGCCAGAATCTAGCATACAATTATGTAAAACAAAATCATGTAACAGAAGTGATATATAAAAAGGAGGGACGGATGAATCTACCTCTTCAACATGAGGCCCAAAAGTAACCACCGGTTTTTCTTCTTGCAGATTTACTATATCACCCACTTCGTTAGACTGAGATAAATCGATAAATTCTGTAATCTCCTTCTTATAACCAGGTGTTTTCATCAACTCAAGAAGAGGTATCTGAATTTTCACTTTCTCCAACTCTTTCGACAAACTGAAATTTTGATTTTGTTTTGTCAACTTTTCAGGTTCTTCTTGACTTTTATTGGAATTTAAACCTTGTTTAGAAACAGTAACAACCTTCTCCAGAACATCCGGATCCTTATTCTTAGTTTGAGAAGCCCCAACTTGCTGTTTTTCCTTCTCTTTTTCTTCATTCATGGGCTGTTTCCCCTTATCTGATTTCTTAATCTGATTTTTCTACAATGGAGTCGCCATCTGAGCAGGTACTGATTTTGATTCCTTTTCCTCATCATCTTGAGTTCTTAACCTCTTTTTTGACCTCAAATTGTATTTTTTATGTAATTCTGATTGCATGAAGTCCGTGAACTATCTGCAATAGTCATCCATCTCTTCTTGATCGAATGAAAGATCAGTTTCTTCATCTTCTTCCACTCCTTCTTCCTCTGTTTCTTCTTCGGTTTCATCATCTTCCATGTAGACCGCAGAAATTCAAGCATCATCCTCTTTTTCATCATCATCATCCACTGAGCAGGATGGAGCTGCCTCTATATACAAGGGTGCTTGCACCTGATCTTGATCTTTTCTTTCTCTTTGTAGAATCTGCAAGGGCTGTTTTTTAAACTAGGGATTAAAAACCCCTCTATTCTGTCTTGCAGGCTTATTATTGTCTATTTCCAACTTCACCAACTTATTAGACAAATTTTTTATGACCTTAGTCATATCGTCAATTCTCTGGTCATGAGCTGAGGCTTCTTCTTTAGCTTTTCCTTTATCTTGAACTTTACCAACAGCAGACATATTAGCCTCAATCTCCAGAGCATCAGTTTGAATCTGCTCCAAAGTAGGAGACCTTCTTTCTCTCAATGTGAAACTGAACTTTAGTTCAAATGCACCAACAAAAATTACCCTTGCTCCAATAGGAGGGGGTTTCATTTCAACAGGAAAACTATTATACAATTTATTAAATCTTTTCACAAAATCATTCATGTTTTCATCAGATTTCTTCTTTATTGCATTGAATTCTGTCAAAGAATAACCATGGTCCCTTTTTTCACCCCATCTCTCGGTGAAACGTCTTGCTAGGGTATCCCAATCATTTATGGTACCATTAGGCAATCCTTTAAACCATTTCCTTGCCTCTCCACTTAGAGACTGAACAAAAAGTCTCATTACAACGTCCAAATGTTCAACATTTAAATTCTCAGCAAATGTGAAAAACAGGGGCAAGTGCTGCTCTGCAGTTATTTCATCTTCACTAGTAAATCTAGGGAGTAACTTGAGATACTCCTGAGGCATATCATGCAGTGGTTGGGCTAGATTTAATGGTGCATATCTATTCATCAAGAAAGCAGGGGCCGCCATGTTTATGCCCGTATTAACTGCTCCTTTAGCGGGGGTAAAAGGAATACCAGTTGTAGGTGGGGATGAATGAAGTGGAACAAATGATATAGGAGTTGGAGTATGAACGATGGCAGAAGAGCTAGCAGCTATATGGGGCTGAGTTTCTTTAAAAGGGAAAGACACAAACTCCAAATATTGCTCTTCTAACGTAGGTTCTTGAAAATGAATGGATGAAGGTGATGATTCTCCTTCCGAGAAAATGAGTTTCTTGGAAACTTTCTTGGACGAGAAAGTGCGTGAACTGCTGCCTGGTGCAAGTAGTGTAGTTTCTGGTGTATCAAATATTTTTGATTTCTGGCCCTTCTTCAAAATAAGCTTCTCAGGATCAGACAAAACAGGAACTTTTTGCTGAGAGGTATCCAACCTCGTGTGAGGTTTCTTTGGAGCCAGAGCTATTTTCAAACAAACATAGCTTACTATTTCCTCCTCTCCGAACAACCAGAGGAAATGTTAAACAAAACCCAGGGAAAATCTTCGAATCTTCATCCCCGGCAATGGCGCCAATTTATGTTATACCTTGAGAAACAATTCCTTGCTGTGTAAAGGAATCCGTGCTCAAGACATTATCTGATGATGTCACAAAGTTATTTTATATCTGTCTCTATATTAAAAACCCGTAAACATTAATTATGTAACCTTCAAATATCGAACCTATATATGTTTCTGCAATGCCATGTTCCACTTATGTTGAAATGAATGAATGGAAGAAAATAAGAAGAGGATTTCAAACTAATATGCTGTTTAAAACAGAATCTACCATTTTAAAACCCAGAAGAATTACGTAAAGATAAAACTAAAATAGAGGAGCGCACATTAAGGTTTGTTTAACTCTTAAATACAAATGTATAAAGAGACCCACTGCTCAAATTACTCTATTTCATTCATGGATATGAAAACATTATGTAGACTGGATAAACTTTCAACATAAACAAAATAATAGAAACTTGCATACTTCTTTCATTGATTTGCAATTCTCAATACAAAATTTTGCTTCAAGGTTCAAAAACTCGGAACCTTCATCTTTCTTGAAATTGTCTTTAAATACAGTATCACAAGTCAGTTTCCAGTAATGAAACTGATTCTAACTACCCTAACTAATTCTAACTGCTTTAACTACTGACTGTTACAGAGGCACATGCCTCAAAAAAGGCTTTATTACATTTACATGATTTTGAGAAATAACATAATGAGAATTTGAAAACTTCTAATCTATGAGAACAGCTGCTCCTGAAGCAGTTGTTGAATCAACGACTACTTTTGGTTGAGCCACTGGGACCTCTTTTGTTGGATCTATTGAAAATTTCTTGCACTTCTTCCATAGCTCATTTTGAGTTGTCGAGGAATTTTTGAAACTTTGATATTCTATCCTGAACGCCACAATTTGACTGTGTGTAGGTTTTCCTGTAAAGAGAGTCTTCACCATCCATATCAAATTGAAATGCCTATGCAAGAAGTTAAATACAGTTTTCCCTTTTAAGATCCGTGTCTTTTCGTGTCTATTATCTGCCTTAATTTTTGCTAATGTTAACTGATCTTCGTAAAACTTCCATGACATGATATTTCCTTTCTCAGTCCAGCATGAAGGTAAACCTGTTTTGGTCAATTTGTCAAATGATATATCAAACTTCTTTACTATCTCCTTGATTCCCAGTAACCTTTGCTCTGCAACCTTTCGAAGATCATTCTTAATTATCATCTTATTAACTTCCTCAGCATAAAAGTATCTATCTTGTATTCCAATATCTTCTAATTCTTCATCTGATTTGGAATTGATAAAATTTATAAACTTCCTAGCCCAATTTGCTCTTTTAATGGCCGTATGTTTTTCAGATAATATCTCTTCTTCATGTTCTGAGATGAGGCTTTTCTCTTTAGCAACTATATTCAGGGAATTCCAATTTGACTTCATTTCTGAAATAATCTCACCCCAAATGATATCTTTGGCTTTAATAAGTGAGATATTACCTTTTAACTTCTCCTTGAGATCTTTAATTTCATCTTCAGCCTTCTATAATTTCTGCTTATTCTCATCCGCTTTATCTTCTAGTGCCCGCATGATCTTGGTGGTCGTTTCTAGCTCTGATTGAGCTTGCTTTCGATCTCGTTCCGCCATCTTCAATTCTGTGTTGAGCTGAACATTCTGTGCTTGAGGGTCTGCATCACCTGTAGGAAAAACAAATGTACAAGTATGATTTTCAATATGGTTTTCCAATGAAATAGCAGTCTGTTTTACTTTAGTTAACTCTTCATCTTTCTTCAACAATTTCTTGCGCAATTATTCTTTCTCTTTTTCCACCTCTGCTACTTCTGCAGCCATTGAATGTTCTGCAGCAGGTAACTTCAACTTTCTTCTTAGGGTGGATATCTCTATTTATGAACTCTTCATGAGCTTCTACACTGCAGCCTTGTCATTCAGATCCACACCAATCTTCATGATAATCTTTTTTAACGCTTCATTTTGAACTGATAAGGCCCTTGAATTGGCCTTTTCCATTCTGAACTGTTTGATAACTTTTGCAAGCATGTTTTTATCTTTAATCGTTGTGGCATTAGTCTTGGTTAAATCATTAACAATCAATTTTCCTGTCTGCATATGAAGGTTCATCTTATCCCACAGTGGGATCTTCTTGACATCCATAGTTATATTTACCTCATTGAAACTGCTTGAAGATCCAAGGGACATCCCTGTTGGATGTGTTAGAGCCATTCTGAATTGATCCTTTTCAAGGTCCATTACAGTCAACAACCTAGTCTGATCAGCAGCTATATGATGCTCTACCTGAGCCTCTACATTAGCTTTTATTCTCTGATTTCTTTCTTCAATCTGTGTAAATATTTTCTTGACTGAAGGAATATTCTCTGAGTGAAGTTCATGGCCTCTAGGAGAAGAGGGGACATTTTTTTCTTCATTGATATGGAAGGTAAAACCAGGTGAGTTTGAAGAATGATCTTCAGCCTATTTAGTTCTCTTTTCCTCTCTCGGCTCTTCATCTTCTACTTCAACAACATCATCCCTACCTATTTTATTTTCCCTTTCAGTTATAACAGGTGTTTGAATACTCTTTTTTGATGTACTTAATTCGCCTGGGTTTACCAGCTTCTCCTGATCCGGTCTGCTTACGTGAGAAAATGCAGAATATCCATTCTCAATTCTTCTCTGGGAAATCATTCTATGCGGATCATATTACCATTTTTCTCCTAGTAGCAAAGGTGTCTCTTCCAACATTTTAGAAACTTCATCAAAAGCTTGCCTCATATTGACCACGAAGGGTCCCACACTCATAGACAATTTATACATAAAACCTTTCTTCATGGGAAGAAAGTGCACCTAATCCACATTAAGGCTCTGTCTTATGAATTCCAGGGTGAAAAGCCGCATAGGTACAAAATTCAGGAGCCTATAAGGTTCAATACTGGCTCCATACAATCTTATTTCCGAATATTCTTTAAAAACAAACCAATCTCCGAATCTGCAACTGGGTCCTAACTATAGAAATTCCCGGGCTTTTGGTAGAAAACATGGAGGAGGGACTCCATTCAAAATTCTATAAGAAATAGACATATAATGACTATAAAAATCAAATAACCCTGCTTCATTTCCTTCTTTTCTAGTCATGTCAGTCCAAAATAAAACTGATTTCTTTTGCTTGTTAACATCAACTATATTCAACCCCAAACTCATAAATTCTTCGACATTTTGATATCAAAATAAATACACAATCAATGAAGAGAATTTAAAGAAACCTGTAAGAGGAAAGGTCATCAACTGAGAATTTACAATCTCCTCCCAGAAATATGGAATGTCGAGAACAACCCCTGGTTTCATCATCGGCGCATACATTCCCAATACTGATTTATCGACTGTATGGTCATTGTCTTTGCCCAAAATCTCTGCAATGCAACTCAGAATTGGTCTATACTCAGCATTGAACAACTCCAAACTAAATTCTTCTCCTTCTAGCTGAGCTTCCTTTTAATTTGGTCTCAAGTAGGACATACATTGGTCAAATTCTTCATTTGAAAGGTCCTCAAAATAACGAGCCAATGAATCTTCAAAGAATTGCAGTGGTGACTCGTTTTCAGGAAAGCATAATGCTTAGCAAATTAACTGTGTTGATACCTGCAAAACGTTTTCTCCCTACAAATTCATTACGAAACACTTACCAGGATACATTGAAGAGACCAGCCATGAGATAAACTCGGGAAAGAAATGGGCTTTCAGGATACAGGCGGACAAGACACCGGATTTCTTCATGGTGAAAAAAACTGGGGATTTCTCAGCGTTTAGGGTCGCTTGATGATGCAATAAGAAATGGTTTACAGAAGACATGGTATCCTGGATGTCTTTTTCACTGTCCATGAGGGAATTGAGGCTTGACGAACCAGATAGAGAGACTCATTTTTCCATGGCTTAACGGACAACTGATAGCAAACGGAAAGGTGACGGTGATACAGCTCGAAAGGGGGAAAATGACAACAAGTAATTTGAAAATGGGATAAAAACAACCTTTTAACAACTACGCAAAGCCGCATTAAATGCCTGTAATGACGTGTAATGCCGCTGACGTGGGGGTACAGCTGTCTTCCACCTCGTTTTATGACGTCACCGTGGGGGCTGCTGGAGTACGGCGGAAAATTTTGGTTGCCCCCCCTGCAATGCATCCACGTCGTCGATCAAATTTTACCCGTGGTCAAATGGGTCAACTACGGGGGTAGCTGATCCATTAACTCACGAAATCTTCACACCTCCGCAATTCATCTCTGCTCATAATCTTCAAGGCTTTGTTGCTTCCGCCTTAGAACTTGCTCGGTTTTTAAACATCAAACGATAACACAAATCCAAATAAATTTTAATAATAAACTTAATTGGTAACAAAATTCGAAAATATTTCTTTTTCATGCTATAGTATACATTATACCATAACATATATTTTTTTTTTAAATTCATATTTTTTTGTTCTATTTTTCGATTTTCAAAATAAAATAAAAAGGATATGCAGATGATCCACAATAGAACCCCTGGATAAATTCGTGGGTATCTGGTAATCTAACCCTCAACCCAACTGAAGTAGGAATTTGACTTCAAATTTGAAAGATTATGCTCTCAAATTAAACCCCCAATTCTGAAAATGCTAGGCCCTTTTTGTGAATATAATTATGAAAATTATGCATTGAGAAACCCACAAACTAACTTATTCTATTCAAAATTTGGGCATACGGTGAATTTAAATAAGAGTATGAACCTGGGTTATGGATTTGGAAAATCAATGTATCAATATCCGTTTTTAAGAGGACTGATCTTGGCACAAATAGAGACTTTGGGATATTCAGCAAACAACCTTCAGAAATTGATAAACGCGTCCCTCTTAAACAATTCGACACTTATGAGATTAAATCGACCTCTCAAAAAGTGTTGTCGGTCGTCCAAGAAAGTGTCCTCTACCTTCAAGGATATAGGCTCTCGACCCCTCAGCTACAGCTGCCACATTGGATCCTCTACTACAGTTACCACACATGCACTGGTTCAATGCCTCAGGGTTTCCTTTACGCTTGATACCAGCCAAAATCGGTCGTCTCGAGGCTTTAGAGACCCTGGACTTGCAGAATTTGACGTCAAGGGATCGAATCCCACAGAGGTATCAACTGTTTAATTGATATGTCATTGATGGAGACGCGAAGGGCCTCTTATAATACTTTGCCCATATCTGTGTAAGGAAATAGTATTAGGCCATCATCATAACCAATATCATGAGCAACTTGGCAAATGGAATTACTGGTAAGTGAGGAGAAGGGTGCAGAGGTTTCTCTATTGATACATAGATGTAGGTGATTCAAATTTGAGCTTTACCAATGTGTTATACTTGCAATATCTAGTTTGCAGAGAAGCGTTCAAGTAATAGAAGCATTACAAGGGCGCAAAGAGGCTCTTATATTGGTTTTTTTTTGCATTCATTGGGATAGGTAGTACACAGAAAGAGATAATTGACATGGGCACATATATTTTTGGCATTTAAGAGGAACAACACTCGAAAATTCTGAGTGCATGTAGCACTTGATGAGGACAGGTCTGATAGGTGTAGATTTGAAGTAATTAGAACAACGCCCAGGTCTGGACACAAATATGCAGAGGGAATGTGTAAGTGTAGAGGTATGCATAAAGAATTTGCATAGGCCTGACAAAACAATTTAATGCCCAACAGGTCGTAAGAGTGAGAGCCAAATATGATAGGGAAAAATAGTCATGCAAGCAATATGCGAGTGTTATAATTCAAGATAATATTGCCTACTATTCGTTCTATGGAGGGTGTTTCTTCTAACAATCTGCCATATGAGAAACTGAAGAAATGGCAGAGGAAAAATCCTAAACAAGGAAAATGGGCGGATCTATAATGGCCAAATCCTAAACTAGCTCTGATACCATGTTAAAACACAAACATGGTGTATGAGAAACTAAAACACACAAATAGGAAATATAGGCATTCAGTGTTCATATTATTCACCATAGATGTACATTTATAATACAACGGTGTGACTCTTGGATTCATCTTCCAAGGTCACTTGGACTCCTTTGTGACTGTTCGCCTTCCACACCTACCCATAGAGGATTAGGTGCCCAACACTCTTCATAATAACGGTATGTTCATTCTCTTTTAAAATTTTCTTTACATTACTGACATCGTTATGTCTAGGATTTTGAATCACAAAGATTCTTGTTAGGGTGATTAATCATTAGATTGAATCTATCCTCATTATATTATCATTCTTATGGAACCCTAAAAGGTTCACTGTAAAACCCTAACCTAAGGGTAAATTAATATTTATGAAACCCTAGTATACTTAGGGTTATTGATGAAGTCTAAAAATCTTATTCTTTTTATGTTTAGGGTTTTGGTATTGTTATGATAAAAAACCTAGTCCTTTAGGGTTTTCTATCTAGTTATGTATTGAATCCCTAGATCTTTAGGGTTCGATAAATTAGGGTTTATGAGAAAAACCCTTATAATATCTATAGTAAGCTCCTAGGAATGAAACCCTAGGTGTATGTCTGTATGTTTGATCGAAATCCTAGCCTAGAGAAAATTCATTGTATTTCTAACTTTGATGTTTGTGTCTTGGGTTTATTGATGAGAAATGTTAATGCATGAAATCCTAGACATATATATGTGAGTATGCTAACCTAATTGTTGATGCTCATATTTTTTGAATTCTAGGGTTTGTAACAAAGTCCTAGTTGAAGATTGATATACTAGGATATGATGATATTGCTTTTGATATAATTTAACTTTGATGTTAAAAGTCTAGGGTGTGCAACAAACCCTAGTAGAATTTTTTCATGTAAAATAATATCGTTGAAATCTTAGATCATTTTATGATTGGATTGAATTGTTTATATCTAAGGCTTTGTGTCTCGAAGATGGAATCTAGGGTCTGCAATAAATCATAGTAAAATCTGTCACATCTCTGAAAGTAATATTGAGGCCCTAGATAAAATGAGATTGATTTCTTGACTAAGTTGCTTTATAAGTATTGATGATGTGATCTAGGGTTTATGACAATAACCCTAGCAAGAAGTTGATGTCTAGCATATGTGTCTTGTGAACCTAACTAGGTTTAGGTATTTGATGTCAGAAGTTGAATGTTTTGATGCTTCCATTTATATTGACATAATTTTGATATAGCTAACTTCATGCTTCTGTACATTTGTTTTTGGTTGTACTCGTTGTTTAAGTTGTGTAGTTACATAATCTTCAAGATATTGAATATGTTCCTAAGAAACGTTGACTTGATAATATTGATAAGCATGGCGAAGGAAGTTATGATGACCTTGATGCCGTAAGAAGGGTTAGAGCCATGAAAGGTTCTTCGATGTTATAAAAGAGGGAAGTGATTGATCTCCCCAAGTTAAGAGGGAGCATGGTTAGAAGAAAATAATACATCTTCCTAGTTGAGAGGGAGGGCATATTATGATAATCATGATGGATACCTTGTAGAAGAAATCAGAGAATGAATAGATCTGCAATGTATTGAGGATGTCTTGGTGTTGGTGAAGAAATGAAAGAAGAAAAAACTTTTGAATATTTTAATATGAATAACTAAGTGGCATCAAGATGATTGAGAACCTCGAAGGTTTGTGTTTATTTGTATTTGTACGTTTGAAAGTTTATTGCTGATTGGGGTTTGTGTGTGTACAGGTAAATCTCTCCATAAGCAGGTTGAACATTTTGGAAGCATGCTTGGATAAACGAATATATCTAGTTTATTAGGGAGAGATGAAGTATCTAATGGTTGATTCCTGGGAGGACATTTAGCTGACCTATGTGTTGATGTCTAGATCCTGAAGAGTGAGGGTGGCGTTGACCTTAGAGATCTGACCTTGGATACACACCTAGATCCCTGAGTTAATGGTTATTTAGTAAGCCTGATGATACCTAGACTCGCTGAAATATTTAGTCCATCTTAGTCCCACCTGGATAGATTACACTGGTTAGTAATCTAGTCCGTAGCACAGAGTGCGATGAACTCTTCGTCGTAGTTCATTTTGAGATCTTCCATGTACCTCTATAGATATAGGTAATTATGAATACCTCCCTAATTAAGAGGGAGTGTTGAAGAATGTAACTAGTGTCGGTATTCATAATTGTACTTGAGTCATAAGAATATATATTTATCAAAATAAATAAAAATATTTTTTATTACTATAGAAATTGACTTATTAAAGCATGGGTTTCATGCTTGGGTCAATTTTTTATAGGTCAAAGCTTCCATTGTAGGATTCTAGGGTTTAATATATCAAGTGTCCTTGTCCATGTCACAATGTAAAGAACCCTTCTTGGGAATTATTTATCATGAAAGAAAATCATTTTAATGTAAATTAGGTCTTCTAGGCCTCCTCCACCAAGTCAGCCTCAAGGAAGGACAAGTCAGCCTCAACGAGGGAATTCGACCTCACCAACTGACTATATATTGGAGCAATTTGACTCATTTGGAATCACATCTCTCACAAGTTCGAATTGCAGTAGCTGGAAGCAGTAAAAGGCACAAATTCCAAGGAAGAAGGAAAAGGTTAGCGAAGGAGAAGAGGGTCATTATCTTGCTAAGGAAGTCGAAATTCTCTCTATCTTGTCTCACATGTGAGAAGGGAACTGAAGTTGCAGGAGGGTTGAAATTGTAGGCTTGAATCTTGGCCAAAATTTTGATGCAGTAGGTCAAAAATCTACCTTTGATGCAATATTGATGCAACATTGAAGCAATGTTGATGCAATATTGTTGCAGTTGATCTTTGAAGGTTGGAAGAATAGTTTAAGAGCTAACTTGGTGGAGGAGGAAGGTCTGTTGGTCTACGGTCTTGGTCTATATAATTTGAATTATTGAAGGAAGATTTCTTGACTGGGTTTTCCCCTATATAGGGGTTTTTCCTTGGCTATGTGCCTACATCTGGTGTCCTTGATCTTCGTGTTTTGGTTTTGGTAATTTCTTGATGAACTAAGATAAAAAGAAGAACATAAGAAAGATAATAATAACTCATTGAATTCACAAGTAATTACCAACAAGAGAAAATATTCTTCCTTTCCAATTTTCCAACAAAGTTTTTGGGTAGCTAGGCAAAGAAACCCAAAGTTGGGGTTTGGTGTGAATTTAACTCAATTAATTAGGGAGAGAATCCCCTCAAGGAAATCTATAAATACAAAAGGGTTGAATGCATTTGGGTAATATATCTCTACTTTTTATTGAGCCTGAGGCTCTGAGGGTTTTAAGACTCCTTTTCTTCTACTAATTTCGATGGTGAAAGAGTCCACCCTAGTTAGTTTTATTTTAATTTTCTTCTTCTTGTTTTGGCACAGTGAAATTCATCATAGAATAGCAAGTTATCCTCAAGGAAACTCTATAGGGTTGGACGAGTTCCTCAAAATGTAATTTCTGGTCAGATTATAAAAAGTTCTATTGAGACCTTGTCTGAGGTAGGATGTATCCTCTAGACCTGAGAAGAACAAAGAACTTATGGGCAAAGGCAGACTCTTGTAGAGCTAGACAGAGGAAAAATCCATTGCAAATTCATTCTGTTATCACAAAATTAGACCTGATAGGATTCCAATCAAGGCAATCTCATGTAATTGTTTTAGACCGATATTTTGATTGAGGCTTAGCCTCCTCAACCTGAGAGGGCTCTCTCAAGGGTTAATGATTTTTGATATAAATATAGATGGCTAACTCTATGTGGGGTAATAAGAAGATAAATGATAGAGATCGGTTGTAAATCACATTAGCAAGTGCACATTGGGCTTATGGAGTCATAATAGTTTCAGCAAAACCAAACAATAAACTTAGCATGGAAGTCAAGGCATATCGGAGTTATAGTCCATAGATACACATGTGAAACTGTAAAACACACAGTCAGTTTGTCTATGAAGGAAGTCAGAGCATCAATGATGAATTCTGAGTAACATAAGCAAACACCACTACAATAGAATAGTATAAATATTCCATTAGAACAAAAGTATACTAGACTCCTTATGAATCTTGAGTTGGCTAAGTAGAAAACTCTATATTAAGCTGAAAACAGTCACTTACAATAAACACAGTATTTTTGATAAAAAATATCCAACCCTTAGCATTTCGACTTCTTCATCTTTGATAGATCATTTAAAACATATTATAACCTTATCCTCATCTAGATACATCAAATTCCTACTTTTAGACACCTTTCCCAACTATTATACATGGCATTTATTACAAAATGACAGCTGCAAACCTAGAGAATAATCCTATTACAAATAGGACTCAAACTCATTAACTCTACTCATAACAACCTTATCTAAGCTAGATTACATCATTTTTCAACTATATTCCCATAAGGTCGAATCCAAATGATAAGCTCCAGCACTTAATTTCCTCAATGTTGATCTCTTGCAAACTAGGAAACTGTCCCTTATTTTCTAGGCTTAGGATTCTTTGTGTTTTTGAGGCACTTTAACCACCATGAACCAATGACTTCGAAACCATTTGCTGTCAAGAATTGAAATATGTGTTCAAAATCAGGCATAAGTGCCATTTGTACAAATTCATCATCGACCTACGCAAAATAGCCAGAACAAACCTGCGCTACGAAAACAACACAGTTTCGTAGCACTTTTCGTAGCGCAGAATTTTAACTTATTTTCCTTCAAAATTTGGTTTCCTGCCTTTGGGATTATCTGCATATTCACTTAACACACCCTCAAAATTTTCAAGCCAAAATATACAGGTCTTCCCTTCAAAAATATAAGGAAAAGGGTGAAAAACGCTGCTACAACAGTTTCGTAGCGCATTTCACCCTTTTTGCACTATTTGCACTATGAAACTGCTAAGTGAGCAGTTTTTCTCAGATTTTCTTAAAAAATTAAACCAAAATTTTCCAAAAATTCATAAATTCACTGGTTTCATCAAGACAAACAGCCATATGAACTAAAACACCATTTCATGAAGTTTATTCTTTATTACCCATTTGATTTTGTCTTTGAATTTTTCATTCTGCACCTTGGTTTTTTGGTTCATCTTGAGACATTTTCAATTGCAACTCCAAATCCTCCACTTGGCCTCTTAGCCTTCTATTACTAGCTCTCAAATGATTATTGATCACTTTGATAATTTTTTCTTCTTTGATAGCTAGCATTGTCCATGTGAAAAATTGTTCTGCAGCACTTGGAATTTCAGACCTAGAAATAGTTTGGCCTTCCCATATTGCCTTCATCCTCTTGAACTCTTTTTTTTCAATGTTGTGCTTTCTGGCCCTCTTTCTCATCATTGCAATCTCTTGGTTTGCTAGCTTCAATATTTCCTCAAGCAGTTGATACTTTGTCATGTGCTCCTTTCCCTTCATTGAAATTTGCTTGCACAATGGGTGATTCTTCTATATCAATTGCGTGAAGGATGTCATCCAAGTTTCCTTTCAACATTGGGCTGTCCTATGTACCTGAAACAATTGCTTTTCCCTTTGATGCTATTTCCTGGCTTCTTGTCTTTCTCTGGATTTCCTGCTTGCTGGCCACTTGTTTTTGTTTTGTTTCTTTAACACTTTCTAATCTCTGTTTTGCAGGTGATGGAGTTTTTGCAACAAGCACCTGTTTCTTCTCTGTTCTTTTCTCAACCTGTTTTCCTGGTTTCAACTTTACAAACCTCTTTTCTCTTGCAACCACAGGCTAACTAGACTCTGATGCCTTCACATTTAAAGTATCTTTGAATGTTTAACAACAGCTTGGCATAGGTATCTTTGATGCAGCCCCTTGGTATTTCATTATTCAGGTCCATATCTGCATATTCAGGTTTCATGAATTCCTTGCATTGTTCCATGTCAAACTTAAAACCTTTAAACCAAGTCTCCTACCCCCCTTGGTATTTCTGTCACAGAAGCAATGATCTCAGGTGTGAATGGCACATTTAACATCCCAATTTTGGTATTGGTTCCACTGAAGTATAAGGCAAACTCTTTAGACACCTGAGTGTGGCAACCCTGCAGCGTTTCACAAAATCTGAGACAACCTACTTTGCTAAAAGCCTCCATCACTGTTTGATCCTCAACAATCGCATTTATATTCTCAAGCTCATATCTTAGACAATGTCCCCCTATGTGGACCTTCTTCTCCTCTGCCATGTTTCCTTTTTAAAAATCCTGTCAGCTTCTATGGAATCAGTAAAACAACCTCGCTTGATTATGAATGAACAACCTTGCTTGATAACATAGAACAACCTTACTTGAGAAAAAGGAACAACCTCGCTTGATTATAGTGAAGATAGCCTCGGTATAGAACAACCACAGGCTTAACTTTAATGCTTCAAAGCTTAAACAGTTGAGTGGAGGCAAATGAAAACTGGAATGACTTAATTAGGCAAGATTTTCGAATTTGAAATCCCATTTTAGAACTAAATGATGCCCCTATCATGATGATGATGGATGTGAAATGGGTAAGTACTTTGAATCTGACCTCTAACTAACTCACCATACCCTTGCCCTATCATTTCTTAACAGATTTCTAACAAATTCTGGCTTTCTTGACATGACAGTTAAGAAATCACGCTTTCGTAGCGCACACAGTGTATTTTTCGCACTTTGCGCTACAAAAGTAGCAGCGCTTTCGTAGCGCAAAACCCCTTTTTTGAACTAACGATGCTATGAAATGGAGGATTCTTGGCTAATTGCATAAATTTAGCCTGAAACTTAATGGAATGACCCCTAAGTGAAAAATATGAATCTTTGATCATGGAATGGACCTCGAAGGAATTTATTTGAACTTAAATGATGACCTTTTAAACTTATAAAACTATGACCTACCCTTAACCAAACTAAAAATTACTTTCAAACATACTTAAAACCATGATCAAAAACAGAGTTGACATACTATGTTTTGAAATTTTTTTGGGTGATAACACATTCCATTCTCAGTAGCTCGAAACTCTCCTAAAATAACTGAGATTTATTTAAACCTAAAGCACCGAATATCTATACTTGAGGCGTCCTTGACACCTAAAACTGATAATTCAAATTTATTCCGAGATAAAGCGTGGCCATTGGAATTGTTACGCGGGTCCCTGTAGCAGACCATGCCTTTATTGAGGGATAAATTCATCGTCGACTGCCCCTTTTTTACCATGTGAAAATCATTCTGCAGTCCACTCCAAATATTCGAGACAGAATAAAGTGCAAATCCTATAATGGGATAGGAGGGTTTTTGCTCGAAATGAGACCTAAGATCATATCTTGGAATAGTTTTTGGAGTACTGAAGTAGAGTAACGTGGATCTCTTGTAACTGTAGATTTCACCCTAAGGAAAGACTCTGAAGTTTGTCGTTTAGTCTGAGGTTGAAATAGTCCAAGGAATCCTGTCAAAAATCAACATTTTTTAAGCAAGAGGCTCACAATTCTTTGGAATGAGGTGTAGCATGGTGTAGTAGAAATTTTGTGGAAATGCGAAGAATCTAATTGTAACAATTGTGAGATTTTTAGGGTATTTGATTAATAGAGCTCGTAGAGTGTTTTACTAGTTGCATATAAATTCATACCCATGTTTTACTATTGAATTTGATAAGGTTTGAACTGAATCTATTACGCTAGTTGGTTGAATTGCTAGATTAGATTGTTGGGTTAGTTCACAATTGAAGTCGATTATGTTTATTGAAAATTATGTTATATGTAGTGAATTAAATCGCTTATGCAAGAGGGAATTTTTATTTAAAACCCTAGCTACTAAATAAATTCTAGGGCAAAATTCCCTTTCTACATTACAAATCATCATGAAAAGTATCCTATGTTTTTTTCAAAAATTCACTTTATTAATTAATTAATAAAGTGAACATTCTTTTATTAAAAATGATTTTTAATAAATAAAGTGACTAAAGTGGGTCACCTAATCATTTAATTAAAAGAGAGCCATTGATGTCACGGTTAAATTTCAAATATTTGCCTTAAATGGCCCACATGAGAAATTCCATCTTTATAAAAAACCGTTAAATCATCTTGATAAATTTCAATGAATTTCCCAATTAGACCCTTAAAAGCATAGTCCATACCCCTTTGAAAAGTTTCTCCAACATTTTTAAATCCAAAAGGCATCCTTAAATACTCAAAAGTACCCCATGGTGTGGTGAATGTTGTCTTATGCATATCTTCCTTCTTCACCATGACTTGGTTATAGCCTAAAAATCCATATAATAAAGGCATCATTCTAGATCCTGTTACCCTTTGCAATAATGTTTTCATATTAGGTAAAGGGTAATTAACCTTTTAGCAAGCTAAACTAAGATTTCGAAAATCTATACATAACTTGATTAATCCATTCTTCTTTCTTACAATAACCAGGTTTGAACACCATGTGGAATGCCTAGTGCGAGCTATCATCCCAACTTAGAGCATCTTTTGCAACTCCTTTTGCAGCAAGGGGCTAACTTAGGATTTATTTACCTAAGTTTTTGCCTAAAGGGTTTGGAATTTTCATCCTTAAGAGGGATAGTATGTTCCATAACATTCTCCCTATAGCCTTTTAGCTCCTCATATGAAAATGCCAAAATGTCCCTATATTCTTGAGGTAAATTTATTGATTTTTTCATTTCCTCCTCAGTGGTACCCTTCCCTATTTTGATAATGTTTAGATCATGAAGGGTACCAATGTTTACTTCAATAAATTCCCCTGGGTCAATTTTCTTATCCTCTTTTCTCTTTACAAAATCATGTCCATCAAACATCTGCTCCATGGCTACACGATCCCTAGGAGTGGGATTTGACACAACATTACACTACTCATAATTGCAACCTTCTTCCTTATAGCCAACACTAAAACCAAAAAATTCCTCCATATTATTTAAGAAACGAATCACTTGGCGTTCATCATTAAAGATTTTCCAATGCTCAATATTATCAGGAACTGATGGCCTAAAGATAACTTCCATCTTGATCTTATCATCCATTAAGTTCTCTCCAAGTTGTAAGGTAGATGCAACAACAACCAACTCATCAACTTGTTTATTCCCTTCTCTTGGAATTGCTTGAAGATCTAATGCATCAAAATACTCCATGTTATCCCAAACAACATTTCAATATTTCTTTAATCTATCATTCTTCTGTGCAAATTGATTCTTTGTTTGAAGAATGACTATTTCAGAATCCCCCTTGATACTAAGAATATTAATGTTCAATTCCTTTTCCAATTCTAGATCTAACAAAAAAATTTCATATTCAGCTACATTGTTAGCTGCATCAAATTCCAATCTAAAGAGAAACTTGAATATATGACCAAGAGGGGAGGTAAGGACAATTCCAACACCCTTACCAAATCTTGAATGGGCACCATCAAAATTCATGTGCCAAACCCAATCACTCTTACTTTCCACCTCCTTCTCTGAAGGAGCAATAGAATTAGCCGAGATAACATAGTTTCCCAAGTCATTAAATTCATACACAATTTCATTATGAGGCTCCTTGGGATTTTCTGCATGAAACTTTCTCTCCAACTCCCTATCCAACCTAACCAAATTCCATGATTTTTTCTTGTGTGATCTAGTATGGTAAGATACATCGACTCTAGATACTAGGAGTCACCCAAGGCCTCGCTATCAAGCCGTACTCCGGCTTTTGGGGTAAATTTTGGAAGAAAAAAACACGATTAATTATTAAGTCATGGCAGGGAGATGATAATTAACCAAGTGAAAAGAAATCTCCCAGAGTAATACTCACTTTTTGGCAAGGTCCCAAGCTACCTAGGCCTATTATAGACTCAACTCATTATTGCTAGCATCACTTATTACAATTCTTTGTAGGGCGTGGACTCTGAGTACAATAGAAAATGATGAGAAGTAGAAGTAGAGATTAATAACTCTAGTGATCTGATGATATCTGATGGTACAAGTGTCCTTTGGTACATCCTTGGTCATAGAGTCTTCATATAATCATCAGGTGCCACTCTAATGGTCAATAGGTACCAATCACTGTATGAATCATTGAGACCTGGCCTCCCAATGTCTATTTTGGTATCAATCTTTTAGGATGAAATCATCCGAGATAGATTAGAAACAAATAAAGAAGGGTTTTTTCTTAATGCTTTTGTACACCAGTATTTTCTATTTATACAAGTTGAAACAATGTTAAGGTTGTGGCATTTGTTTTACATATTGAAGGAATCAAATAATTGTACTGCAAATGTAAATTGGACATTTGATTAATGATTTAGTTTCTACTCTAATGCTACAACTGTCTATACATTTCAGAATATTAGTTTGTTTGCATTTTCGTGTATTGATATTTTTGAACTTCTCTGTTCATGTATTCACTGTGAGATCCTTTCCATACTCAGATATGCTAAATTCATGGAAATGAAGGTTGTTTTATTTATGGGAAAACCCAAATCTACCCAAATCTATAGCAGTTCTACAACATTTTTCCTTTTTCCTTTTCTTGGTTTCTAATAGTTATGGTTATTCTAATTTTTCTGAATCAGAACTTGTTGCACAATATGTGCCCTTGACTGAATATTTATGGCTTGTCATGGCTGAGATTTAGGTAATCCTAGCTTGAACTTTCAAAACTTGTATTGGCTATCATAATATGTTTAAGTATTATTAGTTACATAAATGACCTGGGTGTTTTATGATGTTCATAATTTCTTATATATGTAAACTTATAGGAAATACTTTTTAAACAGCTATCAGTTATACAGAAGTATTTTAATGGGCAGTTATTGTTCTTCTGTTCTCAGGTTGTGATTAAGATTATATAGGATATTTTTTTTTCTTTTTGTGGTCCATTAGGTATCTCTATTTTAAAGCTATTTACCGTGAAAAGAAGAAAGTCTTTGATGCACAAATTTCATTGACTACTTTAGTATGGGCTTCAGAGTGAAAGACCTTCCACTTTTTCAGAGAGTTTCTGGCTCTGCCAATTGCTTAGTTGAATAGGAAAATAATTTTTCTTGGACTGTTGATTTTCTTTCCTTGTAGTCTACATAAAAATGAAAAAATTACTATTTAGCTATATTCTTTTGTCTGTACAATATGTTGACTTCAACTTTGCGCTAAGGTGGCATGCTCTTGTTTTGGGATGCCTGTAGCTTTGTGGCATCCATGGCATGTGTGCTTTCTATTTTCCTACTTCCATATTTTGACTTCCAGCTTATGAAATTTGTCTTTATTGTTAACTTGTTCTTACCTACCGAGAGTGTGAGACTTAGCTTGGAGATTCCTTGTTGACTTGTGTTAGCCACCTATAAATTATGTCATATCAAGTGGCAGCTAAATGATTTTGGATAGCCTTCAAGAAACAATTTCACTGCTAAAATTGTTGATGCTTAAAGGCTTTTGATAATATCCTATCCTTTGGATAATCATCACTGCTTTTCCCCCTTTTCAACTCAGAAATTCTGTTGTCATTACATGAGGAAAAACTGCTACAAAATACCATTTTTTCCTTTCCCTCCACCACAAAACTAACCTTCATTTTTACCCCTTTTACCTCCATAAACTCCTCTATTTTCATGATTCCCCTTCTTCCATTCAAGAAAATCACTTTCCATAGTTTAAAACTCATTTTTAAAATATACCGAAACCCCCAAATCCTTTGAAAATAATTGAATATCTATAAAAATCATATTTTTATATATTATAGACTTAAGCCCCTTGGGATAAGTCTTTAAACCTTCCCCTCCATACGCCTTGGTGCTAGAACCAAGCGCTGGCCATCCAAGTGCTTATCACATTGCCCGATCGCAATTAGCCCTTCCTCCATAAACCCCCGATCATATGGTTTTCCATATAACCCACAGCCCCGCATATGGGCGCGAGGCCGTATCAAAAATTAATATTTCGCCCCGAAGTATAAACCTTCGGTTATATTAATTTGTCGGTTTTTTATTATTTCCTAAAGTTTTCCACCAGTACAAAACGCTAGTCGCTGTCCACCATCGATTTGATCTGCAAATCGACGGTGCGCAGTCTATCGCCCTGGTGCTCCCCACCAGCCACTCACTATTTCAAAACTGGGTGGAATCCATCACACCACTTTCAAGTGGAGGGCGGTTTTTTCCCGATTGACAATGATTCCATTCACTGCCCAACGTGTGGCCTTGAGCACTATTGAAAAACCGCCCTCATCGCGCGTTAAAGTTCGAACATGGACCCGACGCGATATTGACGTCCACCATCCGATTTGAGGCTGCTCATCGGACGGTGATCGCTCTCTGAAGATGCCCGTGCAATAACTCAGGGTAAGGCACGGTATTAAAATCATCTTCGTCGTCGATCTAATATGTAGATCGACAGCCCAAAATTCATCACCCTGATTCCTCGTCCAGTCAGCATTTCCAGACCCAGGGGTTTTATTCATCTGGATTTTATTGAAAATTTGATGTCCGGGCATGTTTCTAAGGTTTATTGGTGCTTGTTCTCTGCCATTGATCGCGTGGCCCGATCTCATCCGACGGCCCACGATTGTCCCAAACCCCGAACATGATTTTTGATCATTTTTTCGCCGAAACAAAGGTTTTAAACCTTTTTTCCCATTTTTATTTTATTTTTTAATAATGTGACCCCTTCACATTGTTTATTCACCCTCGCTCCTGACTGTTGATCTCTATGCGATCAATGGTTCCGATTTAATTTCCTTTTCTGCTCTCCTTTGACCTCCTCTAATCAATCTCGACCGTTGGATGATGCCATCCAACGGCCACACTCTCTCCACGCACCTTCTGAAGCAGTTAACCTATACATGCAGGATTTCATAATGTTTTTTGTATTTTGCAGGGTTTAAATGGTTTTTCCGCCATGCTGAAGAAAATTCACAGGCTAAGGGTGACAATCCTCTTGCCTTAGATTCATCCAAGAGAATCATCCGCAGGGTTTAAACTCCATGTTTCATCAGTGCTTCATGAGGCATTGATGCCCTATCGACCCCTGTGCAACCGTGCATACTAGAAAAACACAGTAAATCAAGCAGAGTCAGATACTATCAGAGTCGAAGACAAAATATATCGGGACAGAAGATTAAAGATAGATTTGTGGGGATTACGTCTAAAATGGTTTATCAAAAGCCCAATCCTCGATTAAAACACAGTAAAAGAGTAAAATCATAGAGGTTCATCAAACAGAAAGCCTCCACCGCCATAGCTGAGGCAAATTGATTCCTCCCAGCTGCCACATTGCCACCTATGCCTCAAAGCATTCGTATCAGAGGCCGAAGTTATTGATCAAGACCAGATGCCTACCTCACAACACAGCCAAAGGATAAATTCTGCAGACAAACTTAATGACAAAATATCAGCAGAGTTACTTTGACATCACACAGAGCCTCAAAGGTCAAAAAGAGCTCCCACCGAGCTTAAATCTTAATGTAAATTATTTAATACAGAGGACACCTATGTAAGCTTCTTCATTGAGCCCCACAAAGGCCAAGAAGCCATTAAGACTGTATTAATTATCTTTGGAGATATTTATCAGATCTCACCTCCTCATTATTTTATAAATAATTCTATAGAAGATGATAAGTGGGTTGGTTGATCACTAGTTGTAATATTGAAACTCTCTGAAATAATACATAGTCTGTTGAAGTTGAAGAAGAAATTGAAGTCCTGGAAGTCCTGATGATGTTGTTGCATGCTTGTTCTTGAGAAGGCTCTATCATTGGATCCATGAGCTTGGCTGTTGGTGAAGTATTCTAAATTGTTTAATGTTTTCCCCCTGTTCTCATTATGTTCCATAATTTCTTACTACAGTAGGATGAAAGTTTTAGGCTAAGAAATGACTCCTAGAAGCACCTTAGACCTGTTTGTCCTTCACTGTTTTATATTTTCTTCTGTTGAGGTATTTTAGAGGCTTAAATATTTGTCTTTAGTCCTCATGCTTGTTTATTTCTCTAATAAGTTTGAATAGTTGGTTTCAGCATGATTTATGGTTCTCCCTGCTTGTCTGCTACCACTTAAAAACTATTAGTGAAGTCTCCCTTTGAAGTATATTTGTTTATAGTAAGCCAAGGAGGTATGTTCTGATCATGCCCTTTGTCCTTGCTTAAACAATTGTCTTAAAGGTATTTTATAGTTGTGATCATAGATGTATTAGGTGTTCCCTCTTCTATGACTACAATTATCAGTGAATCTTTTATGTTTTCTAAGTCATTTGAAATAAAATCTTTGAGGAAATAGGGTGTTCCCCGAATCTTAGATTTCATTTTGAAAGTTGTCTTGAAGTCATTATTTGCTTAAAGAATGTTTGTAGAATTTATGGTTAGCCCTGTCTATCAAATATTTATTTATTTTTCAAGTTATGTTTTCAAGTTCCCTTCGTTGAGAATCAAATTTCTCTTTCCAAATCATTGACGTCCATCTCATTCCAAAACCAAAGGATCCTACGGCCAAGTTATATTTTCCCTCTGATATCCCATATCCATTGATGAGTATGTTATGACCTCTTCTTGACTCCATTGCCCAATGAACCAGATGTTTCTCCATTCTATATATCCTTCCTAGAACTTTCATATTCTGTTGTATCAATTCAACCAAACAAACAAACACCTGCACTTAATAACTAGTCTAAAACCAATACTTTAAGCACACAAGATAAACCTTTGCAAACAAACATTTGAGAGATCCCTCTATGAGAACAGGAGGACTAGATCTTGTATCTATAAATATTGGTTCTAATGTTTCCTTTCAAGGGGAAATGAAGCTCATACTCAAAGGGATGCATTGATGATGTTTTCAAGGCATGACAGTGTTCACAGGTCACATAATGGGTCCTCCATTGTGCGGGACGGGGAATGGTAGGGACGGTGACAAATTACTGTGTAACACTTGTCTTTTGATTTGCCAAACTATCAAAACACGGGACACCAACAACTTGCTCATTGTTTTCAATCATGGTTTTTAAACTGTCCAGTTAGATCTTCTTGGTCATCCATGAATAATAATATGATTTCTCTTTGTTTTCCCAATAAATGTGTTATTTCTCTCTTCATGATCTGGTGATATTTAATGTTTTTGATGATATACATAGCTTTGTATCTCTCTCTATATCTGTTATGATGAGCAACAACTGGTTTTACATGATAAAATTTGTATTCAAATACCTATGCCCTCTATCTTTTCACTGTTGTGAAAATTCTTGATTCAATATAGCTAATAATCAGGTCTAATTGTGATTGGCCAGATTCACATTAATAGAGCCACCTATGAAATTGTTAATGTCACATTCATTCGAGCCCCTCCACATGCTTTGTTGAAGGTTGATGTGCCACTTTTGTATAGAGGAGCAGATGCATGCCTAGGAATTAGGAAAGGTATTATTCTTGTGATTTGGCTGTATATTTTTATTATCCTTTACATCACATAATCATGTACATAGAGGGAGGGCTGAGTTAAAAATCATGGCATATGGTAAATAGGTATAGATAGAAAGCATGAAATGAATAATAAATGAACTAATATTTTAAGTTTGGATTGATATTTGGGCCAAAATTAGCTTCAGATACACTTAAAGAACAAGAGAAAGAGCAATAGCTTCTGTTTGAAATTGAATGATTACAATTTTGAAAATAGAGATAATCCATGATAACTTATTACTGAAGTACAATCTAGTGCTATTGGGTTGAAGGAAAATTGTGATTTGTAGGACTTCCAATCATAGGCAGTTCCATTTGGAGTGTGGTACTATTAATTTTAGTTAACAATAGTATGTTCTATGCTTAGCACAATTACTTCAATGTTCCTTTAGCAACCCAATGACAATTTCAAATTTAGATTTCCAGTAGCAATCACATTAACCATTAATCACATTAATAGGAAAAGTAGATGGAACATGAAACAAAATGTAGAAGACAAGCCAAGACAAGAGGACACCAGATTTGGCGGATGCCAGGGAAAAACCCCAATGTGGGGAAAACTCTTTGATCAATTCTTCTTATTACTATTTTAAAATTTTTAGTAGAGAGAGAGAGACAATACAATAGTCAAAATTGACTTGCCAAATTCAGGTCAAAACAACCTTGTCAAAATCTGTAGTCAACTGCAATCAACCTTCAGCCCTAATCAGAAATCACAAATGGCAACGCAGTAGTCAAAATCCTCTTTTGAACCTCAGACAAAGGAATTCAAACTCAGCCTTCACCAGTGGTTAAATTCATCTCAAAACATTCACGGAATCTGTGGTCAAACTTGGTCAACCTGCGGTCAAATAGTCCTGCGGTCAACATAGGTCAAAGTCCTTTTTCCTCATTTTTTTGTGCCCAAGAATGCGGCCTGCTGAGACAGAATTATACCCAGAAAATCAAAGTCAAATAATGACCACAATGTTAAAGTCAATGCTTGTCAAATTGTAGAAATTTCTGAAATTTTCGGCCCTACAGTTCTGTCCTATAATTTCGTCCTCTTGTTGCCACATGTGGGAGTGAGAGAATGCGCAATGTTGTATGAACCAATGAGAGGAGAGAGAATGTTTGAATGATGATGATTCCAAATGATGTGAGAGATCACTTGTATTTATACAATTCCTTGTGGGTGAAGATTCACGTCCACTGGGCTTCATGAGCCTACATGTTGATGTGGCTGACCTGAACAATTTGCACATGTGTGGGCATAAATTCAAAAATTCACTTCAACTTGCTCAAATTGGATGATATTTATATCAGTTTTGGTCCTCTTTAAAAGAGGAATTTAATGCAATCATCATCTCCACCAAATGAACTGTCCCAAGGTGGAATTTTCCCTAGTTGTCAATTTTAACACTCCCTCTAAACTAGGGAGAATTCCACCCGCCAATCCATCCATCATCATTGTCAGCCATCTTGCCATCCTATCGTCATGTACCATTTCTGTCATCTCATCTCTGCTCTGCTAAACCATGATGTAATAATGAATAATTGATTGAGAGTGAGTCACAAGACCTTACCACTCTCTACTAACAAAAGTTAGTCCATAGGTATAACCTCAATTGATCCCAAATCAAGTTGTTGAAATCCATGCATCCTAGACATAGGGAGTACGACAGTACATGATGCGTCCATCAGTAATGCTATGGTCCCTATCCAATTTTCCCAATTAAATGGCCAGATGAGAGGTACTTCCCATGAGTCTCTGACTGTGTACGTAGGATGTATGTTGGGGCTTCAACATGAGAAGGTGAACCACTCATCCTACTCATATGCCATAGGAGAAGGTGAACCACTGATTCTATGCATATGTCAATAGTAGGGGAAGGTGAACCACTCACCCTACACACGTTTCATCATACGTAGGGGAACGTGAACCACTCACCCTACACACGTGTCATCATACGTAGGGGAAGGTGAACCACTCACCCTACACACATGTCAACCATCATGGGGTATCACAGGGGAAGGTGAAAACCACTCACCTTGTTTATAGCACACCAATAGGGGAAGGTGAACCACTCACCCTATGGTCGCTCATAGCTCCAAGAAGTACCCCAAGCTCCCATGAGCTCCCAGAGCTCAATGTCCAACTCAAGTGGGACCCTCATGGGAGGGTATTTCCACGACTCCAAGTCTATCTCAGAAGGCTAAGAATTTGACCTTCCCTAAGGGCTTCGTAAGGATGTCTGTGACCTGCACATTAATTCTCATGTGTTGGAGCCTTATTATTCTCCGCTATACCATATCCCGGATAAAGTGGTACCTGATATCAATGTGCTTGGAGCGGTCGTGAAACACAGGATTCTTTGAAAGGCAAATCCCACTCTGGTTGTCGCAGAAGATCACTATGGTATCCAACACATGCTCAAATAGCTCATTAAAGAGCTTCCTCAAAAAAACAACTTCACAATAAGCCATACTAGAAACAATTTATTTGTCCTCGACAATGCCTAAAGCAACCAATTTTTCTTCCTGCTCATCTAAGATAGTGAAGCAGACACCAATGAGAAGCAACATCCAGATGTGCTTTTACGATCCACCACATTGCCAGCCTAGTCAGCATCAGTATATATATGTAGCCTCAAATTCTCGACAGTGTATCTTAGGCCATAGTTGATTGTGACACAGAGATATGTCAAGAGATTCCTAGCAGCAAAAATTGACTCAATGTATTCACAACGAAGCATATGTTCAGACAAGATTTTACCAAGAACATGAGCCCCCCCACAATTTTTCAATGTTTAGAAGGATTTTCCAATGGGAGCCCAACAACACTTCCACACAACTTCTTGAAGTTGAGTTTCATAGGAGTAGACACAGACTTGCAATCCACCATCCCACATCCCTCGAGCAACTTCACAATGTATTTTCCTTGAGAAATGAAAATCTCACCTGGATTTTTCCAGACCTGTAGGCCTAGGAAGTAATGCATCAGACCTAGGTTCGTCATCTCAAACTCGGAAGCCAAATCCTTCTTGCATAAATAAATGAGAGGCTCTGCACCTGTTAGAAAGAGATCATCTACATAAAGGACCAGAGTGAGAGGCATGTCCTTTTCAACCTTGAAATATAGGTTAGGATCAACTTCACTCCTTGTAAATCCCAACTTCATAAGATAGCTATCAATCCTCTCATACCAAGCCCTAGGGGCTTGCTTCAACCCATAGAGGGCTTTATACAACCTGCATACATGTGTCCTTTGATCTTGTACTTCAAACCCCTCAGGTTGTTCTACGTAGACTTCCTCCTTAAGCGAGCCATGCAAGAAAGCAGTATTAATTTCCATTTGGTGTGGACTCCATCCTTGAGAGACAACGAGAGCAATAATAGATCAGATAGTGGTATATCGAGAAACCAATGCAAATATCTTTTCATAGTCCACTTCTTCCTTTTGGGAGAAGCTTCGAGCCATGAACATGGCCTTGTATTTTATAACACTCCCATCACGTCCATGTTTGATTTTTTAAATCCATTTAGAAGTGACCATAGACTTGTACTTGGGTCTAGAAACCACATCCCAGGTATCATTCTTCATGATTGATTCGTATTCCTCATTCATCTCATCCTTCCATACTTGGTGTTTTACGACTTCTTCATAGCATCAGGTGTGCTTTAGCCTTGAGATTTTGTGGAAGGGATAAGACACATAAGACCTCCAAAACCCATAAAGAGTTTAGAGAAATTTCATCTTGTGTGTGAGATATTAAAATAATTAATTTTTTTAATGAGGACCCTAAGTCTAACTTTGGGAATTAATTAAACATATGTGATGAAAATTTCTAAGTGATGCGGATCAAGCAATATTTTAATCTGAGTCATCGATAAGAGATTAGATCAATACCATTGATGTTTCAACGAGAAAAGTATAATAGTAAGGATTGGGGTCAGTTGGAGACATAGTGAGGGGCAGGGTTTTGCTGAGAAATTCAAAACGAGTTGCAGTGCCATGAGGGGCAGAGATCGACAAGGGATGAGTTGATCCAAGGCTAAGAATCCAACAAGACAGAGAGGTAGTGAGTACCAGTCAGCGTAGAGCCAACCAGGAGGACGTAGTTCTTCCAGCTCCACGCATAGGCTGCGTAAGCCCAGCCAGGGTGACGCAGACCCAGCCAATGCGACATAGGGGCACCGTAACACTAGCTAGGATGACGCAGTCCCAACTGGGGTAGTGTAGCACCAGTCAGGGTGACGCAATGGGGATGCTAGCCAATTAAGGTCTGACACAGAGGCAATGCTGTGGGTTCTAGTGGGCCAGAAGGGGCTTGTGATTTGTAATCTCGTTTGAGGGTGTGATACAGCCATATCTTCTATCTTCGAGTGAAAGGTACTTATTGCCATGTAATTTCTTTGTAGGTTCTGTTGGATCTTAAGAAACAATCCCTTGGATGTGGTGACGAATCAAGGCTTAAGACATTTTATAAATATATGTCACAATTAAGATATCAAATGACCTCTATTTAACACCTTTGGAATTTATTACTTAAAACCCTCAATAATGTGATATAATGAAAGCCTTCACAATGCCATAAATTGCTGATACTTGAATGAAATGAAAAGAAGAACTGTAATAGAAACTCAAAATGATATGCTGAGAAACAGAATCTATCACTTTTAAGTTTCAGAGGAAATCATGGAGAGAGAGGAAACTCGAAATAATATGCTGTAAACACAGAATCTATTACTTTAAAGTTTCATCAGGAGTTTGTGAAAAGAGAAGAGATGAAGTGAAGGAGGGCAAATTAAGGTGATTTAACTCTTACTCATAGATGTAATTAAGAGACTTGCTGCTACATTACTTCACTTCATTCAAAGAGGAATAAACATAGAGTGAAACTGGAAAGACATATCAACATCAACATGGGCAGTAAACTTGATCTTCTTTCATTAATTTCTCATCAAATTCAATACCAAATTAACAGTCCTCCAAAGGTCCAAAAATCAGAACCCCTTTTCTTTATTTCTATCCACTTAAATACATAAAAGTAGTTCATAACTGTTGAACTTCTTGAAACTCTTCGACTACATAAACTGTTAAGATTACTTATGCAGTCATATAGAAAAAACAAATAAAAACTGGAAATTTTGTTCATTTTGCTAAATCTGATGTTACTGATGTGTCCTCCCAAAGTGCCAAGGTGTCCCTTCTGGTTACGATGCAACAACTGCACAGTTCTGTAACGACGCCTCAGTGCTTGACTTGACCCAGCTGTCGTGCTTCCCACAGTGCCACTATACATTATTCTAGTATATGCCTTATGGGCTGATAGACTTACTACAAATAAGTCTATTGGAACTTCACCTTATCCGATTTTCTATGGAATGGATGCAGTTTTCCCCTCTTCCTTGGGTGTTCCAGTCATGAAGATCATTCAGGAATCACAGGTGGAAACAAATGATATTCAACGAATAATTAATGAAACTATACATCTCCAACAAACCAGAGAAGAATTTTATGAAAGATCACAGGTTTTACAAGATAAAATTAAAAATATTTTTAACAAAAGGATTAAAGAAGATGATTTTTTCACAGGAGATCAAGTTTTGAAATGGGATTCACGGAGAGAGGATAAAGGCAAACATGGAAAGTTTGATTTTCTATGGCAAGGACCTTATGTGATATATGGTTACAGAGGTAACAATTATTTTTTCATCAAGAATTTGGATGGAACTGAGATACAAGAAGGACCAGTGAATGGTAAGATGTTGAAACACTACTATATTTCTTCTGAGTCAGTCATTAGTTAGATTCATTTATTTTTATCACTGTAAATATTCATTGCAAGTGTGTAGATTGGATTGGAGATTTTATCTACAAAGTTGAAGCCCAAAGAGAAGGCCCTAAGCTTTGCAGTGCAAAATGTCATAAGTATGAATTGTTGCAAAAATCAGAAGGCAATTACAGGATCACCAAGGATTAAAGTTGAAGGCTACTAATCTTATAGTTCTTGACATTCCATCAGGAAATGCCATCCCCAAGTGAAGCCGATGTTAGTAACCTATAAATATAGGATTCATAATTTTGACTTGACTGATGGTAGTCTTGTAAATATGTACAAATTTTTCTTTTTGCAAGTTATTTTCCCATATTTTGTAAAAAAATAAAAAAATCAAAAATAAAAAAGAGGGTAAAAGTCCTAAAAGAAAAATCAAGGACTTAGAAAAAATGATATACCCCAAAAGAAAAATATGAATAAAACATGAAAGTGTGCAAGTCTAAGTGCCACTACTTTTACTTTTTATAGTTAATTATGGCAGAGTATCAATAAAGGCCATAATCTGTGATGAGTTGAATAATTTAATCTTGACTTATCATCTTTCAATTTCAAATGTTATAGATAGTGAATAAAGAATTGTCATATAGTTTAATCATGACAATTCAGTAGTTAGGTAGAGAATAAAATAATCCAACAGTTTAATCTTAATTCTTGGATACAATAAGTGTAGAATTAGATAGTTTACTGCTTTCAAAAAATAATAAAAGGTTGTAAGGTTGCTAGTTCAAATTCACCTGAATAAAATAGAAGGAAAAGATGTTAGAAGATAATGACTAGGTAAGTAGAAGAAGGTGGGAAACATCATTGTAAATATATTTCACCAGGCTATAAATAACTAATTTCCCCTTCCCATATCAATTTGATATTCTAAACTATCAGTCAAAGTGGCTTAAGGCATTTCCTTGACTTCTGTTGGGACCAGACCCAAGGCTCAATGATTGACTAGTTGAAAATGTTAAGTTTCTATATTAATCCCAGAAATTTTCTTCATTTATCCCTCCATGCATTCATCACCATTTTACTTCATAAGTAAGAACTCTTTTCTTGCTTAAATATTACATAAAGGCCCATTTAATTAAATTCCCCCATTTTACAAAGTATAAAACCCTCAAAAAAACATGATATACTAAGTAAAAGTGAATGAATTATGAAAATGAAGCTTTACTCCAATTTTCACTTTCCTTAGTTTTATTTATGAAATTTTGAGTATTCATTGTCCCTTTTCATATTAACACTTAACCTATTTTATTAACTCCCTATCAAATATCCTAGTCCTATTAATATAACCTCTTTTTTATTTAATATCCCAAAAACCCCCTTATTATATGATTTTGTGTCAAAGATATTAATCACATGTTGAAATAACATCCCAAAATCACCCCTTTGACACAAAACTACCTATAAAAAATATACTCCTTTCCCCTATGGTTTTTAGACCCCTCCGCAATCTAAAACTATATAATAAAGTTAAATAATACAAAAAGGCGCATTTTATTCACGTTCTGTGTATTTAAAACAGCGCACAAAATATACTTACATCATTATTCCCTTTCCCAAATACCCTTAACCCAAGGTTAAGAGCCTCAAGCCTTTTTCCTTTTTTGATATATGGAACCTCTTGTTTCATATAAGTATCAAACCTTGGTTAAAATCTCCGTTAACCCACCCCCATGCATTTTTACCCTATATATAAACCTAGTTTATAGATACGTAAACCTATTAATCCATTGAATTAAACCCAACATTTTCACGATTCATCCCCAGCCGCCCGATCACCTATGCTTGCCTTGATCCTACGGTCCAAATCTAATATGATAAAAAATTCCCTTGCCCCACCACTCCTCATCACATTAAAAATCAACCGTTGATCATACCTACCGAATCAATCGCTGACATTTAAACCGAGTCCCACCTTTCCTTACCCCAAATCTTCCAAAGAAATATAGATTGTTCACATCGTGCGATCAAATCCGACGGTGCATATTCAATATTGCATAACAAAAGTGATCAGACAAAGTTTGTAAAAAATAATGTGATACAAGCTGTTTCGTCAAACCACCATCTACTACGTGTCTCATATCTACTGGATCGCATTCCAAAAGTGAAAAACAATTTACCACCCAGGAGCAATGCGATAACCACTAATGGTTTTGCCTTCAATATGAAAACCACTCCCGCCATTTCAACTTGACCTGTAATTAATACCTCGCATATCGATAAAACTTAAGGTTTTAACCTTAGTTTTTCATTGTTTGCATACCTTTGCGCCTTTTCCCTCCGAGAAATCACTCACAAACACCATTGCAGAGCCATTTTCAAACCAGTTTGTCATCCTAAAGCCAATTTCCCCTCTAAAATTCACTACCAAACACTCTCTACGCTTTCTACCAAACATATGTGACTAGTTTGAAGACTGGTACAATCTGAAAGCCTCCTCGACCACCATAATACCACTAAAAAGGTATTCCCCTGAATTTAAAGTTGTAATTTCACAAATTTAAGAAAATTAAAACCAGTTACTTTGTGAAATATAAATTGCATAGACTGAAAATACCCGAACCTTGAAGAAACAGGGGGAACCCTGTCAAAATTTTCTCAGAATTTGCCACCTCTGCCTAATTCAGTTTTAAAGAATTCTTGACCATCCAAAAGCTATTTCTGTAGTTAAAATCCATTTGAATTACAGAAAAATCCATTAAAATCCCTTTCCAATATTTTCCACATTGTAAGTTGGCATTTTCATCCTAAAACCCTCTCCCAGATTATGGATTCTTTCTAAAACAGCTCAATTAGCCTTCTATTTCCTAAAGAAACTAAGAGAACAGTCTAATATTTCTCAGTTTTATTCAAAATGACAAAAAAGCAGGTCACTCCTAGGACTGGAGGTCCCAAACCTCACAAGCCTGCATCCAGCAAGCTTCCAAACCCTAAACCTTCAAAAATCGATAAACCTACTCCTACCCTAACTGCAGATTCCACTGAAGTAGTTAGACCTTTGCAGCCACATGTAACCTCTGAAGAGAACAGTCCCTTGATTGATTTAGAATATAGAATTGCTGATACTACCTTAGAGTTCGATCTACTTGAAGTACATAGCTGGTGTCATGAGAAATTTGAGAAGAAAGTGGAAAATGATATACGTGTATGGGACTCCAACTTGCCTAAATACATGGTTCCCATCACCCATCAAGCTCAAGATTTCATTAGGTTATGTCAGTTGCACTATATTCCTGACCAGAGATGTATGGTAAACAAAGATAATGAGGTCATGTTTTACATAACTGCTGAAGCCATCAATGATATGCTCCAACTAAGCCATGATCCATGAGCAGTATCATTTTCCATTGAAGATTTGACTCAGATGTATTTAGATTTGGAATTCCCTAGGAAGTTTATGATCCTTCAAAACTTCATACCTAATCATGTTAACCTTCCTAAGGTAAATCCACCTTATGACACTTTTGATTTCCCTGAGGGCCCTAGAAAAATAATTTCCATGCTTTCATTCATTCTAGGCTATGCTAATGATGAGTTTACAGATGCCTCCATTCTAGGTTTCCTCTCTACCTTGTCTCCAGGACAACATCCAAAACTAGTTTTTAACTTTTCCAAATTCATATGCATTATCATTTGATTAAATTACCTGAGGAAGGAGTATTCAGATATTCATCCTATCTATTACATCTCTTCCTATTTTTCCAGGCATAAAATTTCCCGATTGCATTACAGAAGATGTATGTGGAAGGTAAACCTCTTTCAGTGATATTTTGGACTTCTCTACTCAAGAAAAACAATAGTGAATACAACGACAAGGACATCAATGATTTGTTTATTAAACCTGCCATGAGTTTGTTGAACAAAGCAGAGCCACCAAGGATTAATGAAGACATCAAAAGAATTTTACAGTTGTCTGAAAACTGTAAGGTAGGAGACTGGTATTTGTATGAAAATCACACAGAAATCAGAGTGTATGGTGCACTACCTGGCTCCTTACAGATTACCCAAGTTTCTAACTACCAGGATTTTTGCTTTAGAGTACTTAAGACAGATCTTGAATGCAGATACAGTGAATTTCATAGCTTCCAAAAAGAAAGCACAGTTCAAGCTAAAAAGTCAAATTGGCCCCTTCATAGTCAATAGCAGAGATGCTTTGAGAGAGATAATCAACAAACTATCAGAATTTAAATTCAAAGAAAGCTTTCACTGGAATTATGACCCTCAAGGTGTTATAAGTAACCTCATGGTCAAGCGTAAGTTAACCCCATTCCTCCATGATTCAAAGCCACAAATTGAAAAGTATGCTAATAATATTGAATGGGTTGCAAACACATTGATTGATGATATTCAGGAGATGCAAACAGATAACATGCAGGAAAAACAGATGGATAATATACAGGTGATTACAGTTGGAAAACAAGCAGAAGTGTCCAATAAAAGATCCAAAAAATAAGAAGGCTATTTAGCAGAAACCATTATAGAAAATAAATTTAAGACAATTTGCAGCAAGAAGGCTAGAACAATTACTGAAGTAGAAGAAACGGCCATAGAGATAGATGAAAATGAAGATCAATAAAACAAAAATGATCAACAAACAGATGATGAGGCCAAAATAATTGTCAATGAAACACTTAAATAAATTCATAATGAGCAGGTACTATCACAGGGAAAAGGCAAAGAAATGGTTGAAACACAGATAAATACAAAAGCTCCCTCCTCTTCTAGAGCAGCAGAAGAAACTAATTCTGACATCCATAAAAATTTCAAGAAGATTAGAGAAAAGAATGAGGAAATTAAGAATGAGGTATATTCTAAACTCCTTAAATAAAAACAAGGAAACAAAGACAGACTTGTGACAACATTTGATTATTCAACAAATAAAATGATTATTTCTTATCTCCAGCAAATGGTTACAGACCCAAAGTCAGCTACAGATTCTAGGAAAACAGAGTTTGAAGTGCAGATACCATACACGAACTTGACCAGATAGAGTTTCGTAGAAGTTCTTCAGAAATGTTGTATTCAAAGGTAGTTAACAAAACCATGAATGCTACCATGCTTCAAAAGACAGTATCTAATTTACAAACTCAAATGAAATTAGATAAAGCATCTCTACATGCTAAGGATTTTAGGATCAAGTCCGTAGAAGACTTGGTGATAGAAATTGGAGTGTATCCCTCCAATATTGAAGTTGCTAAAAATCTCATAAGGCAAAAGAATGAAGATATTGCTGCCTTGAGAAAACAACTTAAACTTCCACAGAGTGAGCACCCACAGGCTAAAGAAATTCTTTAGGAGAAAACAGAGAAATATGAATTAATGCATCTAGTTTTAAATATGACAGCTCAGATCAAAGAAATGGAGAATCAGACAGAAATTCTAATGAAGGATAATGAAACATTGAAAAAAGCACATGAAGTCTCCATTCCCATAGTCATTCCGACTGTCAGTACTGCTGTTCCTTCTACATTGGCAGAACATCTAGCACCAAAAGGAATATTGGCAACTGTAGTGTCAATTACATCTAAAGATATTTCTTCCACTTCATCATCTACATCACAAGTAAATCAAACAAGTGAAACATCTGACATAGTAAAGGCTATGGAAGACCTATCCCTAAAGAATAAAGAGATAATCAACTTGAAAGGCACCATCCGAAATATTGAAACATCAAATAGAGATGCATTGATTACATCCAAGGGACATGAGCAGAGAGCAAACAGACTTCAAGAGCAGGTAAAGATTCTACAGCAACAGGTCAATCTCAGTGAAAAAATATCATATATCAAGAACTATCTTTGGAACAACATAATTCAAGGCATACATCTACAGTGGCCTTCAATCCAAATAATTTATGAACAAAAGGATTTACTCAAGGCATCACAAATGGAAATTCAGAAGACAAAAGAAGAACTAGCTGACAAACCTTCTCAAGCTTTGAAACTAATTACATTTTTTAACAAAAAAAAACAGAGAAGAGCTTGCAGAGCTGAAAATTCAAGATAGAACTGAGAGCATACTACAAATCAAGAAAGTCCTGAACAGAAGGAATATAATGAACAATTTGGAGGAAAGATGCAAAGACATGAACTTGTCAATAACAAATTTCATGGCCAAATACACTATATTAACACAAGAAGGCCTTCCAGATATTCATTGTTTCAATGAAAAACTAATGGTTCAGACAAAGTATGATAAGAAGATAAGAGCATATGCCAACGAACAGGTAAATAAGCCTCTGCCACAAGGTTCCCCAACTGGAAAAGTTATTTTGGAATATTTTGAGAACTTGTTCTTTCTACAAAATGAGATTAAACACATCTTCATTGTCAAGCCCAACTTTGCTAAGTACACAAAGGCAGATGAGAGCTATAGGAAATTGAAGAACATGAAAATTCCCAGTGTAGAACAATGGCAAGAATTCACTGATTTGATATAAACGTTTGCAAACAAGAGCAGAAAATTACATGAAAAGCAGAACATTATTGTTGCCTAAAGGATAAGATTTGTAGTTAAAGTGTATCAAGGTAATGATCAGAGTAAAAAAGTATCAGTCAAAACACTTTTTTACTGTGGGTTATTCCTTATTTTATAACAGTAAGGCAGTAAGAAATCAACATAAAGAGTATCATAGATAAAGCACATGGTTAAAGAATGTGAATTGGAAAGAGTATCTTCCAAGCTATCTTCTAACAAGATATTACTTCCAAGTATCAGCAAGCAACTACAACAAAGCAATAAGTTAAGATAATTAGTCCTATTTTTTATTGATAAGAGGACAGCTTTCCAGTTTGTTTTGCAACTGTCCCTCTTTCTATGTAATAATCTTTATTTTTGCCTAGAGATATTCCTACATGTCTCTTAGATATTTTGTAATAATTTTTGTATAAATACTTCTCTTTTTTAGGTATTAAGTGTGGAATAAAAATTGCTGAGATTATTATAGATATTTTTGCGGGTGCTTTGGAGGCTCATGTGTTGATTTCATAGCAGTAGACTGAACAATAGCTAACTGGACTTCATAACTTAGGATTCTTGCGATAAACTAATGAGTAAAGTGATTTCTTTATGTCATTATTTCCTTTTCTAAAGTTCCATTTAATTTCATATATGTGTTCAAATCTAAATGATTAATTAGGATTATTATTTCAGGATAAGTGTAAAAACTCCTTGTCTTAACTAAGTGATCATTTCAATGTTTTCTGCTGATTTCCGGACCTAGGAATTCTTAGTTGCTCCTGAGTCTTGTTTTACCTCTGCCTCTTTCCCCTTATTTCCGGATCAAAGGATCCTTCACTTCCCTTTATCCCGAAAGCAAGCCATCCCATCCAATCAAACTATTCAAATCTCTGAGGGTTATCTACCTTGCCCTGAGTACATTAGCATCCTTTTGGCCTTGCCTTTCAGTCTTGCTTGCCACATTTTGACTCCATAGCCCAATGGACTAGTAGATCCCTCTTTAATTTGTCTCCAAGTAATCTTATTTCCCACCAAACTTTTCAAACAAACCAATTGTCCAATCATACCTAGCCTAAAATTCAAATCTAAAACAAATTTAAATCATAAGGAGAGATCCCTCTCTGGAATTCAGGAAGGCTAGATCCTGAAATCTATAAGAGGTTCTTGGCTACCCCTGGTTTTCTTTAACTATAAACCAAAATCCCACGAACTAAGAATTACTAGGGTGATAGCATACTAGCGACCATACTGGGGAATACTGACCACTCTCCAGTTTTAAGTTAAACTTAAAGGAAGATTTTTAAAACATATTTTTTTTACTTTAAGGTTAAGTTTAAAGGTTGTGGGTATTTATACAATAATCATTCTGGCTCCCAAGAAATTCTATTATACTATATCCAACCCTGATCCCAATCCTGCAGATATAGTAGACAATCCGAACCAAATAGGAAAAAAGAGAAAAAAAAATGTTAGTTTAGAAATTGAAGTGCCCCTAAGAAAGGCTGATTCTTTACCCAAAGAATTAATAAGCTTATCAGATATTGAATTTGATTTCAAGTTTGAAAATTCATTATTTAGAAATAAATTTGAAACTGATTTAAAATAAACTATTATAGATCCTGTTTTTACTTCTTTTTTGAATGAGAAACATAAATTTATTTCAGCACCTAAAAAATTAGACAAAACTGAAATTCAAAGTCCAGTAGAAAGGGTAAGTGTTACACGAATTAAAGATGTTGATGAAGCTATTAAATTAGCTAATTTTTTGTCTCAATTTAAACCTCCAGTTTCTCAACTATACACCACAGTTTTTCCAATAGCAGATTATACTTTGTATGCTACCACTTCATTTATAGATTCCACTGTCAGTTCACCCCCAGAGTTTGTTAGTCCTAAGTTGCCTTTGCAACCTAGGATCATATATTCATCATATCCTCAATCCACCACCAGTTCATCCACAAAATCATTCATCCCTAAGCTGCCTTTGCATCCTAGAGTAGTATTTCCATCATTTACTCAGTCCACTACATCCACTACCACTGCACCCACTAGCTTCATAAGCGCTAGCCATACCAATTATTTTTCATCCCCTTTTCCAAGATCTTCAAGTACAGCCTTCAGTACATCTACTGTTATAACCAGCACTATCCCTGCCACTACTACTGTACCTCCCAGTTTAACAAAATTCCAAGCCATGGTAGCCAGATATGCTCCCCTGGTCTTACCTCAAAACCTCCATGACATGCCCCAAAATTACCAAAAGGATATCCCATTATTTGATAATGGTTCACAAATTACTGCATAACAACATATCAATAGAATGAATGATTTTTTGGAAATTTATGAGATAGATGAATCTGATGTCCGAATGAGGTTGTTTGCACAAAGCTTAACTGGAGAAGTAAAAACATGGTTTAGAAATTTAGGTGTTGGTAGTATAGCAGACTTAGCTGCCTTTCATAGAGCTTTCCTAAATAAGTGAGAAAAGAAAAAGAAGCCCCTACAAATATTATTTGAGTTTGATGTTGTTAAAAGAACTCCTACTGAGTCTATCCAAGACTTTTGCACTAGATACAAAAGTATCTACAATTTTATTCCTGTAGACCTTAAATCCACTCCATATTCCATGCTTCTCAAATTCCCTGATTGTTTTGATGTAGACATGGCCTACCAACTTAGAGAAAGGGATGTAGAGACCCTAGAACAAATGCAACTAAATTTTGTTGGTGTAGAAATCAATATCCTTGCCAAAAAAGCCAGACTTAGAAATGAGAGGGTCACCATCAAAGAAGAGACTTCAAGCTTAGATGGTAAATTTTATTTTATTAATAAAACTTTAGAAAAAGTAGTTGAGAGATTAGACCACATTGAGAGGAAACCGCAATGGGATAATCAATCCCAAATCAGAAATCCCAACTACAGAAAAAACAACAATCCTGGGAAAGGTAAGGAACCCTCCCCAAATCAAAACATTAGACCCCCATTCCAAGAGAACTTTGCTGAAATTTCTCAAAACAATGTTGAGTATGAGGAAGATATTACCATAGTAATGGGGATAGATGAAAGCATTACAATTTTCCTCACTTAGGAGGATCAAGAACTCTTTGAGCTACAATAGTTCAAAGTGGAATCTGGTGAATACTTTGACTATAAGCAAGGTTATGACTTCTCAATCAATGAAATTCACAGCCAATATAACCTTAGGAGCAAGAAAACAAATGAGCCTACTATACAAAACAATGCTCCAACTCAAAAAAATCAAAACAAAAATAATATAGAGACTCCCAAAACGAAATTTTTGCAGATTCTTCCCAGAGAAAATAAACAAAATTTGAACCCACCCAGTCCTAAAAGGTAGCTTAGTCCTAAGATTGTAGATATCACTGATGAAGTGGCTCAATCCTCCAAAGATGCCCAAAAGGCTAATACCACAAAGGCCACCAATTCAACAACAGTTACTGATCCAAAAAATAATCCAGCTAACTCAAAATCATCAAATCCTAAATCTTCTGCTGAAAATTCCAAATCTGACAAAGCATCTGTTAACACTCAAACTGTTCCTGAAAAAATAATCAAAGATAGCAGAAATCAGGAAACTCAAACGGAAGATAAAATAAAATATCAAGCTAAAGGTAAAACTGTTGAAACTCAAGAAAAATCATCCCAAACTAATATTCCAAAAGATGAATTAATTCAAGCTATCAAATCTCAGTCAACATTTAACATTCAATCTGAAATATTTAAGTTGAAGATAGCCATTCCCTTAATTGAATTGGCTAAAAATGACTTGTATAGATCTATTATTACTGAAACATTGAATGTAAATGAAAATGAGGATACAATTAATATGAGTGACGATAGACCTGAATTAATCTTTGGTCCAAATGTAGATGGTAAGCATTCAGATGGGTCAGTACCTCCATTTTACTTAAGTCTTACTATCCATGATCAGATTTTACCTAATGCAATGCTAGATACTGGAGCTTCCCATAATCTAATGCCCAAAGCAATAATGGAAACCCTGGATCTAGACATAACCCAGCCATATAAAGATTTATTCTCATTTGATTCATCTAAATTCCAATGCATAGGATTGATTAAATATTTGTGTGTAAACTTGGTCCAATATCTAGGTAAAAGCACGATCATGGATGTTGTGGTAGCTGATATCCCACCAAAATATGGCATGCTTCTTTCTTGCTCATAGGGAGAAAAGTTGCAGGGATCTATACAACTTGACATGAGTTATGCCACTATCTCGGTATTTGGACTACCCAAAAAGCTTTACAGAGAAACCTTAATGAAGTTTATGATCAGCAGTGCCGAAAGACCTACCAATTACCCCATCTATTCAACTCCTACTGATCTTGATTCCTTTATTCTCTGTAACTCTGATCATAATAATATCCAAACTAAACTCACTGATATAAAGCCTAAAATAATGGAGGATTACATTGGTCATGAAGCTTTATGGCATTTGGATTTTGATGGATCAGAGAATAAATCAGGAGCTGGAGCTGGTTTATGGATCACCAACATTGAAACTATCCATTCCCAAGGGCATGCCTTTAGATTGAATTTCAAATGTACCAATAACATGGCTGAATATGAGGCTTTAATCTTAGGTCTTCAAATCATTAGAAAATTTGGAGGTCAAAGAATATTGATCATGGGAGATTCAGAGTTAGCTATCAAGAAAATAAACGCAGAATACTTTGTCCACAATCCCAGATTAGCCAGATACAGGGACACAGCTACAGATTTGGTTGAAGATTTGTTAGAATGCAAGTTTGCTATTATTCGTAGGAAACCGAATTTACAAGCCCATTGTTTAGCAACCTTTTCCAGCACTTGCAAACTTCCATTTTCACCAATACAAAAATACACTGCTGAAATCAAACACAGACCTATTGTTGCGGATAACGTAAAATACTAGAAAATTTTTTCAGAAGATCAACAAATCTATCATTTTTTGAACAATGAGGGAGAGTTTCAGAATTTCCAAATTGGTAATTATTGTAATGTAGATTCATCTTGTAACATGGATTCAAATTTTTGTCAAATAGATGATTTAGATGTACATAATTTTGATAGACCTACTATATTTACTCAGAGTGACATAGATGACTTGGAAAATGTAGATATAGAGGAAATGATGGAAGATGAACCAGATTTAATAGATTTAAAACATAACATTTTACCCAGAGGTTTAACTCCCTTAGAAGACTTGTTTGATTCCAATGATGTGCCCAAAAGGCCAAAAATGGAACTAGTCAAGTCTGATATAGAAGAGTGTAACATAGGAACAAATGAAAAACCAAAAATGATCAAATTATCAAAGTCCTTAGCATCAAAAGAAAAGGTTAAATATATAGAACTTTTGAAAGAATACCAAGATGTTTTTGCATGGGGTTACGAAGATATGAAAACTTACAACAAGGACATAATTCAACATAAGATTCCTTTGAAAGAAAATCAAAAACCTTTTCAACAAAAATTAAGAAGGATTAATCCAATTTTGTTACCTTAATTGAAAAAGAGGTTAAAATAATGTTTGATGCACAAATAATTGCACTGGTCAGGTATTCTGATTGGGTTTTTAATTTAGTGCCCACCAGAAAGAAAACAGGAGAAATTCGACTGTGTATAGACTTTATAAATCTCAATAAAGCTTCCTTGAAAGACAATTACCCCTTACTTAAAATGGATCATATTTTGCAGAGGGTGGCAGGTTCTTCAAGAATTTCTTTACTAGATGGTTTCTCTGGTTATAATCAAATTCTAGTTCATAAAGATGATCAAACTAAAAATTCATTTACCACTCCTTGGGGCACTTTCATGTATGTGAAAATTCCTTTTGGGTTGAAAAATGCAAGAGCCACTTTTTAGAGGGCCATGGATATTTCCTTTGCTAAGGAGATCCATGAATTTTTAGTTATCTATCTTGATGATATTACTGTCTTTTCAAAAACAAATGATGAACACTTAGATCACCTCAGACAAGTCTTTATCAAGTGTAGAAAATATGGTATATCCCTAAATCCTAAAAAGACTCTTTTCGAACTAGAAGAAGGAAAACTATTAGGTCACATAATCTCCAAGGAAGGCATTAGAATAGACCATGCAAGAATTGAAGCTATTTTGAACATTCAACCACCAAGAAACATAAAAGAACTTCAAGCATTCTTGGGTAAAATTAATTTTTTAAGAAGGTTTATCTCTAATCTGGCTGAAATCATAAAAGAACTCAACAATATGCTTAAAAATGACTCTGCAATAAAGTGGACTGTAAAAGCCAAACAATATTTTGAATCCATAAAATAGGCCTTGACAAAAGCACCAGTCCTCATTGCTATAAATACTAAGAGGGGGGGGATGAATCAGTATTCCTTTCAATTAGAGCATCAGTTAATCTTCAATTATTATCAATGTTTGTACAATGATAGCAGCAAACAAGAGGAACACAAATTCACACAGTTTTTAAGGCGGAAACCCACTCCGGGACAAAAACCACCTAATGCTTTTCTAATAATTCTTTAATATTCAACTCCAATTGAAAATAAAGCTCCAACTTCCTAGAATCTAGAAAGCATTCTTCTCCAGCTCCCACTAGATGGACGCTCCAATGCCCGAGATTCTTCAGTAGTAAATTGAATGGATGCCCCAACACCCAATGAGCTACAACTCACCCTAGCACCACCCTACCACCCTATAGAAGAATAAAAGAAGAATGGACTCTCGTACCAGGGAAAATGGTCCACTTTACAATGATATAGAATGATGCAAAAGAAGAAGATATACTAGACCATAACCCCAACTTTGACACAACCACCTAATGATGATCCTAGACCTCCCAACATTGCCTCTTCAACCCTTGGCAGATAGACACTAGTACAATTTGTACAATAATGTATTTACAATGACTAAGTACAATGATACCTTTACAATGATTGTATGCAGTGCTGCCCACTTGAAGACTTCATATGATGAACTTATTGTTGTTGTTATGCACCTTGGTTTCTGCTCTTGTCATGCTACCCTCTCCTGCACCCTGCCTTGCTTTGTTGCCGTAGAAAGTCTAGTCCTTTGCAACCATTGACAACACATGATCTAGCTTTTTCTTGACTTCTAGGAGCTCGATATTGAATCTGGTGTATCTCTGTTATTTCAGATCCTCAATATCTAATTTTTGGTCTTGTAGTAGTCCTCTGAGTCATCTTTCCAATGCCTGAGATCTGACCCAATTTGGATTCTTCAAAGAAGTTATACCAATCTCTCACAATGCTCTAATTAAGGACTATTTCAGCATAGCACATATACGGCATACCACGATGTACTATTTCTTCATTTGTCTACGAGAATTGATGAGAAAAATTTAAGGCTTGTGCACTATCCGCCACTTTTTACGGAATTCAAATCTGATACTCGAGAGAGAGTTATGACGAATTTACCAAGGTCACTTCTTTGAGATGAATTTCAGAGCACTTAAAAACACGACTTCCCTGAGATCATATATCCAAAAATACTGTGCACCTTGATCTACCATTTTCATACCAGCTTCCTCAATATTTTGGCTTCACCTCATAAAAATTTCAGCTTCTTATTCTTCGTAGAAAAAACTTTAGAGCGAAAATTCCACGATGACCTGTTTCAGATGGCCAAATCCCATGCATAAGGAGGAAATGAAGATCACAATTTATATGAATGCTTAAGTTGAGAGGGGCTTCAACAAGTGAACGTGGGAGGAATTTTAGGAGCTTAAAAAATATTAATTATGAATTTTCAATGACCCATGCCCCAACCCCATGGGGTTTTAGCCCACTAACTAGGGGTACAAACTTCAAACATGAATATCTCTCAAACCGTGAAGAATTACATGGTGTGCCATATATCAACGGAAACATCTAGACAAGTAGAAACCATCAAGAGCATTATTGACCCAGAATATATTAATTTCGTAGGTCAAAATTCCCATGAAATATTGGGTTAGCCCTTGGTGCTTCTTGGGATGACATCAATGACAACCGCTGATCAACAATCTCCCCCTTTGGCATTGATGGCAACACAAGTACTCCCTCTGCGATCATGACACCTCTTCCTACAACATTCTCTCCCCCTTTGACATCAATGGCAAAGGGTAACTCCCCATGAAACACAACCATCCTGCGGACCTTTACACACTTCCACTCCCGCTGACACACAACCGTCCAGCAGACCTGTACACACTTCCACTCCCCATGACACACAACCGTCTTGCAGACCTATAATCTAATGAGAACTTGGGAGAATCCCAAGATTTTGACGAAGATATTCCAATGTTGGCGAATATTTAATATGTGATTCTTTTGGTGCTGCTTGGAATCTTGCTACTTGTCCAACTGCTTGCATAACATCTAGTTGGGAGGTTGTTACATATAGAAGACTACTAATCATAGATCTATACAACCTTTGATCCACATCCTTAGATGATTCGTCTATGCTAAATTTGCAACCTGTTACCATTGGAGTAAGGATGGGTTTACAATCTTCTATTTTAAATTTCCTGAGCATTTCCTTGATGTACTTGGCTTGACATATAAATATTCCTTTCTCTTGCTGAGATATTTGAACCCCTAAGAAGTATGTCAGCTCACCAAGTAAAGACAACTCGAAATCACTTTCCACCTTTGTAGCAAAATTCTTACTTTGTCGATCATCATTGCTACCAATTATTGTATCATCCTCTTTAGCTATTAGACATGCTTTAGTTTCTTAATCCAGAACATATATGTCTTTTGGAGCTCGACTTGCTGTAGCCACAATTTCACCATACACGCCTTTCCTGATTTCACATTTCGTGGAGTTGAATAGTATTTTGTGTCCTTGATCACACATTTGTCCAACACTATGCAGATTGTGATTCATGTTTTCAACCAATAGAAAATTCTTGGCTAGAGCATCTTTTATTCCGAGAGTGACAGTACCTGATCCTATAACATTTGAAGATCCATCATTTCCAAAGGACACAGCTCCATCCTTCTTCTCTTTCAGAGATACGAATTTATTTCTATCTCCAATCATATGCGTTGAGCAACCGCTATCAACATACCACACATCTTTCTTCTTTTGAGCCTTGAGAGCGAGAGCACAATTATCATTCTTCTTCTTCTTCCATGTTCATTCATTCTGTGGCTTCGAAGATTCTTCAGGAAGATTTTTAAGTCTGCAATCTTTGGCTATGTGTCCAAAGTTTTGACATTTGTAACATTCAATATTATTTCTTAAATGTTCAAATCTATTCATGTTTCGCTGAGCCCTGGGAGGTTCATAATTGATAGATCTCCTGAAATTGTATTCGTTCCTAGGGTACGTGCGACATTCTACAGATTTATGACCAAATTTTCCACATGAATAACAGTAGCCATAAAAAATATGTTGGTACCTGGATGGAAATTTTCGTCGAGGAATTGTCTTCCAAGGCTGCTCTTGCGAATCTTGTCCAGTGAAGTCTACATGCATGTCAGGTCTCATAGGTTCATCGTATTTTGTTGTAGAAGGTCCTGCTTCTTCTTCTTTGTAACCGATGCCAGTTTTGTCGTTGTAAGATCGTTGATTGTTGATGAGTTCTTCCAATGCCCTTGAGCTATTGGCATAGTTTTGGATAGTTTTTCCTTTATTCACTTCCTCATGCAGCGAGACTACTTCGGCTTATAATTCTTACCTTTCTTGGTTGCTTTCATCCAAATTCTTTTGAAGTGACTCTTCAATGCATTTGTGTTCTTCAACTTCAATTTTGAGACCTTGAACTTGTTCTTCAAGAGTTTTGGAATGGATCTTCTCTACCTTGAGATCTTTTACAAGCTTGATTGCTTCCTCATAAAATTCGTCTATGGTCCATCCTTCTTATTCATTGTTTGATACCTCTTGCTTATTGTACTTGGGTTTATTGTGCTTGGCCATAAACAATACTCTCTCATTGGCTTCTTCTTCACTATCATTGTCTTCATCGGATGATGAGCTATCTTCTTTAGAGAGAAAGTTCCTTTTGGATCCTTGCTTGTTGAATTTCTTAAAGCCTTTCTTTCTTTTTGAGTTGCCATTACTTTTGTTTGGACATTTTGCTGAAAAATGCCCAACCTCATTACATCTTAAACATATCAATGGAATTTTACCTTTGAATTGTCCGTTACCAATTTGTAGTTTTCTCGTGAAGTAAGCATATTCGTCATCTGAAATACCATATTCATCATCTCCCTTTTCTTCACACTTGCAGGTGCATGTCTTTTCAATTGAAGGTTGTTTATCCTTGTTGGTTTTCTTAGATGCAACGAACGCAGTTTCTAGATGCGAAGTACCCTCTTCTTCATCAAGTCTCATTTCATATGCTATGAGAACTCCATGTAATTCCTCTTTGCTGTGTTTGTCCAGATTTGCACTATATTATAAGACCAATACCTTTGGGTTGAATCTCCCTGGTAACGTTCTAAGAATCTTATGTATAATAGTCTTCTCATCAATTGGCTCTCCCAATCCTTCCAGAGTAGTGGTTATTTCATCAACGTATTGAAAGTATGCAACAATGTTGCAATCTTCTTTCATTCTGAATTGCTCAATTTTTTCTCTATAGATTTGAAGCTTTGCTTCTTTGACATTTGAGTCACCTGCATATATATTCTCAAGCTTGTCCCATACATTTTTGGCAGTTTTACAACCCAACACCTTATGATAAGCAGATTCAATAAGTCCACTGATAATAATATTCTTTTCTTTTGCATCATTCACCAAATTCTTCTTACCTTGTTCATCCGCGGTTGATGTAAATCCATTTTGAACAGTGTCCCATACTTCGTAACCATGCGCCAAGAGATAGACCTCCATTCTTCCTTTCCAGAGTGCATAATTATTTTCATTGAATAGAGGTACACCATTCTTGGTATGCTCCATGACCTCCTTCCAGCTGTTAAACTGCTATTGAAGGAACCAAGCTCTAACACCAATTGTTGGAAATGCGGTGAATCAGTATTCCTTTCAATTAGAGCATTAGTTAATCTTCAATTATTATCAGTGTTTGTACAATGATAGTAGCAAACAAGAGGAACACAAATGCACACAATTTTTAAGGTGGAAACCCACTCCGGGACAAAAACCACCTAATGCTTTTCTAATAATTCTTTAATATTCAACTCCAATTGAAAATAAAACTCCAACTTCCTAGAATCTAGAAAATCATTCTTCTCCAGCTCCCATTGGATGGACGCTCCAACACCCAAGATTCTTCAGTAGTCAACTGAATGGATGCCCCAACACCCAATGAGCTACAACTCACCCTAGCACCACCCTACCACCCTATAGAAGAATAAAAGAAGAATGGCCTCCCGTACCAAGGAAAATGGTCCACTTTACAATGATATAGAATGATGCAGAAGAAGAAGATATACTAGACCATAACCCCAACTTTGACACAACCACCTAACGAGATCCTAGACCTCCCAAAACTGCCTCTTCAACCCTTGTCAGATAGACACTAGTACAATTTTTACAATAATGTATTTACAATGACTTAGTACAATGATACCTTTACAATGATTGTATGCAATGCTGCCCACTTGAAGACTTCATATGATGAAATTCTTGCTACTGTTATGTACCTTGGTTGCTGCTCTTGTCATGCTACCCTCTGCTTCACCTTGATTTGCTTTGTTGTCGTAGAAAGTCTATTCCTTTGCAACCCTTGACAACACATGATCTAGCTTTATCTTGCCTTCTAGGAGCTTGATATTGAATCTGGTTATCTCTGTTATTTCAGATCCTCAATATCTGATTTTTGGTCTTATAGTAGTCCTCTGAGTCTTCTTTATAATTCCATATATCTGACCCAATTTGGATTCTTCAATAGAGAGTTATACCCAATCTCTCACAATTCCCTAATTAAGGACTGTTTCAGCATAGCGCACTTGTATGGCATGCCACGTGTCACTTTTTTCTTTATTTGTCTCTAAAATTGATAGAGAGAAAATTACGGGCTTTTCACTATCCACCACTTTTTACAGAATTCCAATCTGATACTCAGAGAGAGAGTTATGACTAATTTACCAAGGTCACTTCTTTGAGATGAATTTCAGGAGCCTGCAAAAACCCTGACTTCCACAGATCATATCTCCAAAAATATTGCGCACCTTGATCTGAAATTTTTACTACATCTTCCTCAGAATTTTTTCTTCACCTCGTAAAAATTTCAGCTTCTGAACCTTTGTATAAAAAAAGTTAGAGTGAAAATTCCACGATGACCTGTTTCAGATGGCCGAATCCCTTACCTAAGGAGGAAATGAGGATCACAATTTATATAAATTCTTAAGTTGAGAGGGGCTTCAACAAGTGAACGTGGGAGGGATTTTAGGAGCTTAAAAAAATATTAATTATGACTTTTCAATGACCCATGCCCCAACCCCATGGGTTTTTAGCCCACTAACTGGGGGTACAAACTTCAAACATGAATATCTCTCAAACCGTGAATAATTACATGGCGTGACATATATCAACGGAAACATCTCGACAAGTAGAAACCATCAAGAGAATTATTGACCCAGAATGTATTAATTTCGTAGGTCAAAATTCCCATGCAATATTGGATTAGCCCCTGGTGCTGCTTGGGTTGACATCAATGACAACTGCTAATCAACACTCATCAACCCATATTATACAAAGGATTTCATAATATTTTCCTTTGTATTTGAACATACCATAGCTACAGTTCTTATGCACAAAAACAATCAAGGTTTTGAACAACCAATTGCATTTTTTAGTAAAGCCCTTAGAGATGCACCTCTAAAATACAATACAATGGAAAAGCAGGCTTTAGCCCTGGTTAAAGCCATAAAGGACTTCAGAGTTTACATACTCCATTCCCACATCATTGCATACATTCCCAATGTTGTAATCAAAGATATTTTGACACAAGATGGACCTGATAGTAGGAGAGGAAAGTGGATTTCCACTATCCTTTAGTATGATCTAGAAATCAAACCAACAAATTTCATTAAAGGACAAGGTTTAGCTAGATTGACGGCTGAATCTAATTGTAATGCTTTAGATATAAATTTCATTGCACAAATAGATGACCAGGAGGAGATGGCGACTCCATTGATCAGTGAGGCCTCTCTAGACTCACCATGGTACTCTGATATTATCTTTGTATTCACACATTTACAAGCTCCTCCTGGGTTAACTAAAACCAAAGCAAGATTCATCAAACAGAAAGAAATGAGGTTTTGTATCTTAAACAATGCACTTTACTGGAAAGATAATAGTGGGATTTTACTAAATTGTTTATTAAAATCAGAGGCTGACAAAATTCTCGAGGAATTTCATGCAGGTGACTGTGGAGGCCATTTATACTGGAAGAGTACAGCAAACAAAATACTAAGAGCTGGTTTTTACTGGCCAAATTTATTTTCTGATGTCAAAAAATTTGTTACCTCCTGTCACAAATGACAAATTTTTGAAGGGAAAAAGAAACTGTTGCCCTTACCTCTTAAGCCTATATCTACTGAAAGGCCATTTCAAAAATGGGGGTTAGACTTCATTGGTGAAATCCACCATCCATCCTCAGGCAAACATAAATGGATTTTAACTACTACAGATTATTTTACCAAGTGGATAGAAGCCATTCCTACTAGGCAAGCCACTGATTTAGTTATAATCTCATTTATAGAAAGTAATATTTTATCAAGATTTCGATGTCCATATAAGATTATTACTGACAATGCAGCTGCATTCAAATCCAAAAAAATGATTTATTTCTGTCATAAATACCATATTACCTTAGGTCATTCCACTGCATATTATCCTCAAGGTAATGGTTTATCTGAATCATCAAACAAAAGCTTAATCAATATCATCAAAAAATTACTTCAAGAAAACAAAAAGACCTGGAACAAAAAGCTAGTATATGCCTTATCGGCTGATAGACTTACCACAAAGAAGTCTATTGGAACTTCACCTTATCAGATTTTCTATGGAATGGATGCAATTTTCCCCTCTTCCTTGGGTGTTACAGTCATGAAGATCATTCAGGAATCACAGGTGGAAACAAATTATATTCAACAAAGAATTAATGAAACTATACATCTCCAACAAACCAGGGAAGAAGTTTATGAAAGATCACAAGTTTTACAAGATAAAATTAAAAACATTTTTGACAAAAGGATTAAAGAGGATGATTTTTTCATAGGAGATCAAGTTTTGAAATGGGATTCACGGAGAGAGGATAAAGGCAAACATGGAAAGTTTGACTTTCTATGGCAAAGACCTTATGTGATATATGGTTACAGAGGTAACAATTATTTTTTCATCAAGAATTTGCATGGAACTGAAATACAAGAAGGACCAGTGAATGGTAGGATGCTGAAACACTACTATTCTTCTAAGTCTATCATCAGTTAGATTCATTTACTTTTATCATTGTAAATATTCATTACAAGTGTGTAGAATGGATTGGAGATTTTATCTACAAAGTTGAAGCCTGAAGAGAAGGCCCTAAGCTTTGCAGTACAAAATATCATAAGTATGAATTGTTACAGAAATCAGAAGGCAATTACATGATCACCAAGGATTAAAGTTGAAGGCTACTGATCTTAGATTTCTTGACATTCCATCAGGAAATTCCATCCCCAAGTGAAGCCGATGTTAGTAACCTATAAATATAGGATTCATAATTTTGACTTGACTAATGGTAGTCTTGTAAATATGTACAAACTTTTCTTTCTGCAAGTTATTTTCCCATATTCTGTAAAAAAATAAAAAAAATCAAAAATCAAAAAGAGGATAAAAGTCCTAAAAAAAAAATCAAAGGACTTAGAAAAAATGATATACCCTAAAAGAAAAAGATGAATAAAACATGAAAGTGTGCAAGTCTAAGTGCCACTACTTTTACTTTTTACAGTTGATTATGGGAGAGTGTCAATAAATTCCATAATCTATGATGAGTTGAACAATTTAATCTTGACTTATCATCTTTCAATTTCAAATGTTGTAGATAGTGAATAAAGAATTGTCATACAGTTTAATCTTGACAATTCAGTAGTTAGGTAGAGAATAAAATAATCCAACAGTTTAATCTGGATTCTTGGATACAATAAGTGTAGAATTAGATATTTTACTGCTTTCAAAAAATAATAAAAGGTTGTAAGGTTGCTAGTTCAAATGCGCCTGATTAAAATATAAGGAAGAAATGTTAGAAGATAATGACTAGGTAGGTAGAAGAAGGTGGGAAACATCATTGTAAATATATTTCACCAAGCTATAAATAACTAATTTCCCCTTCCCATAGCAATTTGATATTCTAAACTATCAGTTAAAGAGGCTCAAGGCATTTCCTTGACTTATGTTGGGACAGGACCCAAGGCTCAATGACTGACTAGTTGAAAATGTTAAGTTTCTATATTAATCCCGGAAATTTTCATCATTTACCCCTCCATGCATTCATCACCATTTTACTTCATATGTAAGAACTCTTTTCTTGCTTAAATATTACATAAAGGCCCATTTAATCAACTTCCCCCATTTTACAAAGTACAAAACCCTCAAAAAAACATGATATACTAAGTAAAAGTGAATGAATTATGAAAATGAATCTTTACTCCAATTTTCACTTTCCTTAGTTTTATTTATGAATTTTTGAGTATTCATTGTCCCTTTTCATATTAACACTTAACCTATTTTATTAACACCCTATCAAATATCCTAGTCCTATTAATATAACTTCTTTTTTATTTAATATCCCAAAAAACCCCCTTATTATATGCTTTTGTGTCAAAGATATTAATAACATGTTGAAATAACATCCCGAAATTACCCCGTTTACATAAAACTACCTATAAAAAATATACCCCTTTCCCCTATGGTTTGTAGACCCCTCCGCAGTCTAAAACTATATAATAAAGTTAAATAATACAAAAGGCGCATTTTATTCACATTTTTTTGTATTTAAAACAGCGCACAAAATATACTTACATCATTATTCCCTTTCCCGATTACCATTAACCCAAGGTTAAGAGCCTCAAGATTTTTTCCTTTTTTGATATATGAAACCTCTTGTTTCATATAAGTATCAAACCTTGGTTAAAATCTCCATTAACCCGCCCCCATGCATTTTTACCCTATATATAAACCTAGTTTATATATATGTAAACCTATTAATCCATTGAATTAAACCCAACATTTTCACGATTCATCCCCAGCCGCCCAATCACCTATGCTCGCCTTGATCCTACGGTCCAAATCTAATGTGCTAAAACATTCCCTTGCCCCACCACTCCTCATCGCATTAAAAATCAACTGTTGATCATACCTATCGAATCAATGGCTGACATTTAACCCGGGTCCCAGCTTTCCTTACCCCGCATCTTCCCAAGAAATCTCGATCGTTCACATCGTGCGATCAAATATGACGACGGATATTCAATATCGCATAACAAAAGTGATCGGACAAAGTTTGTAAAAAATAATGTGATAAAAGTTGTTTCATCAAACCACCATCTGCTACGTGTCTCATTTCTACTGGATCACATTCCAAAAGTGAAAAACCATTTACCACCCAGGAGCAATGCGATAACCACTAATGGTTTCACCTTCAATATGAAAACCACTCCTTCCATTTCAACTTGACCCATAATTAATACTTCGCATATCGATAAAACCTAAGGTTTTAACCTTGGTTTTTCATTGTTTGCATACCTTTGCACCTTTTCTCTCTTAGAAATCACTCATAGACACCATTGCAGAGCCATTTTCGAACCAGTTTTTCATACTAAAGCCAATTTCCCCTCTAAAATTCACTACCAAAGACTCTCTACGCTTTCTACCAAACAACTGTGACTAGTTTGAAGACTGGTACAATCTGAAAGCCTCCTCGACCGCCATAATACCACTAAAAAGGTATTCCCCTGAATTTCAAGCCATCATTTCACAAATTTAAGAAAATTCAAACTTGTTACTTTGTGAAATATAAATTTCCTAGACTGAAAATACCTGAACCTTGAAGAAACAGGGGGAACCCTGTGAAAATTTTCTCAGAATTTGCCACCTCCGCCTAATTCACTTTTAAAGAATTCTTGACCATCCAAAAGCTATTTCTATAGTTAAAATCCATTAGAATTACAGAAAAAGCCATTAAAATCCCTTTCCAGTCTTATGCACATTGTAAGTCAGCATTTTCATCCTAAAACCCTCGCCTAGATTCTGAATTCTTCCTAAAACAGCTCAATTAGCCTTCTATTTCCTAAAGAAACTAAGCAAACAGTATAATCTTGCTCAGTTTTATTCAAAATGACAAAAAAGCATGTCACTCCTAGGACTGGAGGTCCCAAACCTCAGAAGCCTGCATCCAGCAAGCTTCCAAACCCTAAACCTTCAAAAATTGATAAACCTACTCCTGCCCTAATTGCAGATTCCACTGAAGTAGTTAGACCTTTGTAGCCACCTGTTACCTCTGAAGAGAATAGTCCCTTGATTAATTTAGACTATAGAATTGCTGATACTACCTTAGAGTTCGATCTACTTGAAGTACATAGTTGGTGTCGTGAGAAATTTGAGAAGAAAGTGGAAAATGATATACCTGTATGGGACTCCAACTCGCCTAAATACGTGGTTCCCATCACTCATCAAGCTCAAGATTTCATTAGGTTATGTCAGTTACACTATATCCCTAGCTAGAGATGTATGGTAAACAAAGATAATGAGGTCATGTTTTACATAACTGCTGAAGCCATCAATGATATGCTCCAACTAAGCCATGATCCATGAGCAGTATCATTGTCCATTGAAGATTTGACTCAGATGTATTTATATTTGGATTTCCCTAGGAAGTTTATGATCCTTCAAAAATTCATACCTAATCATGTTAACCTTCCTAAGGTAAATCCACCTTATGACACTTTTGATTTCCCTGAAGGCTCTAGAAAAATCATTTCCATGCTTTCATTCATTCTAGGCTATGCTAATGATGAGTTTACAGATGCCTCCATTCTAGGTTTCCTCTCTACCTTGTCTCCAGGACAACATCCATAACTAGTTTTCAACTTTGCCAAATTCATTTTTGATAATATGCATTATCATTTGATTAAATTACCTGAGGAAGGAGTATTCAGATATTCATCCTATCTGTTACATCTCTTCCTATTTTTTCAAGCAGAAAATTTCCCAATTGCATTACAGAAGATGGATGTGGAAGGTAAACCTCTTTCAGTGATATTTTGGACTTCTCTAATCAAGAAAAAAAGCAGTGAATACAGCTACAAGGACTTCAATGATTTTCTTATTAAATATGCAATGAGTTTGTTGAACAAAGCAGAGCCACCAAGGATTAATGAAGACATCAAAATAATTTTATAGTTGTCTAAAAACTGTAAGGCAGGAGACTAGTATTTGTACGAAAATCACACAGAAATCAGAGTGTATGGTGCACTCCTGGCTCCTTACAGATTACCCAAGTTTCTAACTACCAAGATTTTTTCTTTAGAGTACTTAAGACAGATCTTGAATGTAGATGCAGTGAATTTCATAGCTTCCAAAAAGAAAGCACAGTTCAAGCTAAAAGGTCAAATTGACCCCTTCATAGTCAATATCAGAGATGCTTTGAGAGAGGTAATCAACAAACTATCAGAATTTAAATTCCAAGAAAGCTTTCACTGGAATTATGACCCTTAAGGTGTTATAAGTAACCTTAGGGTCAAGTGTAAGTTAACCCCATTCCTCCATGATTCAAAGCCACAAATTGAAAAGTATGCTAATCATATTGAATGGGTTGCAAACACATTGATTGATGATATTCAGGAGATGCAAACAGATAACATGCAGGAAAAATAGATGGATAAAACACAGGTGATTACATTTGGCAAACAAGCAGAAGTGTCCACTAAAAGACCCAGAAAAGAATAAGGCTATTTAGTAGAAACCATTATAAAAAATAAATTTAAGACAATTTGCAACAGGAAGGCCATAATGATTACCGAAGTAAAAGAAAATGCCATAGAGATAGATGACAATGAAGATCAATCAAACAACAATGATCAACAAACGGATGATGAGGCCACAATAATTGTCAATGAAACACTTAAAGAAATTCAGAATGAGCAGGTACTATCACAGGGAAAAGGCAAAGAAATGGTTGAAACACGGATAAATACAAAAGCTCCCTCCTCTTCTAGAGCAACAAAAGAAACTAATTCTGACATCCAGAAAAATTTCAAGCAGATTAGAGAAAAGAATGAGGAAATTAAGAATGAGGTCTATTCTAAACTCCTTAAAGAAAAACCAAGAGACAAAGACAGACTTGTGACAGCTTTTGATTATTCAACAAATAAAATGATTATGTCTCTTCTCCAGCCAATGGTTACAGACCCAAAGTTAGCTACAGATTACAGGAAAACATGTTTTGAAGTAAATGTAGATACCATACATGAACTTGACTAGATAGAGTTTCATAGAAGTGCTTCAGAAATGTTGTATTCAAAGGTAGTTAACAATGCCATGAATGTTACCATGCTTCAAAAGACAATATCTAATTTACAAACTCAAATGAAATTATATAAACCATCTCTACATGCTAAGGATTTTAGGATCAAGTCCTTAGAAGACTTGGTGATAGAAATTGGAGTGGATCCCTCCAATATTGATGTTGATAAAAATCTCATAAGGAAAAAGAATGAAGATATTGCTGCCTTGAGAAAACAACTCAAACTTCCACAGAGTGAGCACCCACAGGCTAAAGAAATTCTTCAGGAGAAAACAGAGAAAGATGAATTAATGCAGCTAGTTTTAAAGATGACAACTCAGATCAAAGAAATGGAGAATCAGATAGAAATTCTAATGAAGGAAAATGAAACATTGAAAAAATCACATGAAGTCTCCATTCCCACAGTCATTCCAACTGTCAGTACTAGTGTTCCTTCTACATTGGCAGAACATTTAGCACCAAAAGGAGTATTGGCAACTGCAGTGTCAATTACATCTAAAGATATTTCTGCCACTTCATCATCTACATCACAAGTAAATCAAACAAGTGAAATAGCTGACATAGTAAAGGCTATGGAAGACCTGTCCCTAAAGAATAAAGAGATAATCAACTTGAAAGACACCATCTGAAATCTTGAAACATCAAATAGAGATGCATTGATTTCATCCAAGGGACATGAGCAGAGAGAAAACAAACTTCAAGAGCAGGTAAAGATTCTACAACAACTGGTCAATCTCAGTGAACAGATATCATATATCAAGAAATATCTTTGGAACAACATAATTCAAGGCATACATCTACAGTGGCCTTCAATCCAAATCATTTATGAAGAGAAGGATTTACTCAAAGCAGCACAAATGGAAATTCAGAAGACGAAAGAAGAATTGGCTGGCAAAACCTTCTTAAGCTTTGAAACTACTTACATTTTTTAACAGCAAAAATAGAGAAGAGCTTGAAGAGCTGAAAATTCAGGATAGAACTGAGAGCATACTACAAATCAAGAAAGTCTTAAACAAAAGGAATATAATGAACAATTTGGAAGAAAGATGCAAAGACATGAACTTGTCAATAACAAAGTTCATGGCCAAATACACTATATTAACACAAGCAGGCCTTCCAGATATTCATTGCTTCAATGAATAACTAATGGTCCAGACAGAGTATGACAAGAATATAAGATCATATGCCAAAGAACAAGTAAATAAGCCTTTGCCACAAGGTTCCCCAATGGAAAAGTTATTTTGGAATATTTTGAGAACTTGTTCTTTCTACAAAATGAGATTAAACACATCTTCATTGTCAAACCCAACTTTGCTAAGTACACAAAGGCAGATGAGAGCTATAGGAAATTGAAGAACATGAAAATTCCCAGTGCAGAACAATGGCAAGAATTCACTAATTTGATATAAAGGTTTGCAAACAAGAGCAGAAAATTACGTGAAATGAAGAACATTATTGTTGCCTAAAGGATAAGATTTGTAGTTAAAGTGTATCAAGGTAATGATCAGAGTAAAAAAGTATCAGTCAAAACACTTTTTTACTGCGGGTTATTCCTTATTTTACAGTAGTAAGGCAGTAAGAAAATAACATAAAGAGTATCAGAGATAAAGCACATGGTTAAAGAATGTGAATTGGAAAGAGTATCTTCCAAGCTATCTTCTAACAAGATATTATTTCCAAGTATCAGCAAGCAACTACAACAAAGAAATAAGTTAATATAATTAGTCCTATTTTTTATTGATAAGAGGATAGCTCGCCAGTTTGTTTTGCAGCTGTCCCTCTTTCTATGTAATAATATTTATTTTTGCCTAGAGATATTCCTACATGTCTCTCAGATATTTTGTAATAATTTTTGTATAAATACTTCTCTTTTTGAAGTCTTAAGTGTGGAATAAAAGTTGCTGAGATTATTATAGATATTTTTGTTGGTGCTTTGGAGGCTCATGTGTTTATTGCATAGCAACAGAGTGAACAACAGCTAACTGGACTTCATAACTCAGGATTCTTGCGATAAACTAATGAGTAAAGTGATTTCTTTATGTCATTGTTTCCTTTTCTTAAGTTCCATTTAATTTCATATATGTGTTCAAATCTGAATGATTAATTAGCAGTATTATTTCAAGATAAGTGTAAAAACGCCCTGTCTTAACTAAGTGATCATTTCAATGTTTTCTGTTGATTTCCAGACCTAGGAATTCTTAGTTGCTTGTGAGTCCCGTTTGACCTCTGTCTCTTTCCCCTTATTTCCAGATCAAAGGATCCTTCACTGCCCTTTATCCCGAAAGCAAGCAATCCCATCCAATCAAACTATTCAAATCTCTTAGGGTTATCTACCTTGCCCTGAGTACATTAGCATCCTTTTGGCCTTGCCTTTCAGTCTTTCTTGCCACATTTTGACTCCATAGCCCAATGGACTAGTAGATCCCTCTTTAATTTGTCTCCAAGTAATCTTATTTCCCACCAAAATTTTCAAACAAACCAATTGTCCAATCATACCTAGCCTAAAATTCAAATCTAAAACAAAGTTAAATAATAAGGAGAGATCCCTCTCTGAAATTTAGGAAGGCTAGATCCTGAAATCTAAAAGAGGTTCTGTTGGGAAAAATACTGAGAGGGGGGGGGTGAATCAGTATTTAGGGCAAACTGAAAATTTTTACTTTTTCATGCTCTAAAACCCATACGCTACTTTGCTGAAGCCAACTAGCGTATACATGCATATATCCTTCATAAAACTCGCGTATACACAGAGATCTAATTATGCCATTAGTTCTTTACTTATACCATTCCATCATTCATTCATTAGATGTTCTATAAACAGTAAACATGTGCAGTAAGAACAAAATAAACCATCACACATAAGCATCACACATGAACACCAGGATTTTAGGTGGAAACCCAAGTTGGGAGAAAACCACTGTTGCAGTTGCTCAGCCTTCAATATTTTATTATAGAGAAAACATCGTACAACATATGTGATGGTGCAGACTCCTACCAGCATGCAGGCACCCACCTGCGCTCGTTTACCAGCCTCTCCTGGAAGGGAGCTCCAACCCCCTGACTCATTTACCAGCCTCTCCTGGAAGGGAGCAACGACCCCCTGATCTCGTTCACCAGCCTCTCCTGGAAGGGAGCTACGACTCCCTGATCTCGTTTACCAGCCTCTCCTGGAAGGGAGCTACAACCCCCTGACTGAAGGCTACAACCCTCAGCACCTTTATGGACCATGTTACATCATATTTTCAGACTGGACCCACTCCATACTTTTAAGCACAGTCAAACATGAAACTGATACATATAACTCACTGACAGATATCAGTAAACCATCAGAACAGATCAGACATTTCTTACCACAGACTTCAGCAAACCCTAGTTTGCATACGCGCTTTCCTTTCACTGATGTCGCGTATATACGCGCTTCCGTTTACACAAACCAGCGTATACTTCTGTACATATTACAGATCCAATTTCATTGCGCATACACGCTTTCTCTTCAACGAAGCCGCGTATATACGCGCTTCCTCTGTGGCGAACTAGCGTATAATTCTTCAACTATTATAGAGCAGCATACTTCTTCAGATCAGATATTCAGTTCAGATTTACACTTTTGCTTCAGACAGATGTTCGCCTCATCTCGGATCTAAGCCTTCCATGAACAGATCTAGCAGATACAAATACATTCCAGATCTAGATATTCTGCTTCATCATTTCTTCATAGGTGCATCATAGATTCAGATCTATTATCAAACCTTTACCCTTTCCATACAGATATACTTCACAGAGAAGTATTCATTCAAACTCAGACATATTACACCCACACTCATATTTTTCATAATGAAATTCTTCTCCTTATATAGGTTTACCCTTTTTCAATACAGAGCCAAAACAATACCATGAACCCAATGCTACATTACTTAGATGGTATTCCCTGGACGGGGGTCAATTAGGCGGATCATTACCCAATACAATGGGTCAATACCATGGTGGTTACCCCTGGTTTTGCACTTTTTGAGCGCTTTTTCCCATACGTGACTTGGCACGTTCTTTCCCGCGTGCATACGCGACTTCCCTTAGGCAAATCCGCGTATTCCTAGAGACATACTCTTTTCATCATAGATCTATCACATGCTGAAATCCTTTCTTCATTGCCTTCTGTACACACTGTAGATACATCAGATTTACTTCATCAAGAACATATTCTATTAAGCACAACTTCATCAAGTAAGTTGCCATCATCTTGCCATTCAAGGACACCACTCAGCATCATATTGCTAATAACCATCATTTCACATCAGATTTAAATTATTTACCAAGTCCATAAAGTCAAGAATAACTTCATCAGGTGGTTTGCTATCAAGGACAACACATGTCAACAATCTCATGTCTTCATCTTCATTCAGTGGGTTGCCATCAAGGACAACACTCTGCATCATATTGCCAACAGGTTCTTGGTTACCCCTAGTTTTCCATGCTACTCCCTGTGATAGTTCATTCAATGAACTCGTGCAACTCCATATTTCTCCACGGTATTAAAACCCTCCTGATATTTATTCTTGTTATCCAATCCTTCGACCTACCTTCACATCTCATCACGAAATGTTAATGTACCAACATATAAATCAAAATTCTTCTTCCACATATAAAATTTTCCATTTTCTGACATATATGATTTTTTGGTGCTTTGAAAAAATATTTCAAAGGTAAATGAAAATGAGCCACAACATCTGGCTCCACCTGTGGATGGTGCTTTTTTCCATGGAAGCACTAAAAGCCACAGATTAGTGCCTTATCCATTGGGCATGTATTCAAATATTTCTTGGTAACATATGAACAATGAGAAATCTGGTATTTACAATGGTGGAATGCTGACTTTTAATGCTGGAAATACTGCTTTAGATACTGCCCGTTCATAGGAAATTGTACTGACTCTCCATCTAGATCTTCCAGAATGAATGTGTTATTTGACCTTGCCTTAGAGATTCTGTAAGAACCATACCATAGAGGGTCAAATTTACCATGCTTCCCCTTTTCTTCTCGTTTGTTGTCCCATCTTAGTAACAAATCTCCTGCTTGAAAGAGAACTTATTTTGCTTTTCCATCAAATATAGACTTCATATTTTCCTAATAAGTAATCAAGTTATCCCTGACTTTGTTTTTGTTTTCACTTGATTCAATTATTTTGTTCAATCTTCTTACCAAAGAATTAGGTTCTTCTTGAGCTTCTTGAAGGAAAGAAATCACTGGTTTGGTCAGTAGAGTAGGAAATGGTGCTTGAGTCCCATAAACTAGTTCATAGGGAGACTTCCCAGTAGATCTCCTAGTGGTGACTCGAACTACCCAGAGGGAAAAATTCAACTTCATATCCCAATCCTTCTGATTCTCAGTGATTTTCTTCAAGATTCTGACCAATGTCTTATTTGAGGACTCTACCAATCCATTCCCTTGAGGATGATATGCTGTGGAATGTGATAAAGTTACATTATATGTCTGACAGAAATTAATGAAATGAGTAGAGTTGAATACGTGAGCATTATTACTCACAATTCTGACTGGACATTTGAATCTACTGAAAATGTTTTCCTCCAGAAACTTCATCACTACTTGGTCATTCGCCTTCTTAGTGGTTATTGCTTCAACCCATTTTGTAAAGTAATTGGTGGCAGTCAAAATCCACTTGAACTGTCCACTTGGTGGATTGATCTCTCCAATAAAATCCGATCCTCATTGCCTGAAAGGTTCTTCAATAAATACTGGGATGAGAGGTAACGGAGCAACTTTTTTCTTTTCAGCAAACAACTGACACTTTTGACAACTTCTGGCCAGTCTATAAACATCTGCAAACAAGGTTGGCCAATAGAAGCCCGACTTGAGAATTTTATGAGCAGTGACCTTCTAGCTATAATGTCCTCCACACATACTTTCATGATATTATTTAGTGACTTTGATAGATTCTCCTTCGGTCAAACATAACAACAAAATACCAGCAGAATCTTTCTAGTATAGCTTTTCTTCTATGATAACATATGGCCGAGACTTGAGCTTGAGAGCTTTGTATTTTTTTCTATTTAGTGAAGTTGGATGGGAAAAGAAACACAGGTAATGCACAATATCTTTATACCAATCAGAGCACAAAAATTTGTATTGAATACCTGTTTTGGACTTGTTTTGACCTTCTTCATTAACAGTTCCCTCCATTGGTGCCAACAAATTGATTCCCAAGGCTTGAAAATTCGTTTCTATCAACAAATTTGCTAACACTTGTCCCTTGAACAGCTTAGTGGGTTTGATGTCCAAATCATACTCTTGGATTTTTTCTATCCACTTCCCCCTTTTTCCTTCAACATCACTTTGGACTAGCACGTCTTTCACAGCAGAATTAGGAACAGAAGCAGTTATTTGGGAATGTAACACATAAGTTCTGAAGGCTTTCAGTGCTTTGACCAAATAATATACTTGTTTCTCCAAATGTTTTATTTGAGCTCAACATCTCTGAGAACTTTACTAAAAAATGCAACTGGCTACTCCTTACTATCTTCATTTTTCTGCAACAACACATCAACAATAGTAGTGGGGGGTAAAAATGATAATATCTGAAAGGGCTTTTGATAGTCTGGACTAATCAGAACTGGAGCTTCCTGAAGTGCTTCCTTTATTCTAGCAAATGCTTCTCTTGCTCCCTTATCCCATTTCACTTCTGCATTTTTCTTCAACATATTTGTTATATTTATCACAATCTCAGCATAATTGGGCACAAATCTCCTCAGAAAGTTTATTTTTCCTAGGAATCTCTGGATATCTTTCTTGCTTCTAGGTAAAGGAATAGTCTGAATGGCTTTCACCCTTGCTGGGTCAATCTTTACTCCTTGTTTAGAAACTATGTGATCCAATAATTTACCTTCTTCTAAGGAAATTAATGATCTCTTAGGATTTAATGACGGACCAAACTTTCTTCACTTTTGAATTTTTTTTTTGCAAATGCTCCAAGTTTTCATCATCTGACCCTGAGAAAACAGTTACATCATGCAGATATATAACTACAAACCTGTCACCAACGAAGGCTATGTCCATGTCCCTCTGAAATGTTCCACCTGCATTCATAAGGCCAAATGGCATCCTTGTGTACATGAAGGTGCCCCAGGGCGTAGTGAAAGCAATCTTCTTCTAATCTTCTTTTTCTACTACTACCTTATTATACCCAGAAAATCCATCAACCATAGACAACCTGTGAGCTCTTGTCACCTTCTGTAAGACATAATCCATTTTCGACAAAGGATAGTTATATTTTAGAGATGCTCGGTTCAAGTTCTTGAAGTATACACACAATATTATCTCCCCATTCTTCTTTCTTATAGGGACCATATTAGAAACCTAATCTAAATATCTGAGAGGGATTATAATTTTTGCCTGCAATAATTTCTTCACTTATTTTTCGATTGGAGCTAACAAAAATGGATTGATATGTCTGAGCTTATGTCTGTGTGGTTTGAGTCCTTCCTTCAATGGAATCTTATGCTGAATTATGCTTTTGTCATATGTTTTCAGGTCTTCATATGAGCAGGAAAACACATCCATATATTTCTTAAAAATATCAATATAGCTTTCAAATAGTCCTCCAGAGGTCCAAAACTCGGAACCTTTTTTCTTTATTTCTATCTACTTAAATACATCAAATTAGTTCGACACTGCTGAAATTATTGAAACTATTCGACTACCTAAAATATTAAGATTACTTATGCAATCATACAGAGAAAACAAATAAAAATTGGAAATATTGTTCGTTTTGCTGAATCTGATGTTGTTGATGCATCCTCCCGAAGTGCCGAGGTGTCCTTTCTGGTTATGATGCAGTAGATGAACAGCTTTGTAATGATGCATCGGTGCCCGACTTGACCCAGCTGTCGTGCTTCCCACAGTACCACTATACATTCTTCTACCCAACTCGGTACCTTTGCATTACCTTATCGCATACACGGCTAAAAATTTATACAAACCCCACGGACATGTGGTTTACGGACCCACACATGACCAGGCCAATCATAAGTAATCATACTTTGCAACTTATTTGATATCACACTTCGGAAACTATAAAAAATAGCTTAAATGGTAAAAAATAATAATGCTGATGTGCGAAGCCGCTCTGTTTGCGATTTAACCTCCACCGTTGATCTGCGCCCCAATCCAAAGGTCTCGTTGTACTGTCTCACACTGCCATCTCCCGTTAGTCTCATCGCAACCAAAAAACTTTACCTTACAAAGTCTTAATGCTAAATTATAAACTTTCCTTTCAGAGTGATGCAGGAGCAGCCTACGCTGTGCAGTCATTGCGCTGACCCAATCTTCTCATGTAGAGGCTAACTAGAGGGATGCAGTCTAGTTTTGACGTTGCTGTGAAGATTTTCCATACTTTGGAAGTGGAGCTTTGGATATTCAAAAGTTGTTGGTGTGGTAGAGGTTCTGTTGGTGCAAAATCATTCCTAACAAAGGTGACAAGAGCAGGAGGAGGACAGTTGCTCAACAGATCTGAGATTCGATCAGGTGGGTGATCATAGAGAACTATTCAGTTTTTTTTTGGCTGAGGATTTCTGGGAGGGAAATCGGTTGTCAGAGAGAGAAAATACTATAGAGGGTTTCTAATCGCCAAGAAACCCAGATCCATTATTTCTATTGAGTGTTGCAGCAGAAAGAGGGAGAGGAGTATCTGTTCTAACAAATTTGAGCAAAGATGGTGTCTCATGGACTAAGAGATCAGCATAAGTTGGATGACATGTCCAACTTCGTTATCTGGAGGGCCAGGATCCTGATAGTTCTAGTTGAGTATGGCATCAAGGACCATTTTGAGAGAGTCCTAGTTGTGCCAGCCGATGCAAATCCTGTGAAGAAGTACAGGGAGAATCAAGCACAAGCAAAGTGCTTGATCATGGATGGAGTCAAAGACCACATCATACCACATATTTTTGGGAAGAACATGACAAATTAAATGTGGGTAGCCTTGGACACGATGTATCAAGGAGGCTCAATACAAAGAAGAAAGATTTTGGAGAATCAAATGCAGTTGTTCCAGATGCAGAAGGGCGAGGAGATAGACCCCTTCGTCTTCAAATTTCAAACTATCCGAGATCAACTGATCACCATAGGTACGAATCTGGATGAGGGGCTTTTGATGAGGACTGCTCTGAATGCAGTCACCGAGGAATGGGGAATTTTTTTCCAAAGCATCTTGGGTAGGGCGACATTACCATCCTGGGAGGATATGTGGGAAATCCTCTGACACGAGGAAATCAGAAGGACGACCAAGAGGTAAAGCAGTAGCAACCAGATAGTTAAAATAAAGAAGGAAGAGGAGGATGCAACCCTTGCATCGAAGGAAAGGACGAAACAAGGGAATAAGAAGAGGGACCTATCCAAGGTCTTGTGCTTTAATTGTGGTGAACTTGGACACTTCACTAGCCATTTTCCTAAGAATCAGGACAAGGGATCTTCTGAATCCAAGGTAGTAGCAGCTAAGGGAGATGATGAGAGTGATGATGATGTAGCCATGAGTGCTCATGAGCCACGCAAGTGGGGTGACATTGATCTGTAGAGCAACTGCAGATGTGGGTGGTGAGATCCTTGAGGTGCCCAACTCTTGGTCACATACGAGCTATGGGAGCCTTAAGACAGTAGTGGGACAAGTGGAGCAGAGGGTGCAGGAGCTCACGGTGAAGAAGAGGGAAGCTGGGACGTTTTAGAGGGGAAGGCAACGCAGAGGGGCTGATGGGACTTTGACAACACAGAGGAGGCAGTGCTTATGCAGTGCAGAGTTGTAGCAATGCAGTGGATTTAGGAGAAAAATGTAGAACAAAAACCAAGGGAGCTTCAGTGATGAGATGCAGAATTGACTAACTTGTCTCTCAATGATAGGGCGAGGGTCCTTCAGTTGCTTACTTCTCAGCAACTGAGTTGCAATGCAACAGTGGGCAACACGATGCATCAATTTGAGAGGGATATGTTGTACGGATGGAGCAGTGTCAGTGGTAGTGACATGGGAAACAGTATAGGGAGAAAAAACGCAGTGGAAGGAGGGAAGTAGGCCAAGCATCATCAACGTAGAGACTGATGTCAAGATTTGGCAATAGTTGGTGTGGATGTATTGCTAAAGCACATGTGCTAAGAGGGAGTGTTGAGATTTTGAGGTAGCATTGAGTGTGCTCTAGCCCTGAGATTTTGTGGAAGGGCTAAGACATAAGACCTCCAAAACCCAGAAAGTGTTTGGAGGAATTTCATTTGGTGTGTAAGATATTAAAATAATCAATTTTTTTAATGAGGACCCAAAGTCTAACTTAGGGGATTAGAAAAATTAAAGTGAATTAATTAAACACATGTGATGAAATGTTCTAAGTGATGTGGATCAAATAGTATTTTATCTGAGCCATCGATAAGAGATTATATCATGACCGTTGGTGTTTCAACGGGAAAAGTATAAGAGAAAGGCTTGGGGTCAATTGGACAAAAACACACATTGGCAGAGCACTGAAATTAAGTCGAATTTCTGGGGCGGGGTTTTGTTGAGAAATTTGAAATGAGTTGCAGTGCAGTGAGGTGCAGAGATTGGTGAGGAATGAGTTGATCCAAGGCCAAGAATATAGCAAGACGGAGAGGCAGTGAGTACCAATCAGCGCAACACGGGGGTAGCGCAAGACTAGCCAGGTTGACGCAGTCCCAGCCGGGGCAGTGAAACACCAATCATGGTGACACAGTGGAGACGCTGACTAGTTAAGGGCTGAAACAGAGGCTGCATAGGCAGCGTTGAGGGTTCTAGTGGGCCAAAAGGGGCTCATTATCTATAAATATCATTTGAGGGTGTGATACAACCATATCTTTTGTCTCTTAGTGAAAGGTACTTATTTCCGTGTAATTTCTCTGTAGGGCCAACGATGTATGGTGACTAGATTGTTGTATTCAGATTCTTCATAATAATATAAACCCTTTAGAGCTGTTGCACTGGTTTTCTCACATTGAGTTTTTCCGGGGACATTTTTCCGAAACATCGTGTGTAATCTTGTCACACGTGTGTACTGTTCAGTAAATTATTTGTAGATGTGTACACTACAATTAGGGTCTGCTCTAGTGTTTTTCTAAATATTTTAGTTAAATAACTTGTTAAATGTTAATGAAAAAAGTAGGCGAAGTAGATCTAGATACTGCAATAGGGTTTCTATTTTGAAACTTTTACAGAACATACATGGCTCATATTGTACAATAGTACTCATAACAGCTAAGTACCCTTGAAACTTGTTTGATTTCTTAATTTTACGAAATGTCCTCTTGGAGAAATATGTCTTTCAACATCTTCGAGAGTGTCTTTCAGTTTTTTCAGCATTTATGCCATTCTCAGTTGCTGCTCAAGGTACATCTTCCATTGCTTAGAAGATCCCTCATACAATGTGGCCAAGGCTTCCCACATTTTCTTGGCAGTAGCTTTTCCAGCTACATGGGACACAATGTGATCCTTGACTCCATCAAGGACTAGCCTTTTCGCCTTCGCCATATTAGCCTTGTACTGCTTCAACGGATATGTATATGCAAGGACAGCTACCGTGTTCTCCACAAAGAGCTTGAGGTCATATTCATCTAGAAGGCAATTGATCCTTGTCTTCTAGATCACGTAGTTGGAGGCTCCCTCCAACTGGTCCTAATCTCTAAGCTCGTGAGCTGCCATGGCCATCAAATATGTCAAATCTACTCCTCTTCTTCCCCCTCTGTGCAACACTGGACAGGTTTACGCACTCCTTGTGGAGCTCGTAGATCTGCTGCTCGTATCTGCTGCTTAGATCTTAGAAGAATCAAAATTCCCTAGCTAGGAATATCCTCAGAGAGAAAATTCCCTCACTGTACTGCTTCTTCCTCTTTTGACACTTTCTCTGATACCATGTGAAAATTCCAAGATCCTAGATCTAAGAATCCCTGCTGCTACAACTGAACTACTTCTCCTACTTGTAAATTCAGATTTCACAAGTTATTAACAAATTAATTTTGGAAATACTAAAGCAGTTACTGAAGCAACCTTCACTCATTAAAATACATTTGTGAAAAGGAAACTAAGAAATAAATAATAATTCAAACACAGGACACCGTTATTTTTGGACAAATGTCCTCGGAAAAACCCAATGCGGGAAAACCGGTGTAGCAGATTTGAGGGTTTATATATTATGCTATAAATTCATGAATACAAATATGGGATGATCCTTGCAAAGAATATGATTGACAAAAATTTAGTGAGAAAAAAATTCACACTGATCTGGAAGCCCGACTAACCAACAACCCTGGGATCTGTAAGCCCTCCACTGCATTGCGTAGTCTCTGCGGCACTCTGCGTGGGGACTGCGTGGCTTCTGTGTCACAGGTCTTCTGTTGGTTGGATCTACCCTTCTGGTGTTGTGAAGCCAACTCCAAAAATAGAAGAAAAAGAGATATCAACGCCTTAGAAATAAGCCACTTCGAGGGGGAAACCTCCAATACATTACATGAATGAACAATTCTTGGATGTTATAAATTACAAAATCTCCTTTCTATACATAGGAGTCCATGGGGCCACAATGTAATCCTAGTGTGGCCACAATGTAATCCTAGCCGACCTAACAATAATAATTTAAGGGCACAATAATAACAATATGGGGGTTACAGGGGTACAATAATAACAATAAGGGGGTTACACTAACAACAATAAGGGACTATACTAGTAATATAGGGACCTAACATGCCTCTCTCCTTCAAAAAAGTGTTGTCCTCAAGGCTTGAGTAGCTCTGGGTGCTTCTGTATAAAATTCTCATCCTCCCATGTAGAATCTTCAGTGGGTAAGTTCTTCCACTTGATGAGATACTCTGAAATTGATCGATTCTGTAGCTGTCGAGTTCTTGTTTCCGTGACCGCTTCAGGTTCCAATATGATTTTTTCTTCCTCATCAAGTTCTGGAAATATTGTTTGAACTGGAATATTTTCACCTATAACCTTCTTTAAGCATGAAACATGGAAAATTGGATGCACTCGTGAAGAAGCAGGAAGCTCCAATTTGTATGCCATAGTACCAATATTTTGCAACACCTTGTACGGACCATAGTACTTTGGTGATAATTTATTATCCTTCTTAGCTTGCTTGAGGGACATTTGTTTGTATGGTTGTAGCCGTAAAAATACCCATTCTCCTACATCAAAACTTCTCTCGCTGCGATGTTGATCTGCCTGTTGTTTCATTCGATTTTGTGCCAAATTCAGGTTATCCTTTAAGAGTTGGAGAACTTCTTGCTGATGCTTGATGTGATCTTCCATTGCTTGAACCTTCGAATTTTCCCTTAAATATGATGTGATGGATGGTGGATGATATCCATAAAGTGCCATAAATGGGGTCATTTTTGCTGCGGTATGGAAGGAAGTGTTATACCACCATTCAGCAAGAGGTAACCACTTGACCCATTGTGTTTGTTTATCAGATACAAAACAACGAAGATATCCTTTCAAACATTTATTTACTATCTCAGTTTGACCATCAGATTGAGGATGATAAGATGAGCTATGAGCTAATTGAGTACCCAAACAAGAAAATAACTCCGTCCAAAAATTTCCAGTAAAAATGGAATCTCTGTCGCTCACAATAACCCTTGGGTTTCCATGTAGCTTTTGAATTGTGTCCATAAATGTAGTAGCAACTATACTTGCTTTAAATGGATGAGATAATGCACAAAAGTGTGCATACTTGGTAAGTCTATCAACTACCACCACGATGACACTCTTTCCTTCAGACTTAGGTAAAACTATGATAAAATCCATTGAAATCTCCTCCCAAAATTGAATTGGAATGGATAAAGGTTGTAGAAGACACAGGTTCTTAATTGTCTCAACTTTATTCTGCTGGCAAACCAAACATTCCGCCACAAAATTTTGAATATCAGATTTAAGTCCATCCCAAAAAAAATCTTTCTTCACCACATTCTAACGCAGTCCTTCTAAGACCTGCTGTAGATTAGTATATCATCAAAAAATACTAGCACAAATTTTCTAAGGAAGGGTTTGAAAAATGGAATTCATCAACCTTGAAATGTACAAGGTGCATTGGTAAGGCCAAAAGGCATGACCAAAAATTCATAACGACCCTCATGAGTTCGAAATTCTATTTTCGGAATATCTTCAGTCTTCATTCCAATTTGATGATATCCTGAATGAAGATCCAACTTGGTAAAATAAATTGCTCCATGTAATTCATCTAATAATTCATTAATCACAGGAATAGGAAATTTATCTTTAATAGTGAGCTTATTGAGCTCCCTATAATCTGGACACATGCGTCATGATCCATCTTTCTTTTTCACCAATACTACTGGAGCAGAGAAAGAAATTTGACTGGGTTGAATTATACCAGCCTCTAACATTTTTGCAATCATACGTTCAATTTCGCTCTTTTGGACATAAGGATATCTGGAAGGTCTGATGTTTGGAGGAACACTTCTTGGAATCAAATGAATAGAATGATCATGATCACGAATAGGTGGGAGTCCTTTGGGAGTTTCAAACACCTTGGAATGATTGTCCAAGACTTTTTGGAGATCTGGAGAAATAGATGATTTTGATGTTGGAACTTCTAGTGAGCATAATTGCGCAATTCCGCCTCGTTGTTATTTCTTTAGAATCTTTGTCATGACATTAGAGGTTATTATCTTTCTCAGCATCCCTGCAATACCTCGTAATTTGACTTCCTTTCCTTGCGAAAAAAATTTCAAGAAAAGTTCTTGAAAATTAAAAGCTACTGTCCCCAAATATTGTAACCATTGTACTCCTAGGACAACATCATCACCTCCAATTGGAATGAAAAGCATTGGAATATTCAATACATATTCCCCCATGGTTAGCTTGATACTATGGCATTTTCCCGAGCAATTTATAGTTCCTCCATTTACAACCATCACTTGACATTCTGGTGCTGGGTATAGGAAACAATTCAATTCCCTGGCTACCTTACAATGAATAAAATTATGGGTACTAACCTGATCAATCAACACTATTACCTTTTTCTTCTTGATATGTCCTTCTATCTTGAGAGTTTGCCAGGTGGTAATTCACGCGATGCAGTCGATCCAGCGGTCGGACTCATTTCTTCCTCTTCTAGGGCGGGTTCCTAGTGTCCTCTTCTTGTTTCATTTTCTTCTTCCTCTTCACAATCTATGTAAAATAATTTCTTCTTAGCACACTTATGACCTTTATTGTATTTTCTATGCAAGCTGTAGCAAAGCCCTTTTGCTCTTTTTTTCTTCAAAGGTTGTGGAAATCTAGGCGTAGCAACACTTCCTTATTTATATAATTGAGTGGTAGGCTTCCTTGTTGCCATTATTTTACATTCAACTTTTCTTGCCAACCTAAATGCCTTCTCCAATGAATCTGGTTCCAAAATGCGAACTTCATGTTGTATGTTATCCTTTAAAGTGCATATGAAGAGGTTGATCCTGTGTTCCTCTGGAATATCAGTTATCCTTATATTCAATTTTTGGAAGTCCTCAATATGCTGCCCCACTAAACCCTTTTGTTTGAGATTTATCAATTGGCTAAAGAATGTGTTGCTCTTTGTATCCTCATAATGTACTATCATTTCCTCCATAAAAATTGACCAAGTGACAATTTTTTTACGGGAGCAAAGCCATTGATACCATACAAATGTATTTTGTTCTAAATGTAAAGTTGCAATGCGTACCTTTTGTGTGTTTTTCACATTATGGAGATCAAAATATTGCTCCATCTGTAGTATCCATGTTACAGGATCCTTTCCATCAAAATTCCTCATATCCATTTTTGGAATATGGTGGTTCTTCCCACCAACATTAGAGTTTATAAAGTCACGATTAACATTTATTTTGTTCTCATCATGAGTTTCCTCTACTATATTTTCAACATTAGGAAACATTTCTTGTATCAAATTTGTCAAATATTCCATGTCTACTTTTAGATCATTCTTCATGTTTTCCATGTTGCCTTTCATTTTTTCATCGATCTTAGCTTCCATTTCATCCATCTTAGATTCCATGCCAGCTTCCATGCCTTCTATCTTAGATTCCACGCCTTGCTTCAAACCATCCATATTATTATTCAAACCATACATCTTCGCTTCCACGCCTTTCTTCAAAACTTCCATTTCATTTTTTGTTGCTCTTTGCGAGAGCGAAATTTGGTGCACTTGCTCTTGTAATTTTGATAGATCATGTTGCAATTCTTCATATTCATGAGTCATACTAGAGCCTTCTGAAGGCTTAATGGGTGTTGAATTAATTTTATGGGGAATTTTTTAGAACCCAATACTGATATCTATTCTACAATATGACCTTGGAATCAATTCAAATTCATTCTTCAAACAAGACTTATGCAATTCAGGAAAAAAAAATACACACCTATTTCTTGCTTTTGAGGAGCTTGATATTGAAATTGGATTATCTCTGTGATTGCGGCTCTTCAATATCTAAAATTTGGCACTCAGGTAGCCTTCTGAATTATATTTTTAATGCCACAGGTGTGACTTGATTTGGATTCTCCAAGGAAAAGCTACATCCAATCTCCCACAATGACCTAATTATGGACTGGTTTAGTAGAGCGAATTTGTACGACTTTCCACGTGTCACTGTTTCGTATTTTAGCTCTAAAATTGATCGCAAAGAAACTACAGTCCATGTACTTGTGACCACTTTTTACGGCACTCCAATCCGATGCTCAGAGAGAGATTTATGAAGATTTTCCCACGATCACCTCTTTGAGATGAAATTCAGGAGCTTGAAAAAGCACTAACTTCCATAGATCATATCTCCGAAAAATTTTGAACCAAGCTCTGAAATTTTGCGATGAGTTTCCTTAGGATTTCAGCTTCACGCCCTAAAAATTTCAGATTCTGAACCTTCGTAGAAAAAAAGTTATAGCGCAAATGCCATGATGACCTGTTTAGATTTAAAATTGAGGAGCCTGCAAAAAGACCTAACTTCCACAGATCATATCTCCGAAAATATGGTGAATCAAGCTCTAAAATTTTGCGACAATGTTGCTCAGGATTTTGGCTTTGCACCCTACAAATTTCAGCTTCTGAAACTTCGTAAAAAAAAATTTATAGCAAAAATTCCACGATGACCTGTTTGGAGCAGCGAAACCCTAGAATCCAAAGCTCTGATACCAAATGTTGTGAAGCTAGCTCCAAAAATAGAAGAAAAGAGATATCAATGCCTTAGAAATAAGCCACTTCAAGGGGGCAACCTCCAGTACATTACATGAATGAACAATTCTTGGATGTTATAAATTACAAAACCTCCTTTCTATATATAGGAGTCCATGGGGCCACAATGTAATCCTAGTGGGGTCACAATGTAATCCTAACCGACCTAACAATAATAATTTAAGGGCAAAATAATAAAAATATGGGGGTTACAGGGGTACAATAATAAAAATAAGGGGGTTACACTAACAACGATAAGGGACTATACTAGTAATATAGGGACCTAACATCTGGTCTCTTCTGGTCTCACACCCTAGCTCTTTGGCACTGGATCTGACTGACCTTCAGCTGAATCTCGAATTCCCTTGAGGCTGCAGTGTTTCCTCCATGTGGGACTGCGCTAGATCTGCGTAGCTACTACACTGCCTCTGCTGATCTACTCTCAGCCTCTCTGCTTTGTATTCTCTGGCTCAAGAAAATCTCCAACCTAAATGATTTCCTCTCACTGCAATCAAGAAACACTTGGATCTAATTTTCTTCAGAGCACTGCTTCGTCAGAAAAATTCGATCTCTAGATCCTCTCGGTGTATCTTACAAATGACTCTCAAGCCTTCCTTTATAGTCCTCTCATTGAAAAATCAATGTCCGAGATTAGATCTCCATTCAACAACTAAGATTAAATTAGACTTGATCTACTTTTTATGGAAGTTTCATCCACAATTTACATTAATACTGATTAATTATTTTAATTTCCTAAGTTAGACTTAGCGTCCTTATTAAAAATAGTTAATTTTTCTTATAAAACTGTTTCTGGAAGGAATTTTCCAAAACGATTTATGGGTTATTTGTAATGCGTGTGTCTAATCCTCTCCACAAAACTTGGGGCTTAGAGCACATCTGATGCCACCTCAATATCAACAATTCGTACTTCATATTATACCTTAGACTTGTCTGAAATTCTATGTTGAAGTGAGGCCGCAGTCCTCTTATATATAGAGGTGGTGTTCCTATCCTAGGCAGACATGACACTTCTATGGGTGAGCCAACTTGTACATCTTTTATAAGGCCGAATTTACTAAGGAGAGTTTACATCATCTTTAAGCCGACTTGTGGATCATATTTGACAAGGTCTTGATGACATGCATTTACACCAATAAGTTGTCTTTACAAGTGTAACACTTCTTCATATACATGAATCTTTAATTATATATATTTATGAGAAGATGACAAACCCCTAAAAGACATCAAGATGAAGTATTTGACCTATACTAAAAACTTCTTACTCATGAAACCCATAAGTCAAGCTTTACAAAATACATTTTATTATCTTTGTCTTCTTCATTACATAAATTCATAATTACTGGTCATTATGAAGACCGAACCTAGTTACACTTTCTAACACACCCCATAAGAACTTCAGTAGGCCTTGGTCATAGAGCATGGCACGAGTGTCTTCTATGATTGTTCGATTCTTCCTTTCAAGAACTCCATTTTGATCAGGAGTTTATGGAATGGTGGTCTCCCTCTTAATGCCAACCTGTCTACAAAATTCATTGAATTCGTTTGATTCATATTCAGTTCCATTATCAGTCCTCAATATTTTGATCTTCTTCCTTGTTTGATTTTCAACCAAGGCTTTTAAAGAACAAAACCATCTGAACACTTCTTCTTTCTTCTTCAAGAAATAGATCCACGTTTTGTGAGAGAAGTTATCCACACAAATTGCATAATATAAGTATCCTCCTAATGATGTTATAGGCAACATACCCGATAGATCATAATGGACCAATTGAAGAATGTCGCTAGTTTGACTTTCACTTGAAGGGAATGGTCCCCTTGTAATTTTTCCAACTGCACACCCCTGACAAACACCATCATGATTTATGTTGAACTTGAGCATACTTATGACCATCTTCCTTACCCCAGGTAAGGTTTTGTAATGAAGGTGAGCAAATATTTGGTGCCATAATTCAGACCTTCAACCCTAAATCCGAGTGTAAATGCATCTTTCAGGTTTCTTTGCCAAATACGTACCTTTCCATCAATGAATGTTGGCTTGAAGCCTTTATCTTCAATCATAGAAATAGACACCAGGTTCTTCTTTAAATCAAGTACACACAATACTTCTTGTAGATGAAGGGTTTGAACTTTGACCTTTATTTAAGTGAAGAGTGACAGTCCCTATCCCTTTCACAGGGTAGGTGGCATTGTCTCCAAGTATGATCTCCAAATTAGTCTTCTTTTCAATAAGATTTGAGAGGGCCTCCTTTTACCCAGTGAAGTGCCTTGAGGCAGCACTATCAATCAACCAATGATCCAAAGTATCCAAAGGAGATGCGGTAGTGAGGGTGGAAATAAGATCAAATTCCTTTTGTTTTTCTACAACATTACTTTTCTCATACCTGGAGTTTCTTGTCCTTTTTAAGGTTTTAGGAGGTCGACCATTTTGTTATCGAGCAACGAGAGCATTTCTCTTTCTTATTATTGATCTTGTTATTCCTTGTTGAAATTTGGTTACCGAAGGACAGGTGGTTCCCTAAGGCTTTGATCTTTGGCCTAGGGAAAGGTGTCCAAAAGATTTTAACTTTTCTCCTAAAGTGACTTTATAAAGTTATAAAGTCAAATCTAATTTAAAAGTCACTTTAAGTGATAAAATTACTAAAGTTTAATTTTAAAGTGACTTTAATAAAGTAAATGTGAAATTAGAAAGGGAAAAGTGACTTTGGAAATAAATGAATAAGTGGGTCTTTATTAAAGTGGGGTGAATTAAAAAATAGAAAGTGAGATTTAAATGAGCATTTAATCTCAGCCCTAGATCTAAAGCTATCTCAGCCATTAGATTTAGAGATTCCCAAAAATTCACTTAGGGTTAGGTTAAACGAGGGAAAAGGTCATTCATTCTTTCATGAGTAGATTGAGAGAGGAGAAGAGAAAGCTAAGGATATTTTCTGAGCAGTGAGAAGAAAGAGGGCAACAGTGAGGAGATTTAGCAAAAGGTACAACAACATTTATTGGCACAAATACCAAGGCAGAAAATCCGTACAGCAAGAGAGAGGCATTGTTTCCAAGAAAGGGATGCACAAAAATTGAGGAAGAGGGCAGCAACATTAAGCATGAAAGTTGAGGAAAAAATCTGGGCATGGAAATCAAGGAGAAGTGCTACTGATTTTTCAGCACAAAAATCGAGAAAAATGACAACAGCTTTAGCACTGATTTCAAGGCTATTTCTGGGCACAAATTTCGAGGAGGGCTATTGTAAAAATCCATACAGTACGTACAACACCGTACAGTCTGTTTTGCATGCTTCCCGAGGTGGCCGTACAACATTTATTGCTGTCATTAATGCTATAAAATTTTCTGTTTTGCAAGTTGCTGATTTGGCACATTTTCCGAGGCGGTGTGCAAGCACGGAAATCGAGACAAGTCTATAAATTTGGTTGCTGGAATTGTTAGTGTGTTTTTCTATTTCACTGTAAAAGCAATATTCAGAAAATAAAGAGGAGCTTTCGAACTAGTTTTCCCCAAGAGTTGTAGGGGGGTTTTTCCAGGGTCACATTGACCAAAACTAAGCGTGTCAAATTTCTGTGTGTGGCTGATTTAATTTTTTGAGTTTTGTTTCTGCATTTAAGCATTGTGAAATTTCCAGAATTAGTGTTTTCAGAAAATATTTATTTTTCCAGCTTCTTGAATGTATGGCTATGGGAATGGGCATTTAACTTTATGGGAGAAATAAGGAGAAACTGAAAACTGGGGTTGGGTTATCAAATTTATACATGGTATCGAAGCTATTTTTCTCAAAAGGCAATTTGGGACAACAAGAAGAAAAATTACAGCAAGCTGATTTTTCACACAGAAATTACAGCAAGCTGATTTTTTCACACAGAAATCGTTACCTCTACTACATCAGTGTTGTTTTTCAGTTTATTAGGACAACAAACATGTATTTGGGCTTGAGGGTGGAGGATAGGTTGGATCGGCATAGTAACTACAGTGTATGGAAGGAGAGAATGCATAGCATATTTGAGGAGGCAGAAGTCTGGGATATCATGGTGCATACCATCCAAAACCCTGTTAATGTGCCTACTAATGTTGTTCAGTTGCCAGCCTTTAATAAAAAGAATAACAAGGGTGAGAGATTGATTCTAGATGGAATCTGTTAGGGTCCTATAAATATAGGACCCATAATTTTTAATTGACTAATGATAGTCTTGTAAAATATGTACATACTTTTCCTTATGCAAGTTGTTTTCCCATATTTTGTAAAAAATAAAAGAAAAAAAATATTAAAAAAGTATATTAAAAAGAGGGTAAAAAGTCCTAAAAGAAAAATCAAAGGACTTAAAAAAATAATACAACCCAAAGAAAAAAAGAAATAAAACATGAAAGTGTGCAAGTCCAAATGCCACTACTTTTTACTTTTTCCAAAGGATTATGGCAGAGTAAATGCCATAATCCATGATGAGTTGAACTGTTCAATCTTGACTTGTCATGTTTCAATTTACATGTTGTAGATAGTGAATAAAAGATCAGTTAGACAGTTTAATCCTAATTGATCAGTAGATATGTAGAGAATAAAGAGGAGCTCATCAGTTTAATCTGAGCCCTCGGAAGAAATATGGTAGATTTAGTTAGTTTTTACTTCTTTCAAAAGAATATAATGTTTTAAAGGTTTCTAGCTCAAATGCACCTGCAAAAATGGAAGAAAAACTATTAGAGTAAAGGATTGGGTAGGTAGAAAGAAGTGGGAAAATCATTGTATATATCTTTCACCGGACAACTATTACTGATTTCCTTTCCCCTATAGTTATTCTGCATTCTAAACTTTTAGTCAAAGAGGCTCAGAGAATTTCTCTGACTTTTTTTGGGACTGGACCCAAGGCTCAATGACTAATAAGTTAAAAAGTGTTGAATTCCTGTGTTAATCCCTGATTATCATCATTTACCCCCCATTCATCCATTACACTTAAATTTCATAAGTAAAGGCCTTTTACTTAATGAAAAATAAAATCCCCTTTTGACTAATTTCCTTCATTCGTAAAAACATAAAAACCCTCCAAAAGTATTATATTCTAAGTGGTTAAATTATAAATGGTTAAAGCTTTTTTCTTGTTATATTATCACTTTGCTTAAGTTATGTAATTACATTTTGGTGTTTTCATTGTCCCTTTTTCATATTAACTTCTAATTTATCTATTAAATCCCTATAAAAAGTCCTTGTCCTATTATTATAGATCCTTTTATTTTATTATCCCTAAAACCCACTACTATAATATTTTTATGCCAAATTAATTACCCAAATGTTGAAATAAATCCCAAAAATATCCCTTTGGCATAAAACAATCAATATTCAAAATATCCCGCTCCCTACAGTTTTAGACCTTCCAAAAAGTATAAAACTATATAATAAAACTAAAAATATACAAAAACGCATTTTATTTACATTTTATGTAACGTGAAAACATTTCTCTACCCATTACCCCATTACATCTTATTGTAAATACTTCACGCCTTTGTAAAAAAAAAAAAAAGCATTATTATCCCGCTAATCCCATTTTACCCTAATTATTTATAAAGGTTTCATTCCATCGCACCTTTATAATTTACTTACCTTTTCCGCATAAGCTTAACCCAAGATAAAGGTAACCTTTCCCATTTTCCCATTATATAAAACCCCACGTTTTATCTAAAAATTAACCCCTGGGTTAACCCCTTATAACCCGCCCCATGCACCTTTACCTTATATATAAACTTCATTTATATATATAACTCATTATCCAAACCCCGCACCTATATAACCTTCCCATGTGTAAAACTCTGTTATAAATCATATCATATACAAAGTTTTATTACATAGATCATTTCCCGACTCATATAAAACGCCCGGGTCCCACCCATATTTCCACTGCAACCCTTAAAAATATCTCAACCATTCGCATCAGTAAAACAGATCTAACGAGCACGATCAGTTCCGTGCTCTGAAACTGATTGTTCACTATTGATTCAAAATCACGCGAAATGGGTTGTATCGTAAAACCACCCGATGCAACGTGGCCACATATGATTCGATCGCGTTCAAATTGCAATAATCCGCTTACCACTTCTATCCAACGCGAAAACAACCTATGGTTTTTCACATTCGAAAAACAAATCTGCCTCCCACCTTGGAATAGACCTGCATTAAATGACATTTATAATGATTTATATTGAAAGATAAAATTTTGATATATCATTGAGATATGTATTCTTTGCACTCCGACTGGTTCAAACTTCCGTCCCGACTATTTTAAGAGCTTTAAACCCCTGTTGATCGATTTCTTCTTCCGAAGCTAAAATTAACCACTCTTTTTATATATCTGAAGCTGATTGAAGCCACCCTCTACATCAAAGGATCCAGTCTAAAACCAAAGCCACCAGAAACCCTCTCATTTGTTAAAACCTGCAGAAAAGGTATTTTTCAATATTTTGACCTACAACTTTCAAAATTATACCATCTGTAAGATGAAAAAGACTGAATTAAAATAATTAACGGTGTAAATTTCCCAAAAACAAGTCAAACCCTAGCCAGTTTTTTCCAAGAAGCCTGAATTCCTCTATTAGTCATTCAAAGTAAAAAATCCTCATTTTACATCATCTTTTAACCCTTGAAGACCAATTCCGAACAAAGAAGAAGTGTAAAGGCCTACAGATTGATTAAAAGACTTCTTTTCCACATTTGTACCATTCAGGAAACCTTGTTTCTTGTCTTAATCCAGTTTTATCTCTGATAAGCCAAAATTGAGCAATAAGCAACTTTCTGAAGATAATCCTTTCCCAAAAATTGCTCAATTTCCCTTTATTTCTGAAAATTAACTATAGAAAACTATATAAACTTGCTTTAGTTATTACAAGATGACTAGGAAACAAGCCACCCCCCAAGCTGCAGGCTCCAAAGCTACTAAATCTATAATAGTCAAGCCTTCCAAACCTGAATCCTCAAAAATCAACAAACCTACTCCATTAATTACTGCTAATACTATTGCCACTGTTAATCCCCTTCAATCTCCAATTTCCACTAAAGAAATCATTCCTTTAACTGATTTAGATTACAAGATTGCAGACCCTATAGAGGAATTTAATCTACTAGAGATTCATGACTGGTGTTATGATAAGTTTTTGGATAAAAATCAAGTTGACATACCTATTTGGAAGTCCAATTTGGAAAAATATGTAGTTCCTGTTACTCATCCAGCCCAAGACCCTGTCAGAGTGTGTCAGTAGCATTATGTTCCTGATCAAAGATCCATTGGGAATGAAGATAGGGAGATTTTGTTTTCCATTACAGCAGAATCTACAAATGAGATGCTTCAATTAAAATTTGATCCCAGAGTAGTTCCATTTTCTATTGAATCATTGACCCAGTTATATTTAGGGATAGATTTTCCTAAGAGGTTTATGACCTTTCAAAATTTCATGCCTGCGTATGTAGACATCCCAAAGGTTAATCCTCCTTATTCCACTTCAAAGTTCCCTAAATCTTCTAGACAGGTGATTTCCATGTTATCCTTTATATTAGGATACTTTAATGATGAATTCACTGATGAATCCGTCTTTGGTTTTCTATCTACATTGTCTCCTGGGAAGCCTCCTGCCATGATCTTTGATTTTGCTAGATTCATTGTTGATAACATCCATCATCAGTTAACAAGATTGCCAACAGAAGGAGTATTTAGATATTCATCATATCTATTCCATTTGTTTCTATTTTTTGAAGCTGAGCATTTTCCCATTACTTTACAAAAGATGAATGTAGAGGGCCAGCCTCTATCAGTGATATTTTGGACATCCTTGCTCAGAAAGGAAGGAAATGAATTCAGTTATAAATATTTTTTAGACTTATTCATTAGACCAGCCATGAATTAACTATACAAGTTAGAACAGCCCAGAGTGAGTGAGGAAATGAAAAGAATATTACAATTGTCTTAACAATGCAAAGTAGGAGACTGGTACTTATATGAGAGACACACGAAATTAAGAATATTTGGAACCAATTTGTCCCCTTACAAGTGACCTAAATTTTAACCATCAGGGTTTTTGAATTGGAATGTTTAAGGCAAGTTTTAAATGCAGATGCTATAAACTTCATGGCCTCAAAGAAAAAGACTCAGTTTAAGTTGAAGAACCAGATTGGCCCTTTCATAGTAAACAATAGGGAGGCTGAGAAAGAAATATCCAGAAGATTATCAGAATATCAATTTCAAGAAATTTTTCAGTTTAATTATGACCCCCAGGGTTTCCTCAGTGCTATAAGGATCAAATGCAAGCTTCCACCCTGTATACATGATTCAAAACCAGATATTGAGAAGTTTGCCAATAAAATAGAATGGGTGGAAAACACATTGGTAGACCCTACTACTAATACAGAGATAGTAAAAAAATCAAACAATTCACATGCTATGATAGTTACCAAGCAGTCAGAAGTTTCAAACAAAAGATCAAGGGATGATGAAGGTTATTCAGCTGAAACTATTACGGAGAATAATTTTAAATTAATTTACAACAAAAGAGCCAAAATTACTACTGTTGAAAAGGAAAAGGCCATTGAAATAGATGATACCAACGATCAGGAAATGAATAAAGACCAGTCAGCAAATCAGGAAGCCACAGTAATAATAAATGAGACATTAATAGAGATGAAAAAAGAACAAGTTGCAGAAAACGAGCAGGGCAGGGAAATGATTGAAAAGCAGACTAGTTTGGAAATTCCCTCTTCTTCTAAAACAACAAAGGGAAGAGATTCTAATATAAAAGAAAGGTAGAAGAAAATTAAGGTGAAAAATGAGGAAGTTAAAAGAGAAATTTACCCTCAATTTCTCAAAGAAAAACCAGGCAATGAGGACAGATTATTAACTGCTTTTGATTATTCAAATAATAAAATGATCATGTCCTTTCTTCAACCAAAGGTTCTAGATCCCAATACAGTTTCAGATTATAGAAAGACAGAATTGGATGTTGATTTAGAAATCATCCATGAGCTTGATCAAATCGAGTTTCATAGACACACATCAGAAATGCTCTATTCCAAAGTTGTGACTAAAACCATGAGTGCTTTGAATTTACAAAATAAAATCTTCAAATTACAAGATCAGATGAAGCTTGAAAAAGCTTCTTTGCATGCAAAGGACCTAAGGATTAAGTCCTTAGAAGATCTAGTCCTACAAATAGGGGTGGATCCATCAAATATACAGGTTGCTCAAGCATTGATTAAACAGAAGAATGATGATATTTCTGCTTTGAGGAAGCAATTAAAACTTCCTCAAAGCAAACATCCACAAACAAAAGAAATAATTCAAGAACAATCATAAAAGGATGAAATGATGAAATTAGTATTAAAGTTGACTGCTCAAGTCAAGGATATGGACAATCAAATGGATATCCTTATGAAAGAAAAAGAAGATTTGAAAGAAATTGATGTTCCTTCTATTCCCACAGTTATACCTATTGTTAGGACTGTTGTCCCATCTACATTGGAAGAACACTTAGCACCAAAAGTGCCGCTGGAAACTACAGTGTCAGTGCAATCTATTAATACTTCAACCACAGGATCATCTACCACACAGGCACATCAAGCAGGTGAAGCAGCAAATATAGTAAAAGCCATGGAGGAGATGTCCCTAAAAAATAATGAGATAAAAAATTTGAAAAATACCATTCGAACTCTTGAATCATCCAACAAGAATGCATTGATTACATCAAAGGGACATGAACCAAGGGCAAATAGACTTGAAGAACAGGTACAGATTTTGCAAAACGAAGTGAACTTTAGTGAACAGGTGTCCTATATAAAAAACTACCTTTGGACCAAAATAATTGAAGGCATACATCTCCAATGGCCTTCAATTCAAATTATACATGAGCAAAGAGATTTACTTCTGGCAGCATAGGTAGAGATTCAAAAAAAAAAAGGAAGAACTTGCAAATAAACCATCTCGAGCTTTAAAGCTTATTACATTCTTAAACAGTAAAAACAGAATGGAACTTGAGGAGCTGAAAATACAGGATAGGATAGAAACAATACTCCAGATCAAGAAATTCCTAACAAAAAGGAACATAATGAATAATTTGGAGGAAAAGTGTGAGGCCATGAACTTATCAATAAAAAATCTTTTGACAAAATATACAATGTTGAGGAAAGCTGGCCTCCCAGACATACATGGCTTTGATGAGAAACTGCTGGTCCAAACAGACTATGATAAGAAGATAAGGGACCATGCTAAAGAACAAGTGAACAAGCCTCTACCACAAGGTTCCCCCACTGGAAAAGTTATTCTACAATACTTTGAAGGCTTATTTTTTTTGCAAAATGAGATTAAACATGTTTTCATTGTCAAACCAAATTTTGCGAAGTACACTGATGCAGATGAATGCTACAGAAAGTTGAAAAACATGAAGATACCCAATGCAAAATAGTGGAAAGAGTTTACAGATCTGTTATAGCATCATAGAAGCAGAACAATGAAGGAAAGTATAGATAAAGCAGTCAAACTGAGAAGGAAAGAATAAAAAAGCTTATTTGATTTTGATTTTTTACTTTTGATGAGTCTCTTTTATAGCAGTAAAAAGGTAAAAGGGAAATCTAGTATGACAGAAAGATGATATGACAGTGAACTGATTTTTCTACCACATTGAAAACCTTTTACAGTTGTTAAAAGTTTAATATATCAGTTGAAAGTGTATCCAGATAAAGAACAGGGTCAAAGAGTATCAGATAATAAACAACCAACTCATTTTTTACTATTGTAATTTCTCTATTTTACAAGCAGTAAAGTGACAGATGAACAGCGTGAAAGAGTATCAGGAAGAAAGACAGTGTTAAAGGGTATAAAGTGAAAAGAGTATCAATCAAGAAATATTCAAAGAGATATTTTCCAAATATGCCAGCAAGCATGTACACCTAGTCAACAAACTATTTTGATTAGATAAGTTAGTTCTATATTTTCTAGATAAGAGGACAGTTTGCTAGATTTGTTAAGCAGTTGTCCCTCTTAATATGTAAAGATCTTTTATTTTTCCTAGAGTTATTCCTACATATCTATAGGATATTTTGTAACAAATAATTGTATAAAGACTTCAGTTTGTGAGGTGTTTAGTGTGGAATAAAATTGCTGAGATTATTATAGACAATTTTGCTAGTACATTGGAGGCTTATGTGTTGATTTCATAGCAGCAGTCTGGACAATAGCCAATCGGACTTCATAATTCACGATTCTTGCTATAAGTTAAATAGTAAAGTGCATCTTTCTTGTCATTGTTTATCTTCTGAGTTCCATTAATTCCATTATGTGTTTGTTCTATCTTAATGAGTAACTAGGAATATTACTTCAGGACTAGCTTATGGCTCCCTGTTTTAACTAAGTTACCATTTACATGTTTTCAACTGATTTCTAGTGTTAGGAATTCTTAACTGCTCCTACTCCTGTTTGACCCCTGCCTCCTTACTCTATTTTCCGGATCAAAGGATCCTTCATTGCCCTTTATCCCGAAGCAAGCCATTTCATCCAAACAATCTATTCAAATCTCTGAGGGTTATCTACCTTGCCCTGAGTACATTAGCATCTTTTTGGCCTTGCCTTCCAGCTATGCTTGCTACATCTTGACTCCATAGCCCAATGGACTAGTAGATTCCTCTCTAATTTTTCTTGAAGTGATCTTATTTTCCACCAAATCTTCAAAACCAAAACCAAGTGATCAATCATAACTAGCCTAAAATTTAAATCCAAACAAAGTTAAATCATAAAGAGAGAACCCTCTCTGAAATTTAGGAAGGCTAGATCCTAGATTTCCAAAGTAGGTTTGTGGTTACCCCTAGTTTTCTTTAACTATAAATCCAAATCCCACGACCTAAGAAATTACTAGGGTGATAACATACTGGCGACCATACTGGGGAAACTAACCAATCTCCAGTTTTAAGTTTAATCTTGAAGGAAGATTTTTAAATCTGTCTTTTCTACTTTAACTTTAAAGGTTGTGGGTATTTAAAAAAAAATAGTCATTCTGGCTTCTAGGAAGACCTACTATACTAGATCCAATCCTGATCCCAACCCTGCAGATATAGTAGACAATCCAAACCAGATTGGAAAAAAGAAAAAACAGATTGTAAACTTAGAAGCTGAAGTTTCATTAAAGAAGCTAGTTCTTTACCAAAAGATTTGATAAGTTTGTCTGATATTGATTTTTATTTAAAGTTTGAACAGACATTGTTTAGAGTTAAATCTGAAACTGATTTAAGTAATACTATTATAGATCCTATTTTCATTTCATTTTTGGAAGCAAAACAACAAATTTTTTCACTTAGATCTAATTCAAAGAAAACTGAAAATCAAGAACAAATAGAAAGGATAAATGTATCATTGATTAAAGAAATTAATGAAGCAATTGAATTAGCTAATTTATTGTCTAGTTTTAAACCTTCAGTTTCTCAATTGCACACTAAAATAATTCCAGCATCAAATTCAACTTTGTATGTTGTTACCTCATATTTAGATTCCACTACCAGTCCATCCATAGAACAATTTTTTCCTAGATTGCCTTTGCAACCAAGGAGATTATTCCCACCATCCACTGCACCCACTAGTTTTATAAACACTTCATCTTTATTTCCGAGCAATACCATCTATATTTTATCTTCTTTTTCCAAGCTCTTCAAGTATAGCTTTCAGCACATCTGTTGTTATAACCAACACTATTCCTGCCACTACTGTTGTACCTCCCAGCCCAGGAAAACTTCAAGCCATGGCTACAAGATATGATCCTCTTGTTTTACCTCAAAATCTCCATGATATGCCCAAAAATTACCAAAAGGATATCCCATTATTTGATAATGTTTCACAATATACTGCACAACAACATGTCGCCAAAATGATTTATTTTTGTGAAATTTATGAAATAGATGAATCTGATGTCCGAATAAGGTTATTTGCACAAAGTTTAACTGGAGAAGTAAAAACATGATTTAGAAATTTAGTTGTTGGTAGCATAATAGATTTAGCTGCATTTCATAGAGCATTTCTAAATAAATGGGAAAGAAAGAAAAACCCCCTTCAAATTTTATCAGAATTTGATTCCTTAAAAAGAGCACCTAATGAGTCTATTCAGGATTACTGTACTAGATACAATAGTATCTATAATTCTATTCTTTCAAACCTTAAACCCACTCCTTACTCCATACTACTCAAATTCCCTGATGGATTTGATGAAGATATGGCATATCAGTTAAGGGAGAGAGATGCAGAAACTCTTGACCAAATGCAATTAGAAGTTGTTAGTGTAGAGATTAACATCCTAGCTAAAAAATTCAGATTGAGGAATGAAAGGAGAGTCACTATCAAAGAAGAAACATCAGGTTCTGATGCAAATTTGGATTTCCTTGCTAAAAATTTATACAGGGTGGTTGATAGATTACATAACATAGAGAGAAAACCTTCTTGGGATAATCAGCCCAAATAAGAAATCCCAACTTCAGAAAAACTAATAACCCTGGAAAAGCTAAGGAAGCTGCTCCAGACCAAAATATTAGGCCCCCTTTTCAAGAGAACTATGCTGAAAGTTCTCAAAAAAATTTTGAGGATGAGGAAGACATCAACATAGTGTTGGGGATATATGAAAGCAACACAATTTTCCTCACTCGGGAGGATCAAGAACTCTTTGAGCTTCAACAACTCAAAGTAGAATCGGGAGAATCCTTTGATTACAAGCAAGGTTATGACTTCGCAATCAATGAAATTCACAACCAGTATAACCTTAGGAGCAAGAAAACAGATAAGCCTTCTATTAAAGTCAATGCTCCAAACCAAAACAAAAAGAATGTAGAGGCTCCCAAAACAAAAAATTTGCAAATTCTTCCAAGAGAAAAAAAAGAAAAATTCTAATCCACACAGTCCTAAAAAATAGTTTAGTCCAAAAATTGTTGACATCACTGATGAAGTGGCTCAATCCTCCAAAGATGCCAAAAAGGCTAATACTATAAAGGCCACTAATTTAGCAAAAACAACAATTCCTAATCCAAATAATAATCCAGCTTATTCTAAATCAACAAATACTAAATCTTCTAATAAAAATTCAAGATCTGAAAAAATCTCTGCTGCCCCTCAAACTGTCCATGAAAAAAAAACTAAAGACAACAAAAATCAAGAAAATCAAACAGAAGATAAAAGTAAAACTGTTGAACTTCAAGAAAAACCCACTCAGTTAACAGTCACAAAAGATGAACTTCTGCAGATTAGTAAATCTCAATCATCGTTTAACATTCAAGCTGAAATATCCAAGTTAAAAATACCAATTCCTTTAACAGAATTGGTAAAGAATGACTTGTATAAATCTACAATTAATGAAATCTTGAACATAAATGATGGTGACGATTCAATTAATCTAAATTATGATCAACTTGAATTGATTTTTGGCCCAAATGTAAATGGTAAACATTCAGACGGATCAGTTCCTCCCTTTTACATTAGTCTTACTATTCATGATCAAATCTTACATAATGCAATGTTAGATTCAGGAGCTTCCCACAACTTAATGCCAAAAGAAATTATGGAAACATTGAACTTAACAATAACAAGGCCTTATAAATATTTGTTCTCCTTAGATTCAAGTAAAGTAAAGTGCATTGGATTGATAAAAGATTTGTGTGTCAATTTAGTTCAATACCCAGGTAAAAGCATGATCATGGATATTGTAGTAGCTGACATCCCACCAAAGTATGGTATGCTTCTTTCTCGCTCATGGGGAGCTAAGTTGCAGGGATCTCTGCAACTAGAAATGAGTTATGCTACTATCATAGTATTTGGACAGCCCAAAAAATTATATACAGAAACATTAATGAAATACATGGTCAACAATGAAGAAAGGTCTATAAATTATCCCATCTATTCAACTCCAACTGACCTTGATTCTTTCATTCTCTGTAACTCTTATAATAATGATATCCAAACTGAATTGATTGACACACAGCCTAAACAAAACAATGATAATATTGATCATGAACCCCTTTGGCACTTATATTTTGACGGTTTTGTGAACAAATTAGGAGTAGGAGCTGGAGTATGGATCACCAAAATTGAGACCAGCCATTCAAAAGGACATGCCTTTAGACTCAACTTTAAATGCACTAATAACATGGCAGAGTATGAGGCATTAATCTTAGGCCTCCAAATCATCAGAAATTTAGGAGGTAAAATATTTTTAATCATGGGTGATTCGGAATTAGTCATTAAATAAATAAATGAAAAATATTTTGTTCATAATCCTAGACTAGACAGATATAGATCTATAGCAATTGATTTGGTTGATGATTTTCTAGAATGTAAGTTTTCTACTATACCAAGAAATCAAAACCTTCAAGCACGTTGCTTGGCAACTTTTGCAAGCACTTATAACTTACCATTTCAACCAATACACAGATATATTGTTGAAGTCAAATATAGATCCATTGTCCTCGATAAAGTTAAATACTGGCAGATTTTCTCGGAAGATGAACAAATTTACAATTTTTTGAATAGAAAGGAAGAATTTAAAAATTGTAATATAGACATGGATGATAATTTAGATTGTAATTTAGATGCAGATTTAAATTATGAAATAAATAACATAGATGTACATAAATATAAAAATCCCACTGTATTTACTCAATCAGATATAGATAACTTAGAGAAAATAGATATAGAGGAAATAATTGAAGAAGAAATAGATATGTTAGATTTGAAAGATAATTTTTTACCTAAGGTTTTAGCCCCTTTAGAGGACCTGTTTGATTCCAATGATGTGCCTAAAAAGCCAAAAGTGGAACTAGTCAAGTCTGATATTGAGGAATGCAATATAGGAACATAATTACATCCTAAAATGATTAAATTTTCTAAATCCTTACCACAAGAAGAAAAAGACAAATACATTGATCTATTGAAAGAATATCAAGATGTATTTGCATGGAGCTATGAAGATTTAAAGGCTTATGACACAAATATAATTCAACACAAGATTCCTGTAAAAGATGACCAGAAGCCTTTTAGAAAAAAGTTAAGAAGTATTAATCCTATCCTGTTACCTTTGATAGAGAAAGAAGTCAAACGAATGTATGATTCCCAAATAATTGCACTAATCAGATATTCTGATTGGGTTTCTAACTTAGTACCTACTAGGAAGAAAATAGGAGAAATAAGATTGTGTGTAGATTTCAGAAATCTCAATAAAGTGTCTTTGAAAGATAATTACCCTTTGCCAAAGATGGATCACATCTTACAGAGAGTAGTTGGATCTTCAATAATTTATTTATTGGATGGTTTCTCAGGTTATAACCAGATATTTGTTCAGAAAGAAGACCAACCCAAGACAACCTTTACCACTCCTTGGGGCACTTTCATGTATGTGAAAATACCTTTTGGATTGATGAATGTTGGAGCTACCTTTCAAAGGGCTATGGAGTTCCAGTAATGAATATTATTCAGGAATCACAAGTTGAGATCAATGACATTCAAAGAAGAATAAATCAAACCATTCATTTACAGCAGAGAAGGGAAGAAGTATATAAAAAATCTCAAGTAATCCATGATAAGATCAAAAATATTTTTGATAAAAGAAGTAAAGAAAATGATTTTTACATAGGAGATAAAGTGTTAAAGTGGGATTCCAGGAGAGAGGAAAAGGGCAAACATGGAAAATTTGACTTTTTATGGAAGGGACCTTATGAAATTTATGGGTACAGAGGTAAAAATGCATTTTTTATCAAAAATTTGGATGGAACAGACATTCCATAAGGAACAGTGAATGGTAGAATGCTTAAACATTACTATTCTTCTGAGTTAACTAATAGTTAATCCTATTTTCTTTTTACATCATTGTAAATATCCATTGCAAGTGTGTAGATTGGATTGGATGTTTTCTTTCCAGAGTTGAAGCCCGAAGTGAAGGCCCTAAGATTTGAAGAGTAAAATATCATAAGTATGAGTTGTTGCAGAAATCAGAAGACAGTTACAGGATCATCACGATCAAAATAGAAGGCTACCGATCTTAGAGTTCTTGAAATTTCACCAGGAAATGTCATCTCCATGTGAAGCTGCCGTTAGGGTCCTATAAATATAGGATTCATAATTTTGAATTGACCAATGATAGTCTTGTAAACTATGTACATATTTTTCCTTCTGCAAGTTTTTTTCCCATATTTTGTAAAAAATAAAAGAAAAAAAAATATAAAAAAAGTATATTAAAAAGAGGGTAAAAAGTCCTAATGGAAAAATCAAAAGACTTAGAAAAAATAATACACCCAAAAGAAAAAATAAATAAAACATGAAAGTGTGCAAGTCCAAATGCCACTAATTTTTACTTTTTCCAGATGATTATGACAGAGTAAATGCCATAATCCATGATGAGTTGAAGTGTTCAATCTTGACTTTTCATGTTTCAGTTTACATGTTGTAGATAGTGAATAAAGGATCAGTCAGACAGTTTAATCCTGACTGATCAGTAGATAGGTAGAGAATAAAGAGGAGTTCATCAGTTTAATCTGAGCTCTCGGAAGAAATATGGTAGATTTAGTTAGTTTTACTGCTTTCAAAAAAATATAATGTTTTAAAGGTTTCTAGCTCAAATGCACCTGCAAAAATGGAAGAAAAAATGTTAGAGTAAAGGATTGGGTAGGTAGAAATAAGTGGGAAAATCATTGTATATATCTTTCACCGAGAAACTATTATTGATTTCCTTTCCCCTATAGTTATTCTGCATTCTAAACTTTTAGTCAAAGAGGCTCAGAGCATTTCTCTGACTTCTGTTGGGACCGGAACCAAGGCTCAGTGACTGATAAGTTAAAAAGTGTTGAATTCCTATGTTAATCCTTGATTATCATCATTTACCCCACATTCATCCATTATACTTAAATTTCATAAGTAAAGACCTTTTACTTAATGAAAAATAAAATCCCCTTTTGACTAATTTCCTTCATTCATAAAAACATAAAAACCCTCCAAAAATATTATATTCTAAGTTAAAGTGGTTAAATTATAAATGGTTAAAGCTTTTTGCTTGTTACATTATCACTTTGCTTAAGTTATGTAATTACATTTTGGTGTTTTCATTGTCCCTTTTTCATATTAAATTCTAATTTATCTATTAAATCCCTATAAAAAGTCCTTGTCCTATTATTATAAATCCTTTTATTTTATTATCCCTAAAACCCACTACTATAAGCTTTTTATGCCAAAGTAATTACCCACATGTTGAAATAAATCCCAAAAATATCCCTCTGGCATAAAACTATCAATATTCAAATATCTCGCCCCCTATAGTTTTAGACCTTCCAAAATGTCTAAAAACTATATAATAAAACTAAAAATATACAAAAGCGCATTTTATTTACATCCTATGTAACATGAAAACACTGCTCTACCCTTTACCTCATTACATCTTATTGTAAATACTTCACGCCTTTGTAAAAAAAAAAGCATTATTATCCCGCTAATCCCATTTTACCTTAAGAATTTATAAAGGTTTCATTCCATCGCACCTTTATAATTTACTTACCTTTTTCACATAAGCTTAACCCAAGATAAAGGTGACCTTTCCCATTTTCCCATTATATAAAACCCCACATTTTATATAAAAATTAACACCAGGGTTAACCCCTTATAACCCACCCCATGCACCTTTACCTTATATATAAAATTCATTTATATATATAACTCATTATCCAAACTCCGCACCTATATAACCTTCCCATGTGTAAAAATTTGTTATAAATCATATCATATACAAAGTTTTATTACATATATCATTGTCCGACTCATATAAAATGCCTGGGTCCCACCCATCTTTCCACTGCAACTCTTAAAAAGATCTCAACCGTTCGCATCAGTAAAACAGATCTAACGGGCACGATCAGTTTCGCACTCCGAAACTGTTCAATCGCTGTTGATTCAAAATCACGCGAAATGGGTTGTATCGTAAAACCACCAGATGCAACGTGGCCACATATGATTCGATCGCATTCGAATTTCAATAATATGCTTACCACTTCTATCCAACGCGAAAACAACCTATGGTTTTTCGCATTCGAAAAACAAATCTACCTCCCGCCTTAGAATAGACCTGCATTAAATGACATTTATAATGATTTATATTGAAAGATAAAACTTTGATATATCATTGATATATGTATTCTTTGCACTCCAACTGGTTAAAACTTCTGCCCCAACTATTTTAAGAGCTTTAAACCCCTATTGATCGATTTCTTCTCTCGAAGCTAAAATTAACGACTATTTTTATATATCTGAAGCTGATTGAAGCCACCCTCTGCGTCAAAGGCTCCAGTTTAAAGCCAAAGCCACCAAAAACCCTCTCGTCCATTAAAAACTTGCAGAAAAGGTATTTTTTAGTATTTTGACCTGCAACTTTAAAAATTATACCATCTGTAAGCTGAAAAAGACTGAATTAAAAGAATTAACAGTGTAAATTGCCCAAAAAGAGGCCAAACCCTGGCCAGTTTTTTCCAGGAAGCCTGAATTCCTCTATCAGCCATTCAAACTAAAAAATCCTCAGTTTACATCATATTTCAACCCTTAAAGACCAATTCCGAATACAGAAGAAGTGTAAAGGCCTATAGATTGATTAAAAGACTTTTTTTCAACATTTGTACCATTCAGGAAACCCTGTTTCTTGTCTTAATCCAGTTGTATCTCTGATAAGCCCAAATTGAGCAATAAGAAACTTTTTGAAGATAATCATTTCCCAAAAATTTCTCAATTTCCCTTTATTTCTAAAAATTAACTATAGAAAACTGTATAAACTTGATTTAGTTATGACAAGATGACTAAGAATCAGGCCACCCCTAAAGCTGCAGGCTCCAAAGCTACTAAATCTATAACAGTCAAGCCTTCCAAACCTGAATCTTCAAAAATCAACAAATCTACTCCAGTAATTATTGTTAATACTGCTGCCACTATTAATCCCCTTTAACCTCCAATTTCCACTGAAGAAAGCATTCCTTTAACTGATTTATATTACAAGATTGCAGACCCTGTAGTGGAATTTAATCTACTAGAGATTCATAACTGGTGTTATGATAAGTTTTTGGATAAAAATCAAGTTGACATACCTATTTGGGAGTCCAATTTGGCCAAATATGTAGTTCTTGTTACTCATCCACCCCAAGACCTTGTCAGAGTGTGTCAGCAACATTATGTTCCTGATAAAAGATCCATTGTGAATGCATATAGGGAGATTTTGTTTTCCATTACAGTAGAATCTATAAATGAGATGCTTCAATTAAAATTTCATCCCAGAGTAGTTCCATTGTCTATTGAATCATTGACCTAGTTATATTTAGGGATAGATTTTCCTAAGAGGTTTATGACCTTTCAAAATTTCATGCATGCATATGTAGAAATCCCAAAGGTTAATCCTCCTTATTCCACTTCAAAGTTCCCTGAAGCTTCTAGACAAGTGATTTCCATGTTATCCTTTATATTAGGATACTTTAATGATGAATTCAATGACGAATCCATCTTTGGTTTTCTATCTACATTGTCTCCTAGGCAGTCTCCTGCCATGATCTTTGATTTTGCTAGATTCATTGCTGATAACATCCATCATCAGTTAACAATATTTCCAACAGAAGGAGTATTTAGATATTCATCATATATATTCCATTTGTTTCTATTTTTTGAAGCTGAGCATTTTCCCATTACTTTATAAAAGATGAATGTACAGGGCCAGCCTCTATCAGTGATATTTTGGATATCCTTGCTCAGAAAGGAAGGAAATGAATTCAGTTATAAGGATTTTTCAGACTTATTCATGAGACCAGCCATGAATTTATTGTAAAAGTCAGAAAACCAAGAGTGAGTGAGGAAATGAAAAGAATATTACAACTGTCTGAACAATGCAAACTAGGAGATTGGTACTTATATGAGAGACACACAAAATTAAGAATATTTGGAACAAATTTGTCCCCTTACAAGTTACCTAAATTTTTAACCATCAGGGTTTTTGCATTGAAATATTTAAGGCAAGTTTTAAATGCAAATGATATAAACTTCATGGCCTCAAAGAAAAAGACTCAGTTTAAGTTGAAGAACCAGATTGACCCTTTCATAGTAAACAATAGGGAGGATGAGAAAGAAATATCCAGAAGACTATCAGAATATCAATTTCAAGAAACTTTTCAGTTTAATTATGATCCCCAGGGTTTCCTCTATGCTATAAGGATCAAATTCAAGCTTCCACCCTTTATACATGATTCAATACCAGATATTGAGAAGTTTGTTAATCAAATATAATGGGTGGAAAACACATTGGTAGACCCTACTGCTAATACAGAGATAGTAAAAAAAGCAGACAATTCACAGGCTATGATAGTTACCAAGTAGTCCGAAGTTTCAAACAAAATATCAAGGGATGATGAAGGTTATTCAGCTGAAACTATTATTGAGAATAAGTTTAATTTAATTTACAACAAAAGAGCCAAAATTGTTGGGTGTGGAGCCTGATTATCTTGTTTATTTTGTATCACAACGTTGGACTCCTGTACCTTAATGTAGTGGCAACGCCGCACGTAATTAAACGCTGCCTGGGGGGTCCAAGGGGGGCAGCTGCGACTTTATGGAGCCCCCCCTGGTGGGGGGTTTCGGGGGAAGCACCCCCGAAGCTAAAAACAAATGTAAATTTCCTTGTAAAAGTAAAGTAATTTATAGTCAATCTGGGCCATTCATTAGGCGGATGATATGACAGTAGAAGTTATGTTTAGTTTAGGGTTTTTTGCCCTAGACGGCAACCCCTCTCTTTGTATGAGGGTATTTTATTGCGGCTATGTATTTGTGTGTGTATTCTCAGAGCGAGAAATAGATAGGGAGACTGTGAGAGAGAACTGAGGATATTGCAGCGGATCTGTTGTAGGTTGTGTCTCTTTATTTTGCTGGATAATAGAAAGGAAGGACTGGTTGTTCGGGGTGGACGTAGCCCAAACTAGGTGAACCACATATATCTGTGTCTCTCTAGTTTTATGTGTTTTGTGTGCTTGTGTTTTCCGCATATTTTATGTGTTATATTGCTTTGTTATATACAATTTTCTAACAACTGGTATCAGAGCCAAATGTCTATTTGGCTGATAAACTCGCAGGAAAGAAGGGTTCCTGGTTCGAGTGGGAGCAATGGTGGAAGATGGTAAGTTTAGGGTCGAGAAATTTAACGGCCAAAACTTCCCACTGTGGAAGATTCAGATAGAATATTATTTGTATCAGAAATATCTGTACCTACCATTGAGCGGAAAAATAAAGAATCTGATGGCTATGAAAGATGCAGAATGGGAGATTCTCGATAGAAAGGCACTCAGAATAGTACGGTTGTGCCTTGCGGCGTCGGTAGCTTTCAATATTTCGAAGGAAACAACAAAAGATGGTTTGATTAAGGTGTTGGTGAAATTATATGAAAAACCCTCGACCTCAAACAAAGTATTTCTCATGAAACGTTTATTTAATATTAAGATGTCGGAAGGTGGGTTTGTTGCAGACCATTTAAATGATTTTAATACAGTTACCAGTTAGTTAAGTTCTGTAGGGGTAAACTTTGATGATGAAGTTAGGGCCTCTTTTATTTCTGTGCCCATTGCCAGAAAGTTGGAACGGTTTAGTTATGGCCATTAGTAACTCTGTCTCTAGATCAAGTACTTTAAAGTTTGATGATGTTGTCAGTGCTATCCTTAGCGAGGAAATGCGACGGAAAAGCTCCGCTGAGACATCAGGTAATGCTTTGAGTGCAGAGTCTAGGGGAAGAAAAATGGAAAGAAGAAAGAGCTCAGGATATCGCAGTAAATCAAGGAAAGGTAGATCCAAGTCCAAATTGGGGATCGTGTGCTGGAAATGCGGAAAGAAAGGACACCTGAAGAAATATTGTAGATCTCGGAAGGGAAAAGAAGGAGACGCACAACAAGAAAACAATCATGAAGCAAATGTGACAGGTGATATGTTACAAGATGCTTTGAATCTTTCTTTTGAAAATGTTATTGATTCTTGGGTTGTAGATTCAGGGGCCTCATTCCATGCCACACCTGATAAGAAATATTTTCATGACTATGTTCAAGGAGATTTTGGACAATTCCGTTTGGGTGATGATAAACCCTGTAAAATTGTTGGAATGGGTAAAGTTATTGTAAAACAACAGAATCTAAACCAATGGCTATTAAAGGAGGTAAGGCATGTTCCAGATCTGAAGAAAAATCTGATTTCAATAGGGTATTTAGGCGGTGAAGGTTGTGTGACAACTTTCACAGATAAAACTTGGAAGGTCACCAAAGGAGCCCTGGTAATAGCAAAAGGAGAAAAGGTTGGTACATTGTATTTATGCAATGGTATTTCTAACTCTGTTAATGCTTTAACTTCCAAAGGAGCAGATGCAGCATTATGGCATCATAGGCTTGGACAAATGAGTGAGAAAGGGATGAATATTCTTCACTCAAGAAATTTTTTTCCGGGTTTGAAGAATGTTGATTTGGACTTCTGTGAGAATTGAATTTATGGAAAATAGAAGAGAGTAAGATTTCTCAGAGTTGGGAAAGAAAAGAAGAGAGAAAAATTAGAGCTCGTGCATACAGATGTATGGGGGCTTGCTCATGTATCATCTCTTGGTGGCTCTTGTTATTATGTTACTTTTATTGATGATGCAACTAGAAAAACTTGGATTTATTGTATTTAGAATAAATCTAATGTATTTGATACTTTCAAGAAATGGAAAGCGTTGGTTGAGATTGAGACAAGAAAGAGGTTGAAGTGCCTCAGATCAGACAATGGAGGTGAATATTGCAGTAAAGAGTTTGATAGGTACTGTTTAGAGCATGGAATTCACAGAGAGAAGAAAGTTCCAAGAACACCACAAGAAAATGGTGTGTCAGAAAGGAAGAACAGAACAATCATGGAGCGTGCAAGCTTCATGAGTTTGCATGCAGGATTGCCTTTACAATTTTGGGCAGATGCTATAGATACTGTTGTTTATCTAATAAACAGAGGGCCTTCAAGTTCCTTGGATGGTGGTATTCCAGAGGAAGCATGGATAGGTAAAAAGGTAAACTACTCCTTTTTAAAGCCTTTTGGCTGTGAGGCCTTTGTCCATATTAATAAAGAAAACAAAACAAAGCTTGAGGCAAAATCAAAGAAATGTACCTTTATTGGATATGGTGCTAATGATTTTGGTTATTGCTTATATGATTATGAAAATCACAAAATCATTAGGAGCAGAGATGTAATATTCAATGAAAAGGTATTTTATAAGAATCAGTTGCAGGAAGAGAAACAGGAAAAAGAAAACAAAGAATACACAGTTCTTGATGATATCACAGAAAAGGTAAAGGTGCCTGAAAATAATAATAATCAAGAGGCACAACAACAACAACCACCACAACAGCAACAAGTACCTCAAACACCTGAAAGTGGTGTTAGAAGATCTACTAGGATAAGTAGACCCCCTGAATGATACTCTCCTTCATTATATTATTTATTGTTGACTGATTCTGGTGAACGTGAATGTTTTGAAAAAAAATGCAGGTTGAAAGCAGGAAGAAGTGGGAGCTAGCCATGGAAGAAGAGATGGACTCCTTAATGCATAAACAGACTTGGGACTTAGTCAGGTTGCCTGCAGGTAAAATTACATTACAGAATAAATGGGTTTACAGGCTGAAGGAAGAAGATGGAGGAAAACATAGGTAAAAAGCCAAACTTGTGGTGAAGGGTTTTGCGCAAAAGAAAGGTATTGATTTTGATGAAATATATTCTCCTTTTGTTAAGATGATTTCAATCAAAACTATTTTAAGTCTTGTAGCAACGGAAGATTTACATATTGAACAGTTAGATGTAAAGACAACATTTCTCCATGGAGATTTGGAGGAAGAGATCTATATGGAGCAACCAGAAGGATATGAGGTCAAAATTAGTGTGCAGGTTAAAGAAGAGCTTGTATGGCTTAAAACAAGCTCCAAGGCGATGGTATATAAAATTTGACAGGTTTATGTCCAAACAAGGTTATACTAGATGTCACTATGATCATTGTGTTTATATGAAAAAGAAAAATGATGGTAGCTATATTATATTGTTATTGTATGTAGATGACATGCTTGTTGTAGGGTCTAACATGTAGGAAATAAATGTGCTCAAAATAAAATTGGCAAATTCATTTTCAATGAAGGATTTGGGACCTGCAAAACAAATCCTTGGTATGAGAATAACTAGAGACAGGAAAAATCGCAAATTAACACTGTCTCAGAATGAGTACATACAAAAGGTGTTGAAAAGATTTAATATGAAGAATGCAAAACCAGCTAGTACACCTTTTGGTAGAAATTTCAAACTTAGTAAGGAGATGTGCCCTAAGACCCAAGAAGAAATGGACTACATGTCTAAATTTCCATATGCATTAGCAGTTGGAAGCTTAATGTATGCAATGGTCTGCACAAGGCCTGATATTGCACATGCAGTGGGAGTTGTAAGTAGGTACATGAACAATCCAGGAAAAGAACATTGGATGGCGGTAAAATGGATTCTTAGATATCTGAGAGGTACCACAAATCAAGCATTATGCTTTGGTGGTTCAAAAATTGCTCTATAGGGATATGTTGATGCAGATATGGCAGGTGACAGAGATAACAGGAGGAGCACTATAGTATATGTATTTACTGTAGGTGGAACAGCTGTCAGTTGGGTTTCAAAAATCCAAAGTGTTGTTGCACTTTCAACAACAGAAGCAGAGTATGTTGCTGCTACAAAGGCTAGTAAGGAAATGATTTGGTTACAAAGGTTTATGGATGAATTGGGTAAGAAGCATGATATGGGCACGTTATACAATGACAGCCAAAGTGCCATTCATCTTGCAAAGAAATCAGCATTTCATTCTAGGACTAAAAACATACAGCTCAAGTACCATTTCATACGGTCAGTATTGGAAGATGAACAGTTGAAGCTGGAAAAGATACACACTAGCCAGAATCCTGCAGATATGCTAACAAAAGTTGTAACCAAGGAGAAACTGAGAACGTGCTCAGTTTCAATTGGTCTTCAATGATGACGATGAAGATTGCAAACAGCCAAGTTCAAAGAGCATTCATTGTCTATCAAATGAATCAGCGGTGGAGATGCTACAATCGGTCTCCAAGTGGGAGATTGTTGGGTGTGGAGCCTGATTATCTTGTTTATTTTGTATCACAGCGTTGGACCCCTATACCTTAATGTGACAGCAATGATGCCTGTAATTAAACGCTACCTGGAAGGTCCAGGGGGGTTGGCTGCGACTTTATGGAGCCCCCCCCCCGATGGGGGGTTTCGGGGGCAGCACCCCCGAAGCTAAAAATAGATGTAAAATTTCCATGTAAAAGTATAGTAATTTCTAGTCAATCTGGGCCATTCATTAGGCGGATGATCTAACGGTAGAAGTTATGTTTAGTTTAGGGTTTTTTTCCCTAGAAGGAAACTCCTCTCTTTGTATGAGGGTATTGTATTGCGGCTGTGTATTTGTGTGTGTATTCTCAGAGTGAGAAATAGATAGAGAGACTGTGAGAGAGAACAGAGGATATTACAGTGGATCTGTTGTAGGTTGTGTCTCTTTATTTTGTTGGATAATAGAAAGGAAGGACTGGTTGTTCAAGGTGGATCTAGCCCAAACTGGGTGAACCACGTATATTTGTGTCTCTCTGGTTTTATGTGTTTTGTGTGCTTGTGTTTTCCACATATTTTATGTGTTGCATTGCTCTATTATATATAATTTCTAACAAAAATTACTACTGCTAAAAAGGAAAAGGCCATTAAAATAGATGATACCATTGATCAGGAAATGAATAAAGACCAGTCAGCAAATCAGGAAGCCACAGTAATAATAAATGAGACATTATGCACTGAACTTACATGTGATGTTATATGCAGACATCTATGATTGTATTAGCGGCATTGTTGTATGGGTTTTTTTTTCTTGGAATCAAGATGTAGGCTCTATATGGTTTTTTTTCGAAAGATAGATTAGTAGTGTTAACTACCAACAAATGTAACATGTAACTTATCTATTGATGAAAAGTTACGAATTTTTCTTTTGTGAAAAAATAAATGAGACATTAACAGAGATGGAAAAATAACAGGTTGCAAGAAATGAACAGGGCAGGGAAATGATTGAAAAGCAGGTTAGTTTGGAGATTCCCTCTTCTTCTAAAATAACAGAGGGAAGAGATTTTGATATAAAAGAAAGGTACAAGAAAATTAAGGAGAAAAATGAGGAAATTAAAAGAGAAATTTACTCTCAATTTCTCAAAGAAAAACCAGGCAATAAGGACAGATTATTAAATGATTTTGATTATTCAACTAATAAAATGATCATGTCCTTTCTTTAACCAAAGGTTCCAGATCCCAAGATAGTTTCATATTACAGAAAGACAGAATTGGAAGCTGATTTAGAAAGCATCCATAAGCTTGATCAAATCGATTTTCACAGACATACATCAGAAATGCTCTATTCCAAAGTTGTGACTAAAACCATGAGTGCTTTGAATTTAAAAAAAAAAAGTCTTCAACTTACAAGATCAGATGAAGCTGGACAAAGCTTCTTTGCATGCAATGGACCTAAGGATTAAGTCCTTAGAAGATCTAGTCCTACAAATAGGGGTGGATCCATCAAATATAGAGGTTGCTCAAGCATTGATTAAACAAAAGAATGATGATATTGCTGCTTTGAGGAAGCAATTAAAACTTCCTCAAAGAGAACATCCACAAACAAAATAAATAATTCAAGAACAATCAAAAAAGGATGAAATGATGAAATTAGTATTAAAGCTTACTACTCAAGTCAAGGATATGGAAAATCAAATGGATATCCTTATGAAAGAAAAAGAAGCTTTGAAAGAAACTGATGTTACTTCTATTCCCATAGTTATACCTACTATTAGCACTGATGTCCCATCTATATTGGCAGAACACTGAGCACCAAAAGTGCCATTGGAAATTAAAGTGTCAGTGCAATCTATTGATACTTCAGCCACAGGATCATCCACCACATAGGTACATCAAGCAGGTGAAGCAGTAGATATAGAAAAATCCATGGAGGAGATGTCCCTAAAAAATAATGAGATAAACAATTTGAAAAAGACCATTCAAACTCTTGAATCATCCAACAAGAATGCATTGATTACATCAAAGGGACATGAGCAAAGGACAAATAGACTTGAAGAACAAGTACAGATTTTGCAAAAGGAATTGAACTTTAGTGAACAGGTGTCCTATATAAAAAACTACCTTTTGACCAAAATAATTGAAGGAATACATCTCCAATGGCCTTCAATTCAAATTATATATGAGAAAAGAGATTTACTTCTGGTAGCACAAGTAGAGATTCAAAAGACAAAGGAAGAACTTGCAAATAAACCATCTCAAGCTTTAAAGCTTATTACATTCTTAAACAGTAAAAACAGAGTGGAACTTGAGGAGCTGAAAATACAGGATAGGACAAAAACAATACTTCAGATCAAGAAAGTCCTAACAAAAAGGAACATAATGAATAATTTGGAGGAAAAGTGTGAGGCCATGAACTTATCAATAATAAAGTTTTTGACAAAATATACAATGTTGAGGAAAGTTGGCCTCCCAAACATACATGGATTTAATGAGAAACTGCTGGTCTAAACAGATTGTGATAAGAAGATAAGGGACCATGCTAAAGAACAAGTGAACAAGCCTCTACTACAAGGTTCCCCCATTGGAAAAGTTATTCTACAATACTTTCAAGACTTATTTCTTCTGCAAAATGAGATTAAACATATTTTCATTGTCAAACCAAATTTTGCAAAGTACACTGATGCAGATGAAAGCTACAGAAAGTTGAAAAACATGAAGATACCCAATGCAAAATAGTGGCAAGAGTTTACAGATCTGTTATAGCAGCATAGAAGCAGAACAGTGAAAGAAAGTACAGATAAAGCAGTCAAACTGAGAAGGAAAGAATAAAAAAGCTTATTTGATTTTGATTTTTTACTTTTGATGAGTCTCTTTTATAGCAGTAAAAAGGTAAAAGGGAAATCTAGTATGACAGAAAGATGATATGACAGTGAACTGATTTTTCTACCAAAGTGAAAATTCCTTTTATAGCTGTTAAAAGGTTAATATATCAGTTGAAAGTGTATCTGGATAAAGAACAGGGTCAAAGAGTATCAGAGAAGAAATAGCCAACTCATTTTTTACTATTGTAATTTCTCTATTTTACAAGCAGTAAAGTGACAGATGAACAACAAGAAAGAGTATCAGGAAGAAAGGCAGTGTTAAAGGGTATAAAGTGAAAAGAGTATCAATCAAGCAATCTTCAAAGAGATATTTTCCAAATATGCCAGCAAGCATTCACACCTAGTCAACAAAATATTTTGATTAGATAAGTTAGTTCTATATTTTCTAGATAAGAGGACAGCTTGCTAGAGTTGTTAAGCAGCTGTCCCTCTTAATATGTAAAGATATTTTATTTTTCCTAGAGTTATTCCTACATATCTATAGGATATTTTGTAACAAATAATTGTATAAATACTTCAGTTTGTGAGGTGTTTAGTGTGGAATAAAATTGATGAGCTTATTATAGACAATTTTGCAAGTACGTTGGAGGCTTATGTGTTGATTTCATAGCAGCAGTCTGGACAATAGCTAATTGGACTTCATAATTCAGGATTCTCGTGATAAGTTAAAGAGTAAAGTGCATATTTCTTGTCATTGTTTATTTTCTCAGTTCCATTTATTCCATTATGTGTTTGTTCTATCTTAATGAGTAACTAGGAATATTACTTCAGGACTAGCTTATGGCTCCCTGTTTTAACTAAGTTACCATTTACATGTTTTCAACTGATTTCCGGTGATAGGAATTCTTAACTGCTCCTACTCCCATTTGACCCCTGCCTCCTTCCTCTATTTTCCGGATCAAAGGATCCTTCATTTCCCTTTATCCCGAAGCAAGCCATTTCATCCAAACAATCTATTCAAATCTCTGAGGTTTATCTACCTTGCCCTGAGTACATTAGCATCCTTTTGGCCTTGCCTTCTAGCTATGCTTGCTACATCTTGACTCCATAGCCCAATGGACTAGTAGATTCCTCTCTAATTTGTCTTGAAGTGATCTTATTTTCCACCAAATCTTCAAAACCAAAACTAAGTGATCAATCATAACTAGCCTAAAATTTAAATCCAAACAAAGTTAAATCATAAAGAGAGAGCCCTCTCTGAAATTTAGGAAGGCTAAATCCTAGATTTCCAAAGTAGGTTTTTGGTTACCCCTAGTTTTCTTTAACTATAAATCCAAATCCAATGACCTAAGAAATTACTAGGGTGATGACAGAATCAAAGACCATTGCATTCCTCATGTGAAAGGAAAGAGACTTGCTCATGAGATGTGGACATCATTGACCAATCTCTACTAGAGTGCCAATGAGAACAGGAAAATGGTCCTAAGGGAGATGTTGAAGACCATTAAGATGGGTAAGACTGATAGTGTAGCTGGATATCTCACAAAGATTACTAATGTGCATTAGGGGAATTTTGAGGTCTAAAATGGGCCTCCTAAGGAAATTATAAAATAATAGTGGAAAAAATCAAATAAGATTTGATGACATCATCAAATTTTAGAGTGAAAATTGAAAAAACTACTTTTTCAACTCATATTTTCAACTTATCTCCCAAAGTTTTTACTCAAATTTTGAGCGGGAGTACTCGTTGGATGCGAAATTTAATTCCCCATCCAAGGATTACCCATGTTGCATACTTTCAATGGGTCCTACTACACGAAAAATGAGAAATACATAAAAAAACATGATTACAATCACGTTTTTTATGTATTTCTCATTTTTCATTTAGTAGAGTTCATCGAAAGTATGAAACATGGGTACTCCTTGGATGAGGAATTAAATTTTTCATCCAAAAAGTACTCCCACTCGAAATTTTAGTAAAAATTTTGGGAGATAAGTTGAAAATACGAGTTGAAAAAGTAGTTTTATTATTTTATTGTTTTTTAATATTTTTACCCTTTTATTTAAAAAATGGTAAATCATCCTCCATGGTTGACATCATCATCTTGAATCCTATTGGTTGTTATAAAGTTTATTTTTGTTGTACATTTTTCTTAGGAGGCCCATTTTAGACCTCAAAATTCCCCTAATGAGAGATGAGTTGGCAACAGTTGGAGAGGTCATTCCACCCACTGAGTTGGTGCGGACTGTTGTGAATGGAATTCCCAGTTCATAGCTAAACTTTGCTGATGGGGTTTGTGCACGTGAGACCCTTCCCTCTTGGGAGAGGTTTTGGGATGATTGCATACAGACAAAAATAAGAAAGAACCAGCTTGGGGCAGCCAAACCAGTTGAACAGGATGCGGATGTAGCACTGTTGGAAGGAGGCAAGAAAAGCAAGGGAAAGAAGCAAGCTTCCACAAGCAGTGGTGGGGGCAGAGGTATAGGTAAATAGGGGAACATGCATAAGGACTATTCCAAGGTGAAGTGTTGGAATTTTCAGAAGATGGCACACTGTGCAGTTGTGTGTCCGAAGAAGAAGAAGAAGGGGAAGAACCAGAGCATGGCAGCATCAGCAAAGATAGAGGACTTTACGGATCAATTTTACCCGGAGTTTGAGTTCATTTCTTGTGACTCCACTTGTGCAGGATCACCTGCCATGGAGGTTGAGAGGGAGTGTGCATTTCCCTCCACTAGCGGAGCATCTTCAGGTATCTGGTATGTTGACAATGGGGCTTCACGTCAAATGACAGGAGTCCGTGAGTACTTCTCAGAGCTCTCAGAGAGTGACATTGATATAGAGGTAGTACTCAGAGATGACAGTGTTGTTAGAGCAATCGGTGTGGAGACATTGACATTTTATAGGGAACCCAAACCTCCCTTGAAGGTGTCAGGTGTTCTATATGTGCCAAGGATGAGGAAAATCTTCATATCCGTCTCAGCATTGGAGGACATAGGATATGAGATATTGTTCAGGAGAGGACAGATGCTGATATATCCCAGGGGCACTCCAGCTGATTCAGCTAGAGTGATTGGTTTACGCCATGCAAAGGTGTACAAGTTTGAATTTCAGCCCCTTTTGGCATTGAGCAGTAGTACTAGCAGCAGAGCTAGCAGTTCAGAGCTGTGTGAGATTTGGCACTGCAGGATGGGGCACATGTATCATAGAGCCTTGAGGACATTGCGAGAAATCACTATAGGTGTGCCATATTTCTGTATTGATCACTTTGATACTTGCAGAGGATGTGCGATGGGAAATTTTTCCAAATCCCCTTTTCCCAACAATGACAGCAGAGTGACTGGGATACTTTATATGATTCATTCTGATGTGAGCAATCGGATGTCTCAAGTTTCCTTGAGTGGATATCAGTATTATGTTTTATTCATTGATGATCACTCCAGGAGGACCTGGATTTATTTCTTGAAGAACAAGGATGAGGTCTTCAAGTGGTTTCAGGAGTTCAAAGCTCTTGTGGAGACTCAGATAGGTCAGAAGATCAAGTCCCTAAGGTTGGAAAATGGAGGTGAGTACACCCTTGGAGAGTTTGTTGATTATTGTGTAGAGGCAAGCATGAAGAGGGAGTTCACAGTTCCTTACAACCCCTAGCAGAATGGGGTTATGGAGAGGAAGAACAGATCCATTAGAGGGGCTACCAAAGCCATGCTACATGATCAGTGGTTGCCATTGTTTTTGTGGGCAAAGGCCTGCAACACTGTTGTATATTTGTAGAACAGGAGTTCACATCGTGCCTTAGGGCATGTGACTCCGGAGGAGGCTTTTTCTGGGAAGAAGCCTGATATTGGTCATCTTCATATATTTGGGTGTATTACATACTCCTCCATACCCAAGGAGAAGAGGACCAAGCTAGAGCCCACCGCAGAGAAGGGTATCTTTGTGGGCTATAGTGAGACCTCGAAAGCCTTTCGTATTTATATTCCTGCACAGAGGAGAGTTTTTGTCAAGCAGGATGTCAAATTTGAGGAGGACAGGGCTTTCAGGTGGTCACGAGAGTTAGAGTATCTAGATCAGCCAGACCCTCAGGAGCAGCTGAGTTGGTCACAGGGATCTAGTGGGCAGGGATCAGGAGGATCCAAAGGTACATAGATTACAGAGACAGGTCCGTCAGTGAGCAGTGGCTCATAGAGTCAGAGGGGTGGTGCTTCGAGAAACATGCAGAGCAGTCCATAGAGCAGTTCACTAAGGAGTCCACCGATGGACAGTTCTCATGGTACTTCAGCATCTACAGGTTTAGGTGTAGGCAGGAGGACAGCAGACAGACAGTCAGGAGTTCAAAATCCTAATGATGAGGAGGAGTTTTATTCTCTAGTGGGAGAGGTGTGCTTAAGGAAGAGGAAGCCCAAGTGGCGTCAGGATACCTTGAGAGAGGCCACATCCATTGCTAGGCCTAAGAGGCCAGTCAGAGAGAGTAGACCCCCTGAGAGGTTTTGTAGCTATATGGCAATGGTTGCCAACATCATTGACTCTGACCCTTCTAACTATGAGGAGGCAGCTAGCCAGCAGGTCTGGAGAGAGGCCATGCAGGAGGAGTATTCTTCTATCATGAAGAATGATGTTTGGGAGGTGGTGTTGAGGCCCGAGGGAAAACATGTGGTTACTTCCAGATGGCTTTACAAGGTAAAGCATGCTATAGATGGCAACATTGAGAAATTCAAAGCAAGGTTTGTGGCTAGAGGGTTCTCCCAAGTAGAGGGAGTAGATTATGAGGAGACCTTTGCTCCCGTGGCTCGATATACTTCGATTCGCTATATCATATCGATAGCAGTAGAGATGGATTGGAAGATCCACCAGATGGATGTGAAGACCACATTTCTCAATGGCTTCATACAGGAGGAGGTGTACATTGAGTAGCCATAGGGCTTTGAGGTGCATGGGAAGGAGTCCCATGTGTGCATACTGAAGAAGGCCCTTTACAGCCTGAAGCAATCTCTTAGAGCTTGGTACTCTAGGATAGATACATACCTGTAGGATATGGGTTTCACAAAGAGTGAGGCAGATCAGAACATTTACTTTATTGTGATAGGTGAGGAGCCTCTCATTCTGGTGCTATATGTGGATGACTTGGTCATTATAGTTGCAGAGAGACTCATAGAGCACTGCAAGAGAGATCTTGCGTCGGAGTTTGAGATGAAGGACATTGGCTTGATGCATTACTTTTTGGGTTTGGAGGTGTGGCAAGAGGAGGGGAATTTCTTCCTGGGGCAGGGAAGTATATTGTGGACATCCTTGGAAGATTCCACATGGATGATTGTAGACCCATGTTGACACCGATGATCACCAACTGGAAGAAGCTTCATGCATCAGATTCTGAGTTGGTGGATCCCACACTGTATAGACAACTGATTGGTTCCTTGATGTATTTGGTCAACACCAGACTAGATATATGTTTTGCAGTCAACACGATGAGTCAGTTCATGTGTGAGCCCAGGAGGGTGCACTGGGTTGCTGCAAAACAAATTTTGAGGTACTTGCAGGGGACAGTGGAGTATGGTCTGGATTATAGGCAGGGGGGATGGAGTGAGATTGGCAGGTTACACTGATTCTGATTGGGTAGGTTGTGATTCTGATAGGAAGAGAAATTCAAGGTGTTGTCTTGGGTTGGGTTCGGCAGTGTTGTCATGGTTTAGCTGAAAGCAATAGTCAATAGCATTGAGTTCACTGGAAGCAGAGTACATGGCAGCCAGTCTAGCTAGTTGTGAGACCATCTGGCTTTGCAAGATGTTTTTTGGCTTATTTGGTCAGCCGTTGAGACCTTCAGTGATTTACTGTGATAATCAAAGTTGCATTAAACTCACGGAGAATCCAGTATTTCATGATAGGTCAAAGAATATCGACATCAGATATCCCTTCATCAGAGACTTTGTTCAGAAGGGAGCTGTGAAGCTTGAGTATATTCTCACTGATGAGCAAGTTGCAGATATTCTTACCAAAGCCTTACCACGGGGCAAGCATGTCTACTTTAGAGACAAGATGGGTGTGGTGAGGAACACCTTCCTCGGTAAGAGGGAGTGTTGGAATTTGGTTATCGGTGGACAAGTGGTTCCCTAAGGCTTTGATATTTGGCCTAGGAAAAAGTTTCCAAAAGACTTTAACTTTTCTCCTAAAGTGACTTTATAAAGTTATAAAGTCAAATCTAATTTAAAAGTGACTTTAAGTGATAAAGTTAATAAAGTCTAATTTTAAAGTAGCTTTAATAAAGTCAATGTGAAATTAGAAAGGGAAAAGTGACTTTGGAAATAAATTACTAAGTGGGTCTTTATTAAAGTGGGGTGAATTAAAAAATAGAAAGTGATATTTAAATGAACATTTAATCTCAGCCCTAGATCTAAAGCTATCTCTGCCGTTAGATTTAGGGATTCCCCAAAAGTCACTTAGGGTTAGGTGAAAGGAGGAAAAGGAGGGAAAAGGTCATTCATTCTTTCATGAGCAGATTGAGAGAGGAGAAGAGAAAGCTAAGGATATTTTCTGAGTAGTGAGAAGAAAGAGGAAATCAGTGAGGAGATTCAGCAAAAGGTACAACAGCATTTATTGGCACAAATACCAAGGAAAAAAATCCGTACAGCAAGAGAGAGACACTATTTCCAAGAAAGGGAGGCACGAAAATCGAGGAAGAGGGCGGCAGCATTAAGCATGAAAGTTGAGGCACAAATCTGGGCACGAAAATCGAGGAGAAGTGTTGCTGATTTTTTGGCAAATATTGAGAAAAAGGACAACATCTTTAGCGCTAATTTCAAGGCTATTTTTGGGCACAAAGTTTGAGGAGGGCTACTGTCCATACAGTCTATTTCGACATGCTTCCCGAGGTGGCTGTACAACATTTATTATAGTCATTAATGCTGTAAAATTTTCTGATTTGCATGTTGTTGTTTTGGCACAATTTCCGAGGCAGTGTGCAAGCACGGAAATCAAGATAAGTCTATAAATTTGGTTGCTGGAAATTTTACTGTGATTTTATGTTTCACTGTAAAAGCAATATTCAGAAAATAAAGAGGAGCTTTCGAACTGGTTTTCCCCAAGAGTTGTAGGGGGTTTTTCTAGGGTCACATTGACCAAAAATCAGCGTGTCAAATTTATGTGTGTGGCTGATTTAATTTTTTGAGTTTTATTTCTGCATTTCAGCATTATAAAATTTCCATAATTAGTGTTTTCAGAAAATATATATTTTTCCAGCTCGTTGAATGTATGGCTATTGGAATGGGAATTTAAATTTATGGGAGAAATAAGGAGAAACTGAAAACCGGGGTTGGGTTATCAAATTTCTACATTCCTTTGATTGCCATTGCCTTTGAAATTGTTGTGGTTGTTGTTTTCATCTCGTGGAGTATCCTTCTTTTGAGGACACTCTCTAGCATAGTGGCCAAACTTGTTGCAATTGTAGCACCTTCTTTTTCTTTCTTCTTTGAATCCCTACTTGAATCCTCGTTCTTGTCTCTTTGGACCAACATTGTTCTTCCTCTTTACATGACCAGAGAAAGCAGTAGGTTCATTTCCATTTGAGGGGTTGTCTCTCTCCATCATCCTCGTCTCTTTTTGAGTGCATCTAGCTAAGAATTCATCGAAACTAGGAATCATGTCATTGTTAAGAATGGTGGTGTTAAACACATCCCATGCTCTTGTGAGACCTCCAAGAGCAATGATAGTGAGCTCCCTCTCAGCAAAAACTTCTCCAATAGATAGAAGATCATTTTTTATTTTTGTAATCCTCATGAAGTAGGATTGGGTAGACTCCCCTCTATCCATCTTGATGTGTTTCAACTTGTTCTTGAGAAAGAGGATTTGATTTGAATTGTTTTCTTTGAACATCCCAATCAACTTATCAAACATCTCTTTATATGTTCCAAAATCAGAAATACAGGCAACCAAATTCTTTTGAATGGAATCAATGATAATTATTTTAGTTTTGACCTCACCTTTCTTGTACTTTGTCTTTGCAGCAGCAGGTGCATTTGAAGGAGGCTCCACCACTTTCCCTTGCACAGTCCATAACATCATTCTCTTCCAAAGTCATCTTCTGTGCATGATAATCAGATTTTCCCTTGAGCTTATCCTTGGATTTGAAGTAAGAAGAAATAGCCATTGAAGCTAGACCAATATTCTTGTCTAACAACTCTCACTCAGTCATTTCTCCTCTCTCTCTTGCTTGGGCTTTGTCTTCACCCGGGCTCCGATACCATGCTAATTTTAGTTAACAATGGTATGTTATATGCTTAGCACAATTACTTCAATGTTCCTTTAGCAACCCAATGAAAATTTCCAATTTAGATTTCTAGTAGAAATCACATTAACCATTAACCACATTGACAGTAAAAGTAGATAGAACATGAAACAAAATGCAGAAGACAAGCCAAGACAAGAGGACACAAGATTTGGCGGATGCCAAGGAAAAACCCCAATGTGGGGAAAACCCTTTGATATATTCTTCTTATTATTATATCAAAATGTTCAATAGAGAGAGAGAGAGAGAGAGAGTACAATAGTCAAAATTGACGTGCCAAATTCAAGTAAAAACAACCTTGTCAAAATTTGCAGTCAGTTGAAGTCACGCCCTAACCAAAAATCACAGATGGTAAACGTAGCAATCAAACTCCTCCTTTGAAGCTCGGTCAATGGCTGTCAAAACTCGACCTTTAGCCGTGGTCAAATTCAGCCCAAAACAGTCACATAATCTTCGGTCAAAGATGCATGAGGTCAACGCAGGTCAAAGTCCTCCTTTTTCCTCGAGTTTTTGTGCCCAAGAATGCGGCCTGCTGAGACAAAAATATACCCAGAAAATCAAAGTCAAATGATGCCTAGAAAGTCAAAGTCAATGTTGGTCAACGCTAGTCAAACTGCATAAATTTCTGAGATTTTTGACCCTGCAATTCTGTCCTCCTTGTGCAACACATGGGAGAGAGAATGCCCAATGTTGTACGAACCAATGAGAGGAGAGAGAATTTGTGAGTGATGATGATGCCAAATGTGGTGAGAGGTCACTTGTATTATACAAATCGTTGTGGGTGAAGAGTCACGTCCATTGTGCTTCGATCTAGCTGTCTCCTAACAACATGCTATGGGGGGTGGTCCCTATGGGAATGAGATGATGAAAGACCAGTCTGTAATCAACCAATCTGAGAGACACGATTGAGTAGCCTAACTACTTGGTTGAATTAAGCAAGATTCAATGATTAGATTAGATTTAAGTATGAGACCAGTGCCTTATGAAGTCAAAATTCTTGCTTATTACAAATTAAGACCAAGTAACCGGATGGACAACCGCTGCTTAAATGATTAACTAACCTATATGCTATGAAAATCTTATGACCTTGACGTGATGCAAGTGTTAATCCAAGTTGTCATTGATGGCAACAGGTTGAATGAGTGAACACACTTGATGAAGGTTGAAAGACTAGATGATAACATGGAAGATATCATTTGAAGTTCTTAATGTGGTCAACACTATCAATACTCATAGAAATTTGATAATCAACCCTGCCAGCTTTCTCTATTTTCCCATAAATTTAAATGCCCATTCCCATAGCCATACATTCAACAAGTTGGAAAAAATAAATATTTTCTGAAAACACTAATTCTAGAAATCTCACAATGCTGAAATGCAGAAATAAAAACTCAAAAAATAAATCAACCACACAGAGAATTTTGACACGCTGATTTTGGGTCAATGTGACCCTGGAAAAACCCCTACAACTCTTGGGGAAAACCAGTTCAAAAGCTCTCTTTTATTTCTAATAAATATATTTTACAGAGAAATAGAAAACACACAAAAGATCTAAAGAACTGTAAGATTTACTTATCTCTAAACCGTGCACAACTCGCCGATTTTCATACCAAACAGTAAAAATTTAAAATTGCTTGATGAAAGTAAAGCCTTAAATGTTAGTTGTATGGGCAAAGACGAAGGCAAAGTGTCTAACAATTGTACAACCTCCTCGAAATTGTGCCACTTGTCACTAAAAACGTGTTGTACTACCGTTGTACAAACTGATTTTACAAGTTGAAAACTCGGTTGTACGTATTTAAAATAGATATGTTTTGCTACTATACGAACTCGGGCCAGGTTTCCTTAATCGTTGTACAAACTCAAAATTTGTGCCGTATTAAATGTTGTTTTCCCTCGAAATTTGTGCCACTTGCCTTGAACTTCGTGTTGCTTCTTGCTGTACGAATTTCTTGAAATCTTGTTGCCTCGGTATGCGTGCCAAGGTGTTGTTCTTCCTCCTCCTCCTCTACTCAGAAATATCCTTTGCTCTCTTCCTCTCCTTCTCTCAATCTGCTCATGAAAGAATGAATGACCGTTTCCCTCATTTTTCTCCTTTAACCTAACCCTAAGTGACTTTTGGGAAATCCCTAAATCCAATGGCTAAGATAGCTTTAGATCTAGGGCTGAGATTAAATGTTCATTTAAATCTCACTTTCTATTTTTTAATTCACCCCACTTTAATAAAGACCCACTTAGTCATTTATTTCCAAAGTCACTTTTCACTTTCTAATTTCACATTGACTTTATTAAAGTCACTTTAAAATTATACTTTAGCAACTTTATCATTTAAAGTCACTTTTAAATTAGATTTAACTTTATAACTTTATAAAGTCACTTTTGGAGAAAAATTAAATTCTTTTGGACACTTTTCCTAGGCCAAAGATCCAAGCCATAGGGAACCACCTATCCTCCGGTAACCAAATTTCAACACTCCCTCTTACCGAGGAAGGTGTCTCTCACCACACCCATCTTGTCTCTCAAGTAGACATGCTTGCCCCATGGTAAGGCTTTGGTAAGAATATTTGCAACTTGCTCATCAGTGGGAATATACTCAGGCTTCACAGCTCCCTTCTGAACATAGTCTCTGATGAAATGATATTTGATCCCGATATGCTTTGACCTGTCATGAAATACTGGATTCTCTGTGAGTTTAATGCAACTCTGATTATCACATTATATCACTGAAGGTCTCAATGGCTAACCAAATAAGCCAAACAACATATTGCGAAGCCATATGGCCTCACAACTAGCTAGACTGGCTGCCATATGCTCTGCTTCTGCTGAACTCAATGCTACTGACTGCTTCTTCCGGCTGAACCACAACACCACTGTCGATCCCAAACCAAAACAACACCCTGAAGTGCTCTTCCTATCAAAAGCACAACCTACCCAATCAGAATTAGTGTAACCTACCAATCTCACTCTATCCCCCTGCCTATAATCTAGACCATAATCCACTTTCCCCTGCAAGTACCAAAAAATGTGTTTTACAGCAGCCTAGTGCACCCTCCTGGGCTCACACATGAACTAGCTCATTGCGTTGACTGCAAAACATATATTTGGTATGGTGTTGACCAAATACATCAAGAAACCAATCAGCTGTCTATACAAAGTGGGGTCTGTTGTCACTCCTAGAGATAGCCTAGAGTTGTGATAGACCAGTGCCCAGGACATCTTAGCATAGCAAGGAGCATATGGTATAACAAAAGGAAACTATCAATAAAAAGCTCTCATGCTATCTCTTGTAAAACAAGGAATATTAATCTGAATGGGACCAATACCTTCATAAACTGATACAGAGGAAAGGATATTGCAAAGGCAACATGCAAAACTCCCATATAAAAGCAGCAAACAATTCAGAGATAGCTTACTGTAAAGAGGGCCGATTCAGAAATACTTCACAGAAATAAGTTATCAAAAGGTGTATGTAGTGAATGAAATGTAGAGGAGATATTAGTTAACATTGAGCTGATATCCAGATACACAATACCACCATGCATGGGCTTACCAATCTAAGAATCCATACATAACAGTAGTGTTTTAAAAACACCCTCCCAAAGAAACTAATATAGCAGAAACACGGTTTAGATGAATAGTGGAACAGAATATCATGCATGAGCCATATTTAAAGCGCTTGACTGATCCGAGCATGGGCATCAACTAGCATGAATCCATACCAAAAATCAATGAGCCACTCACATTCCAAAACATGATACAGGAAACATGGATGAAATGAAATGATCTATTAAAATAACACATAAGAGAAAGTTACAGACTGTGAAATACTAAAGACCAGAATCCTCTTTAACAGATGGAACTCCTCCTCACTGAGACCCTATGGGCTCTAAGCCTTCATACAAAAGTTTTACAAAATGTATACAAAAATCCTTTCACTGCATAATTTTCTGATAAAATCTAGAACCCTCAATAATTTGTTTTTCGGGGGTTGTATAGAGAAAAAGAAAACTTAATAAATGAAGTAGGTGATGAACCATTAATTTGCTTCATAAAGACAAGATGGCGGAAACATGCACGCCCATACTGCTCGATGACTTTGTAATGATGTATGTACTCTGTGATATTCTTTCTGAAATAAATGCTCTGGGTGAAAGTCTCTTCAGGAACACAGCTTAGAATTAAAATCACATGGACATTCCGTCCTTTCCTGGAGAGAAAACTCTGCTGAAATAAAACCTGGAGGGCATTGTTTTCTGTGCATAAATTTTTTAGGTGATCTGCAAGATCTTCGACCTAGTACTTGCCTGCAAAAAGTTAGGCTGAGGCTCTAAAATCTTCAATCACATGCCTTTAATTCTCTACCTTCCACTGATACTCCTTATCTACAATAATAATGTCTGGATCTGCACAATCTGCACTTTGAATGACTTGGGAGGGTTTGATAGAGTTTAACCCTGCTTCTTTAATAAAAGACTTGTCACAACAGCCTCCTAGGACCTCCTTTATGGTTTCAGCTCCTGAAAAATGATCCTTTCCTGTATTTTTTCCATCTTAATTAAGAGCTGTGAATCATGGTAATTTATCGCCGCTCATACCTTGCAAAACACGCAAAATATTCAAGAAAAAAAATGCATGGGGATGGCAATGAAGTGGGGGTGACTGTGTAGCAACACGACATGAAGAAACGGCAGAAGTACGTGGGGTGGTGACGAAGAGGATGCAGAGAAATGGCTGAGAAATGTTTTGGTAAGGGTTGGAGGAATGCGTGAGATTTAACGTAGATGATGGACGTTTGACCTTTGAATAGGAATATATATGGGAGATGAATGAATGCACGACGGGAGCATGTGGAATGATGACGTGGAGAAATGGGATCAATGGTGCGACATGCAAATGATCTGGACCATTCGTTCTTGAGACAAGATCAACGGCTAAAACTGTGTCGGAGGGCAATGAGATGGTGGGCCAGGGGCGCTGGTGACATGGTTTAACGCTCGTGCGACTTCAGAGAGCGACGACCATCGGATGAAAACATCGAGATCGGACGGCTGTTGGGAATCTCGCGCTGTGACTTTGATCGAACAATAATGCGCGATGGAGGGTGGTTTCTGGGCCGTACGCAGAGACACGCGACAAACACTGTATGGAATCACTCCGTTTTGAGAAATACCGCCCGCCTCCGAAAAGCGGTGCGATGAATACCACCGGTTTTTGGACAGTGTTTTTGGGCATGGGGACCACATGGGTGAATAGACTGCAGACCGTTGATTTGGCAGAATGATCGGACGGTGCACATACGATTTGGGCGATGAATGGAATGGGCCACGAGCGCAGTGTTGATTCACGAAGACCGTTCAATCTTGCAAAGATCGACGGCTAATATTTCGCCCGGTCATTTGGTTGATAAGCGCCTATTTCTTTTGCGGTCAGTTCCAGCACTGGGTTACATAGAAGAAAAGGACAGAGGGGCTACGGCCTTAAATATTTTCAAATTTGGGGTTTTTCTGCCCTTTATAATGTAGTTTGGAGGCAGGAAATGGTAACGATAGGCATAAGAATGATTTTCCAAGGCTGAAAGGGGGAATTTGAGAGCTTTAAGCCAGATTGCCTGTGAAAATTTTATAGGAGGCTAATTATGATCAACATTGGCTCCACCTGGGGACGGCACGTTCATCCCTGGATGTGTCGAGAACTCCGCAGACCACCTGATCATCTTCTGTGCGGACTCTGCTCTTTAGCACTTCTGCTTTATAACTTCATGATTAATCACGACGCCCACATTATTCAAACAACAACGAAACAGCAAACTAATATACAATATAATACATCAGGCTGCCTTTGCCTAAATCAGAACTGAAAGTAGGGCTTGAGAAATTAACCATTTACAGGGGCGCCAAGTAGGTCTCCCTATAAATTTTCCAACTTGAAAGTATTGTTACCTCCATGTTCCACTATTTTGAAAGGACTGAACCAGAGAGGGTTGAATTTACTATGTTTTCCTTTTTCAGCCCTCCGGATGTCCCACCTGAGTACTAAATCACCAACCTACAGATTCCTATCCTTAGCATGCTGATCAAAGAGGTACTTCATCTTCTCTTGATATTCAGTCATCTTCTGATTCACCTGATTTCGTGTTTCTTCCAATTCCACCAGCTGGTTTATCCTCCTGATCATATCATTAGGTTCTTCTTGTCTTTCCTGCATGAATCAGGCTACTGATAGGGCTAATTGTATAGGGAACACTGCTGCCCTCCCATATACTAATTCATACGGGGATTTCCCAGTTGCTCTCTTGCTGGTGATTCTATTGGCCCACAGAGCAAACTTCAGCTGGGAATCCCAATTTTTCCAATTTTCATTTATAGTCTTCTTTAGTGCTCTTACCAGGGTTTTATTGGAAGAATCTGCCAAGCCATTTCCCTGTGGATAATAGGCGATAGAGTGACTTAGTGTGATGTTATACTGTTGACAAAAGCTCACAAACTTTGCAGACTTGAAGGCCTGTGCATTATCATTCACTATTCTGACAAGACAGCCAAACCTGGATATGATGTTTTCCTCCATGAACTTTATTATCACAGTATCTGTGGCGTTCCTCGCAGGTATGGCTTCCATCCATTTTGTGAAATAATCAATGGCAGTTAAAATCCACTTATGCTGACCACTCGATGGGGGATGTATTTCACCTATAAAATCGATTCCCCATTGTTGGAATGGTTCATCCACGTGCACAGGAATCATGGGAAGAGGTGCCATCTTCTGCCTTTCAGCAAATTTCTGACATTTATCACATGCTCTAACCTGGGAAAAAACGTCTCCAAAAAGCTTGGGCCAATAAAAACCAGCCTTCAGGATTTTGTGAGCAGTGGCCCTCCAGCTGTACTAACCACCACAGATTCCTTCATGAAATTCAATTTTTATACTCTCTACCTCATCCTCTGTGAGACATAGGAGTAGGATGCCTGAGGGATCTCGCCAGTATAGCCGGCCATTGGCGACTATGTACTTCTGTGATTTCAATCTCAACACTCTGTATTTAGTTTTATCACAACTTGGAGGGCAGGTGAGTGTAAGGAGATATTCTACTATCTCTTTGTACCACTAACTGGTGAGGTACTTTATATGTATTTCTGGAGTAGGTACTCCAATTCCTTGTCGCTCTTCTTTCTCCTCAGGTTCCTCTCCTGCTATAATGGACAAATTTATGCCCAGAGCTTGATATTTTGATTCAGATAACATTTTAGCAAGCCCTTGTCCTTTGATCAGCTTAGTAGGACAGATGTCTAATTCATACTCCTGTATCTTTTCAATCCACTTCCCCCTTTTTCCTTCACTATCCCCTTGAATAAGAATATCTTTTACAGCAGCTGCAGGCACAAATGCAGTGATATGGGACTGTAAGATATACACGTGGAAAGCTTTGAGGGATTTTACCAGGGTGTATGCTTGCTTTTCCAATATATTATGCTTTAATTCTGCATCACGGAGCACCTGACTGAAGAAAGATATGGGCTGCTCATACCCTTCCTCATTTTTCTGCAATAAAACTCCTGCTATTGTATGAGGCGATGCAAAAGAAAAAATCATGAAAGGTTTATCATAATCTGGTCCAACTAGCATAGGGGCTTCTGCAAAAGCACTTTTTATTCTGGTAAATGCCTCTCGTGATTCTTGGGACCATTTAACTTCATTATCTTTCTTCAGCATGTCAGTTATATGTCTAACTATTTCAGCATAGTTAGGAATAAACCTTCTCAGGAAATTGATGCGCCCTAGGAATATTTGTACCTCTTTCTTATTTCTGGGAAAAGCAATACCATTTATAACCTATACCCTCTTAGGATCTATCTTCACCCCATCTTTTGTTACAATGTGTCCCAAAAATTTTCCCTCTTCTAATGCAAATAAATACTTTTGAGGATTTAGGGAGAGACCATACCTTCTACATTTCTCAAAGGTTCTACGCAGATGCTCAATGTGTTCAGTATCATTCTTTGAGAATACAGTGATATCATCAAGGTAGACTACCAGAAATTTATCTTTCTCCCCAACAAAAGCAATGTCCATGGCCCTCTAAAAAGTGGACCCTGCATTAATCAGTCCAAAAGGCATCCTGGCATACATGAATGTACCCCATGGTGTGGTGAAAGCGGTCTTCTTTTAATCTTCTGGAAGTACAGCTACCTGATTGTAACCAGAGAATCCATCCATCATTGACATCCTAGAGGCTCCAACCACCTTCTGTAGGATATGATCCATCTTAGGAAATGGATAATTATCTTTTAAGGATGCTCTGTTTAAATTTCTGAAATCCACACACAGCCTTATTTCTCCATTCTTCTTCCAGACAGGGACTAGGTTTGCCACCCATTCAGAGTACCACAATGGTACAATTATTTTGGCCTTTAACAGCTTTTTAATTTCTTACTCAATGGAGGGAAGCAACAAGGGATTAATATGTCTGAGCTTCTGCTTATGAGGCTTTTCATCTCCCTTCAATGGAATTTTGTGTTGCATAATACTGATATCAAAAGTTTTCAAGTCCTGATAGGACCATGCAAACACATCTTTGTAAGACTGGAATAATTTCTAATATAGCTTTTTATATTCTCCGGGGATCTTCCTGGACAGTTTTACAATTTTGGGGTCAACCTCAGTACCAAGATGCAGGTCCTCTACCTGATTTTCGTCTACCACTTTGCTTGGCTGCAATGGGACATCATTCTTGTCAAATAATCTCTCTAGAGGCACCAGCCCTCTAGGTATAATGTTTCCCTTTAACTGCAATACCTTATTACCTACCACTTTTTCCTCCCAATTTATTTCTGAAGTATTTTTAGACTCAACCTCTTCTTCATCAGCATCAATCTCCATATTGGAGAATTCTCCCACTGTTTCCAGGAATATCTTCATCTTTTCTTCATCCTCAAATACCTGCTAGTGTTTGATGTTATCTGGGATTGATGGTCGATAACGCACCTCAACTTCATATCTTAAAAGAGGGTTCTGAGGTGGTCGAAATTTACTAGCAGCTATAGCAAGGGAATCAGCCATCCTATTTTTTTCTCAAGGGATGAACTGGATATTGAATGCCAAGAATAAATTTTCTACCATGTCCCAAACTTCATTCCTATAAGCCCTTAGCCTAGGATGTTTGGTCTGACACTGATTCCTGACTTGTCTGACCACCAGTTCTAAATCTCCCAGAACTTTTAAGCTTTGTATGTTCATATTCCTGTTTGTCTGCAATCCTAACAGAAGTGCTTCATATTCAACCAAATTATTAGTGGCTTCATATTCTAGCTTGAAGGACAATGGAACCCACCTTCTTGTAGGAGAAATCAATAATATTCCAGCCCCATTACCTTCCTTTGAATTTTCCCCATCAAAATGGAGTGTCCATATTCCTTCTTCATGGCTCTCTGTGGGCTGTTCAGTCTTGATCTGACAGAAGGATGGTTCATGAGCATAATCTTGATCTTCTTCCAGCATCAAGCATGAAAAATCTCCTTCCTTACTGTAGACTGGTGAATTTACAGAATTGTCAGCCTTGGTCACCATCTTGACAAATCTAGTCTCCCTGTACAACCTCCTCTCTTGGCCACCAAAAACTAGGATAGTGGAATATGTTAAATCCATCTTGAGTGATCCACCGATTTTTTTTCCCCAAGACCTTGACAATAGCATGCCAAAGCGAGCTGGGATATCTGCCACCACGATGTCCATCACGACACTTTTTGCTGGGATTTGGGCCAAATTGACTACCAAATCCTTGATCATCCCTAAGCATTTAACTCTTTTAGAATCAAATGAATAGAGGTATTTATATGGATGGGTGATTTGTAATCCTATTTTTTCCATGACTGACAAAGGTAGTAGATTATGGGAAGCTCCAGAATCTAACATACAGTTATGTAATAGGAGGTCATGAATCACTAGAGATACATAAAAGGGGGGAGTAGAAGCATCTAGTTCCTCAACATGTAGACCAAAGACAACCATGGGTCTTTCTTCTTGAAGGTTAATACTATCTGGGGTGAGCGCTGCTTCTGGAGGGAGCATAAAAGAAGTAACTTGAGATTGGTATGCAGGCTGCTTTAATAGTTCAATCAAGGGGACTGGGATTTTGAATTTTTCTAGTTCCTTTTGCAGACTGAAAATAGGGGAGGGTTTTTCTATTACAACCTCTTTTGACTCTTTATTTTCAGCTGAGGGCTTGACTTCTTTTGACATAGACTTGGTATTAGGGGGAATGACTACTTTTGAAGAAGAAGGAATTTTATCATTAGACTGCAAAGGTTTGTTTAAAGGGCCCTTACCTTTGTCTGTGACTTTTGGCATCGTAGACTCCTTCTGAGCGGGTGCTTCCTTCTGGGGTAACTCCTCTTCTTAATCTTGAGTACGAGTCCTCTTCCTAGAAGATCTGAGATCGTATCTTCTATTGAACTGTGCTTGCATGAAATCAGCAAATTGTTTACAATAATGATCAATTTCAGCTTCTTTTGTGTCTCTGGTCTTTTCTTCTTCTTGCAATGAGCACTCAGCTCCATCATTTCCCTGCAAAGGGCACTCTTCACCATCACTATTTGAAAAGGAAATATTTGCATCCTCCAGTCCATAGGCAGTGTCTTCAGTAGAATCATCTACTGGACCTTCCAGGTACAATGGGTGTCGTACCTGATCTTGTTTCTCCTTTGCTTCCCTTGGAAATATTTGCAGGGGTGGTTTCCTATACTGAGGGTTGTAACCTCTGTTTGGATCATTGTAGAAATTCTTAGAGGCTGAATTCTTGGCCTCCAATTCAAGCTTGACCACCTTTTTAATCAATTTGGTCATTTCTTCCATTCTATCATTAGCTGAGTCTCTGTCTTGGTAGGAGGTAGATACCTCCTCTTTGCCCCTTCTTCTGGTATCTTGTTCAGGTTTTCCCTTTGATTTTCCAGCGGAGGAAAAGTTTGCTTCTAACTCTAGTGCATATGACTAAGCATCATCCAGAGTAGTAGGTTTTCTTTCTCTGAGAGAGAAACCAAATTCTGAATCAAAGGCTGCTACAAAAACAACTCTAGCAGCAGTTTGATGAGGTTTCATATCAGCAGGAAGACTCAAATACAATTTATTAAATCTTTTGATAAATTCTTCCACCCCTTCATTATGTCTTTTCTTGAGTGTATTAAACTCAGTAAGACTATGCCCATGGTATTTCTTCTCTCCCCATTTCCTGAGGAAAGTGTCTTCCATATTTTCCCAAGTGGTAATAAAACAACCTACCAATGTATTAAACCATTTTCGAGCTTCACCATCAAGAGATTGGACAAAAAGCCTCAACACCACATCTAAATGTTCCACATTAAAATTCTCTGCAAAAGCACAGAAGACCTCAAAATTCTTTTGAGCATCAATCTCATTTTCCCCACTGAATCGGGGTAGAATCTTCAAATAATCCTGTGGCAGATCATTCAACACTTGGGGTAATGCCAGAGGAGCATATTTATTTAGCAAGAAGCCTGGAACATTTGCCATTGGAGGGGTTTGAGGTAGTGCAATAGTTTGATGAGTAAGAGGAGGAGGAGGAGGTGGAAGGGGATTATGGACAATAATAGGAATGTAATGAACAATAGGCTGAGGTGTTGAGGGGAATAATGTTCTGTTAAAGGCTGATATTTTAGTGACTTCTTTGACCTCTTCAACCTTAGGAGTAGGATGAAAATTATCTTTAAATTGGACACCTCCTCGAGGTGAACTATCTGAATAGTAATAATCAGTATCTCCCACATTGGAGTCAGGATTTGGCACTTGAGCTTCTTGAGAAGAAGAAGATGGAAAGTCTTCAATAGACAATTCAGCGATTTCAGAACGAACTGATTTTCTTTCCCTCCAATTTCTTCTATGTATGATATTTTCAAGGTCAGACACTGAAAATGTCTTTTGCTGAGACGTATATGACCTCAAGTGTGGCTTACGAGGAGCCACGACTGCAAATTGACTTATCAAATAGACAATGATGGAGTCGCCAAGGTGAGGGATCTACAACTCTCAACTCTACATACTCACCTACTTGAAGAGTGAATTAGGTTTTGTTGAGGCCCAGGGATTTAAATTTTCTCAACTTCGTTCCCCGGAAATGGCACCAGAAAGATGTTGTCACTCCTAGAGACAGCCTAGAGTTGTGATAGACCAGTGCCTAGGACATCTTAGCATAGCAAGGAGCATATGGTATAAAAAAAGGAAATTATCAATAAAAGGCTCTCATGCTATCTCTTGTAAAACAAGGAATATTAATCTGAATGGGACCAAGACCTTCATAAACTGATACAGAGGAAAGGATATTGCATAGGTAACATGAAAAACTCCCATATAAAAAAGCAAAAAAGATACAATCTTGCAGAAAGACAAAGCATTCAGGGTGATGGGCCGATTTAAATACTTGGCTAGTAAAATAAGTTATCAGAAGGTGTATATAGTGAATGAAATGTAGAGGAGATATTAGTTAACATTGAGCTGATATCCAGATACATAATACCACCACGCATGGTCTTACCAATCTAAGAATCCATACATAACAATAGCATTTTAAAAACACCCTCCCAAAGAAACTAATATAGCAGAAACACGGTTTAGATGAATAGTGGAACAGAATATCATGCATGAGCCATATTTAAAGCGCTTGACTGATCCGAGCATGGGCATCAACTAGGATGAATCCATACCAAAAATCAGTGAGCCACTCGCATTCCAAAACATGATACAGGAAACATGGATGAAATGAAATGATCTATTAAAATAACACATAAGAGAAAGTTACAGACTGTGAAATACCAAAGACCAGAATCCTCTTTAACAGATGGAACTCCTCCTCACTGAGACCCTATGGGCTCTGAGCCTTCATACAAAAGTTTTACAAAATGTATACAAAAAGCCTTTCATTGCATAATTTTCTGATAAAATCTGGAACCCTCAATAATTTGTTTTTCGAGGGTTTTATAGAGAAAAAGAAAACTTAATAAATGAAGTAGGTGATGAACCATTAATTTGCTTCATAAAGACAAGATGGCGGAAACGTGCACGCCCATACTACTCGATGACTTTGTAATGCTGTATGTACTCTGTGATCTTCTTTCTGAAATAAATTCTCTGGGTGAAATTCTCTTCAGGAACACGACTTAGAATTAAAATCACATGGACATTCCGTCCTTTCCTGGACAGAAAACTCTGCTGAAATAAAACCTGGAGGGCATTGTTTTCTGTGCATAAATTTTTTAGGTGATCTGCAAGATCTTCGACCTGGTACTTTTCTACAAAAAGTTAGCCTGAGGCTCCAAAATCTTCAATCACATGCCTTTAATTCTCTACCTTCCACCGATACTCCTTATCTGCAATAATAATGTCTAGATCTACGCAATCTGCACTTTGAATGACTCGGGAGGGTTTGATAAAGTTTAACCCTGCTTCTTTAATAAAAGACTTGTCACAACAGCCTCCCAGGACCACCTTTATGGTTTCGGCTCTTGAACAATGACCCTTTCCTGTATTTTTTCCATCGTAATTAAGAGCTGTGAATCATGGTAATTTATCACCGCTGGTACCCTGCAAAACACGCAAAATAGTCAAGAAAACAAATGCATGGGGTTGGCGATGCAGTGGGGATGATTGTGTAGCAACGCGACATGATGAAACGGTGGAATTACGTGGGGTGGTGACGAAGAGGATGCAGAGAAATGGCAGAGAAATGTTTTGGTAAGGGTTGGAGGAATGCGTGAGATTTAACGTAGATGATGAATGTTTGACCTTTGAATAGGAATATATATGGGAGATGAATGAATGCACGACGGGAGAACGTGGAATGATGACGTGGAGAAATGTGATCAACGGTGTGGCATCCAAATGATCCGGACCATTCGTTCTCGAGACAAGATCAACGGCTAAAACTGTGTCGGAGGGCAATGAGATGGTGGGATAGGGGCGCTGGTGACATGGTTTAACGCTCGTGCGACTTCGAAGAGCGACGACCGTCAAATGAAAACATCGAGATCGGACGGCTGTCAGGAATATTGCAATGTGACTTTGATCGAACAATAATGAGCGATGGAGGGTGGTTTCTGGGCCGTACGCGGAGACACGCGGCAAACACTGTATGGAATCGCTCCGTTTTGAGAAATACCGCCCGCCTTCGAAAATCGGTGCAATGAATACCACCGGTTTTTGGACAGTGTTTTTGGGTGCGAGGACCACATGGGTGAATAGAATGCGGACCGTTGATTTGGCAGAATGATCGGACGCTGCACATACGATTTCAGCGATGAATGGAATGGGCCATGAGCGCAGTGTTGATTCACGAAGATCGTCTGATCTTGCAAAGATCGACGACTAATATTTCACTCGGTCATTTGGTTGATAAGTGCCTATTTCTTTTATGCTCGGTTCCAGCACTAGGTTACATGAGAGAAAAGGACAGAGGGGCTACGGCCTTAAATATTTTCAAATGTGGGGTTTTTCTGCCTTTTATAATGTAGTTTGGAGGCGGGAAATGGTAACGATAGGCATAAGAATGATTTTCCAAGGCTAAAAGGGGGAATTTTAGAGCTTTAAGCCAGATTTCCTGTGAAAATTTTATAGGAGGCTGATTATGATCAACAGGGTCCACCAACTCGGAATCTAAAGCATGAAGCTTCTTCCAGTTGGTGATCATCGGTGTCAACATGGGTCTGCAATCCTCCATGTGGAATCTGCCACGGATGTCCACAATATACTTCCCCTGCCCCAGGAAGAAATGCCCCTCCTCCTGCCACAACTCCAAACCAAAAAAGTAATGCATCAAGCCAATGTCCTTCATCTCAAACTCTGACGCAAGATCTCTCTTGCAGTGCTCTATGAGTCTCTCTGCACCCGTAATGACCAATTCATCCACATACAACACTAGAATGAGAGGCTCCTCACCTATCACAATAAAGTAAAGGTTCATATCTGCATCACTCTTTGTGAAACCCATCTCCTGCAATTATGTATCTATCCTGGAGTACCAAGCTCTGGGAGCTTGCTTCAGGCCATAAAAGGAACTTCAGTCTACACACATGGGACTCCTTCCCATGCACCTCAAAGCCCTATGGTTGCTTAATGTACACCTCCTGCTGTACGAAGCCATTGAAAAATGTGGTCGTCACATCCATCCGGTAGATCTTCCAACCCATCTCTACTGCTATCGATATGATGGAGCGAATCGAAGTATATCGAGCCACGAGAGCGAAGGTCTCCTCATAATCTACTCCCTCTACCTGGGAGAACCCTACAACCACAAACCTTGCTTTGAATTTCTCAATGCTACCATCTACAACATGATTTACCTTATAAAGCCATCTGGAAGTAACCATGGATTTTCCCTCAGGCCTCGGCACCACCTCCCAAACATCATTCTTCATGATAGAAGGATACTCCTCCTACATGGCCTCTCTGCAACCCTACTGATCAGCTGCCTCCTCATAGCTAGAAGGCTTAGAGTCAATGATGTTGGCAACCATTTCCATATAGCTACAGAACCTATAAGGTATCCTGCTCTCTCTGATCGGCCTCTTAGGCCTAGCAAAAAAATTGGCCTCTCTCAAGCTATCCTGAAGCCACTTGGGCTTCCTCTTCCCTGAGCACACTTCTCCCACCGGAGAATGAAACTCCTCCTCCTCATCATCAAGAGCCTCAACTCCTGAATATCTGTTTGATGTCCTCTTTCCTGAACCTAAACCTGTAGATGCTGAAGTACCATGTGAACTGTCCATCAGTGGACTCCCTAGTGAACTGCTCTGCGGACTGCTCTGCATGCTGCCTGAAGCACCACCCCTCTGACTCTGTGAGCCATTACTCACTGATGGACCTGAAACCATAATAGATGTACCTCTGGATCCTCCTGATCCCTACCCACTGGATCCCTGCGACTGACTCAACTGCTCTTGAGGGTCTGGCTGATCTAGATACTATAACTCTCGTGGCCTCCTGAAAGTCCTATCCTCCTCTAAATTCACATACCGCTTGACAAAAAATCTCCTCTATGAAGGAATATAAATCTGAAAGGCCTTCAAGGTCTCACTATAGCCCACAAAGATACCTTTCTCTGTGGTGGGCTCTAGTTTGGTCCTCTTCTCCTTGGGTACATAGGAGTATGCAATACACCCAAAGATACCAAGATGACCAACGATGCGGACTCTTGTTCTCCATATATACAACAGTGTTTCTGATAACCAACCCCGGTTTTCAGTTTCTCCTTATTTCTCCCATAAATTTAAATTCCCATTCCCATAGCCATACATTCAACAAGCTAGAAAAATAACTATTTTCTGAAATAACAAATTTTGGAAATTTCACAATGCTGAAATGCAAAAATAAAAACTCAGAAAATAAATCAGCCACACATAGAATTTTTGACATGCTGATTTTTTGTCAATGTGACCCTGGAAAAACCCCCTAAAACTCTTGGGGAAAACCAGTTCGAAAGCTCTCTTTTATTTCTGATAAATATATTTTACAGAGAAATAGAAAATACAGAAGAATTCCAGCAACCAGTATTTTTACTTATCTCAAAAATTGTGCACATCCTTCGCCTCGATTTTTCGTGCCAAAAAGAAACAGAAAATTACAGCAAAAAGTACATCCTTAAATTCTATAGGGACAACACTGAAAATAGTGTCAGAAAAAGTTATACGGCCTCCTCGAAAAATGTGCCACTTGTTGCCTCAAAAAACGTGTTGTACGGCTGCTGTACGGACCTCGATTTTCATGTTGAAAACTGCTGTATGGATTTTAAAAAAAAACAGATATGTTTTGTTGTTGTACGGACCTCAGTTTCTGTGCCTCCTTAACTATTGTACGGACCTCAAAATTTGTGCTGCATTAAATGCTATTTTCCCTCCTCGAAATTCGTGCTACTTGCTTTGAACTATGTGCTACTGCTTTTTGTACGGATTTGCTGAAATATTTCTACCTTGGTATGCATGCCAAGGTGTTCTTCTTCCTCCTCCTTCTCTGCTCAGAAATATCCTTTTCTCTCTTCTTCTCCTTCTCTCATTCTGCTCATGAAAGAATGAATGACCTTTTCCCTCCTTTTCCTCCTTTAACCTAACCCTAAGTGACTTTTGGGGAATCCCTAAATCCAATGGCAGAGATAACTTTAGATCTATGGCTGAGATCAAATGCTCATTTAAATATCAGTTTCTATTTTTTAATTCACCCCACTTTAATAAACACCCACTTAGTCATTTATTTCCAAAGTCACTTTTCACTTTCTAATTTCACATTGACTTTATTAAAGCCACCTTAAAATTAGACTTTAGTAACTTTATCAGTTAAAGTCACTTTTAAATTAGATTTGACTTTATAACTTTATAAAGTCAATTTTGGAGAAAAATTAAATTCTTTTGGACACTTTTCCCTAGGGTAAAGATCCAAGCCTTAGGGAACCACCTGTCTTCCGGTAACCAAATTTCAACAAATACATGGTGCTATACCTTCATGAATTTTCTGGGTACTATCATGATGACATAGATGTCCTACATGATGACAATATGATCCTATGATTGATAAGCCAAACAAAGGATAAGCCAAGTAGTGGAAAAGGCATGTTGTCCTATTCACCTCCTGCACACAAAAATTAAAGACGACTTCACAAATAAAAATTGTTTTTATCACCTTGGAGGCATCCTATCAACATGGATCCTATACCATCTTGTAGAGTATATTTTCCCATTCTAATGATCCTTTACTTGCCCCGAAACTCCCAGCAGTTTGTGAGAAATTGATTTTTTAAGGTCGTATATTTTATTGTTTATCCTAGCCGACCTATGATTATCTACACTAGTCGGTCTTTGTCCATAAGACACAAACTTTTATTTCAAACCAAAAACTCGTATTAATATAGGAGATGTTTTTTCATTCAAATCATTCTTTTTCGGTCAAAAATACAGTGAGAAGGAACAGTAGTTCACATATCGTGAACTTAAGAACATAGAGGAAAAGGAGCTTATAATTTGGGCTTATAAATCTCATCAAACCGCATTGGAGACCTCAGAATTTTTATAGTTCTATGCAAGCTTGGATCTGTCTGAAATTAAGTTACTGTTATTGCTCGGATTCTTTTGAAAATTTTAGATCCGAAGTTGCAGAGGCTAGTGGTTCAGATTTCTGCCTTGGCACATTCAAATCCGAAATTGTAGTCTTATTCTTACAGTGGCAGTATTCTGATTGAACTGCACTGAAAAGTTTCAAATCCAAAGTTGTAGAAACTAGGGGTTCGAATTATGAGCAGTTAATCCTTTCAGGGCTTGGACTATGAAACATCCTTGAGCATTTCATATAATCTATCTCGGACCTTTCTACCTTCAGATTATGATGAATACATATGTTGGACTGTAAGGGCATATAGTGACTATGGTGAAATTTGGTGTAACAACCTTATCTTACAGTGGCTTGAAGTCTTATCTTGCATGTGGAGATCTTTATTGTTGTGGATCGATTTCCTAGGCTATGCCATCATTATCCTTGGGCTGGTAAACAAATATTGTTGAAGTGTTGGAGTTGTGTAACAATGGTGGAGACCTGGATAGTCAAGCATAGATTTGGAGCTGATTGAAGCATTAAAAAATGAATAATTTTGTTGAAGACACTTTTATAAGTACATTAAACATTTTCTATCAAAAATACTAAAGGATTGGTGTCCTAAGGGTTGGTGCCTCTAAACACGAGGTTGGAGCCTTGAAAAGGAAAGGATCAAAGCCCTAGAGGTAGGAGCGTCACTAAAGTCCAAGTTGGTCTTGGCAATAGTTTGGTGCCTGTTTCATTAAAGGGTTGGTGCCCTCACTCATCCATTGTCTACAAGTATTTGAAAAAAAAAGGATTGAAGTTCTTATTAATCCTTAATATTATTATTATACACCTCTCTGTCTTTAATTGTGAAGAATCTAACTGGAAATAATTAAAAATTTAAAAGAAATACTGATTCACCCCCCTCTCAGTATTTCCAACAATTGGTTTCAGATCCAGCTTCTTCATTATTAGCCTAACAGCTGGAAGAAGGATACTTAGGAACAATCAAGAGCATAGAAGCAATAGGGAAACTACCTATCTTTGATGGAACAAATTTTAGTTTTTGGAAAAAGAGGATGTCCTACTATCTAATGTCTTTTGACCCTGAAGTATGGCACTCTGTTTTGGATGGGTACTAAGCTCCCTCCATTCTTCCAACTAATCCAGATGAAAGAAAAGCCTACATTTCTAATGCTAAAGCTTTAGATTCCATCACTAGTGGAATTACCGATTCTGAATTTACGAAAGTCATAAATTGTGACTCAACCAAATAAGTATGGGATAAGTTGGTTTCCCTATATGATGGGGACTCCAAATTTAAGAAGGCAAAGCTTCAAACCTATAGAAGAAAATTTGAGAGTCTAAAAATGGATGAGGAAGAAGATATTGCATCATAATTCCTCCGAGTAGCTAAAGTGGTTAACTCTCTTAAAGGACTAGGAGAAAATATTGAAGAAAGCACCATTGTTCAAAAAATCCTGAGATCGCTTCCTGACAGATTCGACTCCAAAGTAAGTGCCATAGAAGAAATTAAGGACCTAGATACTCTCAAGATGGATGAAATTCATGGAATTCTCATTTCCTATGAGATGAGGAAAGTGAGTCCAAATTTCAAAGAAGCAACCTTCAAAGCCTCAAGATCAACAAAAGAAGGAAAAGGATGGATTTGCAACAATGATGAATCTGATATTGAAAACAAATTAGCTCAATTTGTATGAATACTAAAAAGGTAAGTACCCTCTTATTTGCTTCAATTGTGGAAGAATAGGTCATTACGCTGCAAAATGTCCTCATAAACATGATAGTGGTGATGAAAAGGACTCTAAAAGGATGATGTACAAAAAGAAAGGGTTTGATAAGAAGAACTTCTTCTCCAAACAAGATGAGTCTGATGAAGATGAATTTGTAGTCATAAAAATAAATCAACTAGAAATATGCGTCATCACAAGGAAAGTGATGATGAATCTGATGAGGAAATTAATTATGTTGGAAGAAAAGAAACGTTATTCAGGGAATTTACAAATGATGATGACTCAGAACTGGAAGATGAAAGAAACATGGATATATTGCTAATGAGTGCCATTGAAGAAAATGAGAATCTACAAAAGAAGATAATTTCTCTCAAAATAGAAAGAGAGGAAGCAAAAATAAGGGAAAACTTCTTGAACAATAAGCTAAAAGAGAAGGATGATATCTGTGAAAAACGTGAAGTTGAAATAATATTTTTTAGAAAGGAATTAGAGCAAGTCCAAAGGAGTTGGAAAATCTCTCTAGCTCTTGATAAAATTCTTAATACTCAAAAAAATCAACATGACAATTCTGGAATTAGTTTCAAAGGAGAATCATCAAGTACAAATGATAATGCTAGAAGTTATGCTGACGTACTCTCTTGCCATCCAAAAGAAGAAAAGTCATCTCGTCAGGAACAAAGTCCCATCTCAAAACCAAGAATTGAAGAAAGAGCAACTCCAAGGAATAATGTTGGTTCAAGCTATGGATACTACAACAAGTATCAAACCATTTTTCTTGGGTATTGTTACTATTGTAAAAACTTTGGGCATCAAGCTAAGCATTTCAAGGCTCATAAGAATGAAGCACCGAGATTGAACGATCAAACAAACCAACTACGTGGTCCTAAAGAGCAAGAACAAATTAAAACTTATCATTCCTTTGATCCTTTGGCTAAGTTTGATCTACCTTGCTCATTATGTGATAATTAGGATCATAATGAATAAAATTTCCCTCTCAAAAGGGAAAAAACTAAAAGCGTAAATCTCAAAACTGATATTTGTGGCCTAGCTCTATGTGCTCATAGTGAAGAAAATCATTGGTCCGTGGATAGTGGATGCTCAAGACATATGACAGGTGACCAAAAGAAGTTTATATCATTGGACAAGAAAAATGGAAATGTATCCTTTGGAAGTGGATCCGCTAAAATCACTGGAAAAGGAACTACTACTCAAAATACCTTGCTAGTAGAAGGGCTCAAACATAATCTCTTAAGTGTTAGCCAGATTTGTGACCAAGGACCTAATGTTGTCTTTAGTACAAAAATTTGTGAAATAAGAGACTCATCCTTAGGAGAACTTGTGGCGAAAGGAGTAAGAACACCAGATAATGTTTACATTCTTAGTAAAATCCAAGAAGATAAGTGTTACTTAAGTCAAACAGATGAAATTTGGTTATGGCACAAGCGATTGGGGCATACAAGTTTTGATAACTGGTCAACATCAACAAAATTAATACAGTAAGGGACATTCCAAAAATGTACAAGCCAAATCAAGTTTTATGTGGCCCATGCCAACATGGAAAGCAAACCAGAACCAGCCACAAAACTAAAGAGTTCTCAACATCAAAACCTTTGGAAATCATTCATGCAGATTTGTGTGGGCCAACTAGAACTCCAACTCTTCAAGGTGAAAGGTACTTTGCTCTATTTGTTGATGACTATACTAGAATTCTATGGATTTATTTCATAAAATATAAATCCGAAGCATTTGAATGTTTTAGGAATCTTAAGGCTCTCACTGAGAATGAAAAAGATTCCAAGATTAAATGTCTTAGAACGGATAGAGGAGGAGAATTCACCTCAAAATAATTTGATGAATTCTGTAAAGAGCATGGAATCGAAAGAGAACTCTCTACTACTAGGACACCCCAACAAAATGGAGTAGTTGAAAGAAAGAACTGAGTCATTCAAGAAATAGTAAGGACAATGCTACTTGCAGCTGATTTGCAACCAAAATTTTGGAGAGAACAAGTTGGGACCACAGTTTTTACCTTAAATCGAACTCAACTAAGACCAAATAATGAAAATACTCCTTATGAATTATGGAAAGGAAGACCTGCTTCAGTAAAATATTTCAAGGTTTTTGGAAGCAAATGCTTCATAAAAATAAATGATGACTCACCAAGAAAATTTGATTCTAGAGTTGACGAATGAATATTTCTTGGATACTCCACTAGGAGAAAATCTTACAAATCTGACAACAATCATCTACTAAGAGTAGTGGAAAGCATTGATGTGAAGATTGATGAAGGCCTTCCAGAAAAGAGAATTGAAGATCATGAAGTTGAGCCTTTCTTTGAACAAAGTAAAGAAGAAGAACCTGAAAAAGAAGAGGAGAATGGAGAACCTCAAAATAAACCTCAAAGTGAACCTTCACAAACTCCCTCTAAGATCAAGTTTATTCAAAGACATCATCCAAAAGAACAGGTCATCAGAAATATAGATGAAGGAATTCAAACTCGAAGAAGGATGATAAACACCCCAAGAAAAGATGATGTGGCTCTATTATCTTTAATAGAACCTGAAATTTTTTCTCAAGAAAGCAAAGATCCTTTTTGGATAAAGGCCATGGAAGAATAAATGTCTCAAATAGAAAAAAATGAGACTTGGGAACTGGTACCTCGCCCAAAAGATAAAAATATAATTGGAACAAAATGGGTATTCAAAAACAAGATGAATGAAGATGGACAAATCATCATAAATAAAGCTAGACCTGTCTACAAAGGATACTCACAAATTGAAGGAATTGACTTCACATAAACCTTTGCACCAGTAGCTCGATTGGAAGCCATAAGAATTTTTTTAGCATTTACTTGCTCAAAAGGATTCAAGGTTTATCAAATTGATGTAAAATCAGCATTCCTAAATGGAGATCTCAAAGAAGAAGTTTACATGGAGCAGCCAAAAGGATATGATCTTGTTGAAGGAAAAGACTTTGTATGCAAACTAAAAAAGGCCTTGTATGGATTAAAAAAATCCCCTAGAGCATGGTATGCAAAGTTGGATCACTATTTGCAACAAGTAGGTTTCAAAAAGGGAGTGGTAGGTAGCAATCTCTACATGAAGATGGACAAGGAAAAACTTTTGATCACTATTGTTTACGTCGATGATCTAATCTTTGCTAGCAATGATGAAGAAATGAGCCATGAATTTGCTCTAAATATGTCCAAAAAATTCTAGATTTCAATGATTGGTGAGTTGTCTTACTTTCTTGGGCTGCAAATATCTCAAACCTCTGCAGGCATGTTTATATCTCAAGCAAAATATCTTAAAGACATGCTCAAAATATATGGGATGGAATATTGTGCACCTATGAGCACACCGATGACCATAGATTGTAAATTAAGCAAAGATGATGATACCCCTCTCACAGATGCAACTCTTTACAGGTCAATCATTGGAGCTATCCTATACTTAACTGCTACAAGACCAGATATTATGCAAGTAGTAGGAATGGTAGCAAGATTTCAGTCAAGTCCTAAACAATCCCATCTAGCAGGTGTGAAGATAATTTTCAAATATCTGAAAGGAACGACTGATTTCTATCTTTGGTTTCCTAAGAGTTCAACTCTTATTGTGAAAGCTTACTCTGATGCTGATTGGGCTGGAAGTGTGGATGATCGAAAAAGTACCAGTGGAAATGCATTCTTTATGGGAGATTGTCTTGTATCTTGGCTCAACAAAAAGCAATCATCTATATCCCTTTCTACAGTTGAAGCCGAATATATAGTGTTTGTTTATTGTTGTACACAAATTTTGTGGATGAAGGAAGCCTTGAAGGATTTCAGCATAGAAACTAAGCAACCAATTACTATTTTTTGTGATAATACTAGCGCCATCAGTCTTTCAAAGAATCTTGTGATGCACTCAAGGACCAAAAATATTCCAATAAAATACCACTTTCTCCGTGAACAAGTTGTTGAATACAATATCAGGTTGGAATACGTCAATAAAAAAGAGAAAATTGTGAATATCTTTACAAAACCTCTTGCATCACATTAAATCAAGCAGCATGTCAGGGGTACAGTATGTTAGGGGGGGCAGCATAACAGGGGAGCATATTGGCGCTGCATTGCCATTGATGTCAAAGGGGGAGAGAAGAAAATTATTTCCATCCAATGAAAAAGGGGGAGATTTTTAATCCAAGTTGTCATTGATGGCAATAGGTTGAATGAATGAACACACTTGATGAAGGTTGAAAGACTAGATGATAACATGGAAGATATCGTTTGAGGTTCTCCTAATGATGTTGCTCTATGACATATTACTACACTATTATTGAATACATGATGTTATAACTTCATGAATTTTCTGGGTACTATCATGATGACATTAATGTCCTACATGATGACAGTATGATCCTATGATTGATAATCCAAACAAAGGAGAAACCAAGTAGTGGAAAATTCATGATGTCCTATTCACCTCCTACACACAAAAATTAAAGACAGTCACAAAGAAAAAAAAAATTTATCACCTTGGAGGCATCCTATCAACATGGGTCCTATACCATCTTGTAGAGTATATTTTTTCCGTTCTAATGAGCCTTTACTTGCCCCGAAACTCCCAACGGTTTGTGGTAAATTGATTTTTTAAGGTCGTATATTTTATTGTTTATCCTAGCTGACCTATGATTCTCTACACTAGTAGGTCTCCATCCATAAGGCACGTCCTTTTATTTCAAACCAAAAACTCATATTAATATAGGAGATTTTTTTTCATTCAAATATTTCATTTTCGGTCAAGAATACAGTGAGAAGGAACAACAGTTCACATCTCATGAACTTAAGAGCGTAGAGGAAAAGGAGCTTATAATATAAATCTCATCAAACCGAAGTGGAGACCTCAGAATTTTTACAGTTCTACGCAAGCTTAGATCTGTCTGAAATTACAGTTAATGTTCTTGCTCAGATTTTTTTGAAAAGTTCAGATCCAAAGTTGCAGAGGCTAGTGGTTCAGATTTCTGCCTTGGCACATTCAAATCTGAAATTGTAGATCTTATTCTTATAGTGGCAGTATATTCTAATTGAACTGCACTGAAAAGTTTCAAATCCAATGTTGCAGAAGCTAGGGGTTCGAATTAGGAGCAGTTAATCCTTTCAGGGTTTGGACTATGCAACATCCTTGAGCATTTCATATAATCTATCTTGGACCTACTGTGGAAGAGATTCTACCTTCAGATTATGATGAATACATACGTCGTACTGTAATGGCATACAGTGACTATGGTGAAATTTGGTGTAACAACCTTATCTTACAGTGGCTTGAAGTCTTATTGTAATTTTATATAGATGTTCTATGCTTGATCCAAATTTACTTTTTACTACAACAATCACATAAAATTACAAGTAAAATTCTAATACAACATACCAGTGGATCTATAGAAGACAAACCAGAAACAGAAAAATGTGGTGGTGTGTTACAGCGGTCAGCAAAATGCTTAAACCAGCAAAGTCTCCTTGGTCATCCAACCCAGCATGTGTCACAATAGCCCTCAAAATAGCCACGCGAACAACTCAAAGTCAACCCTAGAAAAGTCAACGTTGTCCAGAAAAGTCAACGCAGGACAACAGCAAGAAATTCAACACAGCTTGGTCTTCAATCAACCTTTTGACCTCGGTTCTTGTGCCAATGTGTACGACTACCCAAAATCGAACTCTCCACCAAATTTTAGCCTTTTTGGACCATCTATTGACCAAAGTCAATGTTGGTTAAACTTGCATGGAAACCTTCGCTGCAGTAAATTCGTCCTTCTTCCTGGCTACAATAATTTGTCCTTCTTCCCACGTGTGAACCGAAATTTCCTCCAAGTAGCTCGTACTAAATCCAAAGAGGAGAAGATATGTGATGAGATGAGTGAAATTATCTCCAACGTTGACTATATATATATCCATCATTGAGGTGTGTGACACATCTGCTGGGGGTGTAAAACCTTAAGGCCGACCTGCACATATTTGAAATTATTAAAAATAAATTAAAAATAAATGTTCTACTCATTAGATTAAGATCAATTTTATATTGATATTACACCTCTCCGAAAGAGGAACCCAATAAAAATATTGGCATCTTCATCTAAGCATCACAACATGGAGTTTGGACCTAGTTGTCCAATTTTAACACTCCCTCTTAACTAGGGAGAACTCCATTCACCTGTGAAATCAAACATTGTGCGTCATCCCACCGTAACTTACTTTGTTGGCCTCTTTATTTCAGAACAGAAGTGGGTTAGTCATAAAGACATCATTCCTCGACTGACAAATTCAGCCCAGAGGTCCAAAACCTCTATCAGGCTCACAAAGAGTCTCATACCAACCCAAAATTCATTTACCTGACCTAAAGTCAGTTGGAGGTCCAAAACCTCACTATACTTGATCCCAGATCAAGTGGTTGGACCGTGCCATCCTAGATAGAGAGTACGGAAATCTCTGATGCGTCCATCAATCTTTACTACTAGTCTCTAGCTTTTCCCACCTCATTGGCCAAATGAGAGGTACTTCCCATGAGCCCTGAACTCAATGGGTAGGATGCATATGGGGCACAGATAATGAGAGGTGAACCAACTCAAAATCACAACGGTGGGGCCCAAACACACCCAAAGGGTTTGGCAAGCCTAGCCTTGTGGTTGCTTATAGCTCCCAGAAGCTATCCCCCAGAGCTCCCAGAGCTCATCATCCAACAGGACCCACATCATAGCGTTGTTCCACAATACCAAGACTCTCACGGGAGTTTAGGAACTTGACCTTCCCCAAGGGCTTTTTGAGAATATCCGTGACTTTCTCATCAGTTCCTATATGATCAAGCCTTACGACACCTCATTGTACCATATCTATAATAAAGTGGTACCTGATACAATATGCTTGGATCGATCATGGAACACTGGATTCTTGGACAAGAGAATCCCACTCTGGTTATCACAGAGTATCACGGTGGTATCTAGCACATGTCTGGACAGCTCACTGAAGAGCTTTTGCAACCAAACTGCTTCACAACAGGCCATACTTGTTGCAATGTATTTAGCCTCTGCAGTGCTCAAAGCCACCAACTTCTGCTTCCTACTCCTCCATGAGATCGAAGCAGAACCAAGATTGAAGCATCATCCCGATGTGCTCTTACGATCCACCACACTGCCAGCCCAATCGGCATCAGTATATATAAGGAGTGTCATGCTCCCAGCATTGTATCTCAGCCCATGGTTTATCATGCCCCAAAGATATCTCAGAAGATTCCTGGCACAAAACCAGTGAAAGTGATGAGGCTCAACCATCTGTTGACTCAAAGTGTTCACTGCAAAACATATATCTGGATGGGGGTTCACTAAGAACATCAGGGCCCCTACGAGTTGACAATACTCAATAGGATTAGAAAATACGGGCCCAGCAGCGCTGCCACTCAACTTCTTGAAGTTGAGCTCCATTGGTGTTGACACGGACTTGCAGTCCACCATACCAAATATTTCCAGAAGCTTCACAATGTATTTTCCTTGAGAAAGTAAAATCTCGCCAGGTCTTTTCCAGACCTTGAGGCCTAGGAAGTATTGCATCAGTTCTAGGTCCTTGATCTTGAACTCAGCAGTGAGCTCCCTCTTGCATTGATGAATGAGAGGGTCAGCACCTGTCAGGAAGAGGTCATCCACATACAGCACCAGGATGAGAGGATTTCCCTTGACAACCTTGAAGTAAAGGTTCGGATCAACATTACTTCGAGTGAAACCCAGCTTCATCAATTAGCTATCTATTCTCTCGTACCAAGCTCTAGGTGCTTGCTTCATCCCATAGAGGGCTTTCTTCAACCTGTAGACATGGGTGTCCCGATCCTAGAATTAGAACCCCAGAGGTTGCTCCACATATACCTCTTCCTTTATCGCACCATGCAAAAGTGTGGTCTTCACATCCATCTGATGAAGACTCCATCCTTGCATAGCAGTAAGGGCTATAATAGATTGAATGGTGGTATATCGAGCCACAGGTGCAAATATGTCATCATAATCTATGCCTTCCTTTTGAGAGAAGCCACGGGCAACAAATCTTACCTTGAACTTTTCAGCACTTCCGTTAGATCCATGCTTGATCTTGTAGAGCCATTTCGAGGTGACAACTACTTTGTCCTTTGGTCTTGGAACCACATCCCAGACATCATTCTTCATAATGGACTCATACTCTTTGTGCATAGCATCCTTCTAGATTTGATTCTTTATGGCTTCCTCAAAGGATCCAGGCTCGAATTTTACAATAGTACTCATGGCTTCTAGATACCCTTGGTATCTACTCAACTTCTTGCTTTCACAAAATGTCCCCCTTGGGGTAGCATGTCCCTCAGCATCCTCGAAAGTGTCCCTGAGCCATGACGGTCTCTTTCCCAGTGAAGGAGGTGGATCAATCAAATCCATTGGTCCTTCAACATCAGGCATCATTTCATCCTTCAAGTCCTCTTGATTTCTAGGCCTTGCTTCATTATCTTCCTCAGATCTCGGAAGATTAACTACTTTCCTCAGGGAAGTATCTTCGTCAGAGGTGACATCGTGGCATATCTCCACTTCCCTTTGACCAGGCACATAGACTCTATAGGCCTTCAAAGTTTCACTATAGTCCACAAACATTCCTTTCTTCCCAGAAGCATCCAACTTGCTCCTCTTTTCTTTCGGCACATGAAAATAGACAGTACATCCAAAAACTCTAAAATGTGAGACGTCAGGTTTCTTACCAGAGAAAACCTCTTCAAGAGTTTTGGATTCTAGAGTGGAATGCAGGCATCGGTTTTGTATGCACACAACAGTGTTCGCAACTTCTACCCATAGAAACTTCGACAGACCTTGGTCACATAGCATGGCATGGGTAGCTTCCACAATGGTCCTGTTCTTTCGTTCAGCAACACCATTTTTATTGGGAGTATAGACAGTTGTGGTCTCCCTCTTAATGTTAGCTTCTCTGCAAAAATACTTGAACTCGTTTGTCTCATATTCAGTGCCATTATCAGTTCTCAAAATCTTGATCTTTTTCCCTATCATATTTTCCACCAAGGCTTTGAATGTACAGAACCACATGAAAGCCTCATCCTTCTTCTTTAAGAAGTATATCCAGGTTTTGCAAGAGAATTCATCTATGAACGTCATATAATATGAACATCCTCCCAAGGATGTCACCGGCAGCATACCAGATAGATCAGAATGGATGAATTGCAAGACATCAAATGTCTTTGTGACACTAGAGGGGAAAGGTCCCCTTATATGCTTTCCTTCAGCACAAACCTTACATACACCTTCATGATTATTTAGAAACTTGGGCATCCCTGTCACCACCTTCCTTGCTTCGGGAAGGACTTTGTAGTGAAGGTGTCCAAACCTTCGGTGCCATAATTCAGTCTGTCGAATAGTATCACATGTCATTGCTCTGAGTGGACTTCCTCCAACCTAGTAGAGTGTATCAACTCCAAACCCAATCGAGATAGCTTCCTTGAAGCTCTTCTTCCACATGAGCACCTTTCCATCAATGAATGCCACATTGAAACCTTTGTCTTCCATGGCTGATATAGACACAAGGTTCTTCTTCAAATTTGGTACATAGAGTACATCCTGTAAGTGGAGGACCTGACCTTGAGACAAGTGGAGGGTCACAGTCCTTGTCCCTTTCATGGGATATGTGGCATTATCTCCAAGGATAATTTCCATATTAGTATCCTTCTTAACCATATCAAAAAGTGCTTCCTTGAACTCAGTGATATGCCTTGAGGCACCACTATCTATCAACCAGAAATCCATAGTGTCAGGTGGGGATGCAACAGAGAGGGTAGATACAAGAATGTATTCATTTCTTTTATCAACAACATGTGATTCCTCATACCTAGAGTTTCTTGACCTTTTAAAAGGTTGATCATTTCTACCGGAGGGAGCCTTCCTCTTTCCCTTGGACCTGGTGTTCCTTTGACTGCCATTCCTCCAGTTTTTGTTGTTATCATCACCATCGAGAGAATCCTTCTTGAAAGGACATTCTCTAGCATAGTGACCAGGCCTATGACAAGTGAAACACTTTCCCTTCTTTCATTGGGCCCGTACTTTTCCCTTATTCTTCAGACCACCAAAGTTCTTCTTTCTAGAATGAACAGCATATGCAACATTTCCTTCATTTCCATACTCCTTCATTCTTGATTCTTCTTCAACGCATCTTGACAGTACTTCATCAAAGTCAAGTATCACATTATTATTTAGAATGGTAGTGTTCAAACACATGCCATTCAGATGAGAGCCCTCCAAGTGCGATTATTGGTCAATAATTGGCATTGATGGAAATATCATTAATGATTCTTGGATGAATATATCCATAGTAGCTCTGTTCAAGCTACTATCCTCCCATGCATAAGAAATACTAGGGAAAAATACTTAAGAAAATAAAGGCTCATTGTCCATAATTTTTTATGCATAGGAATACAAGGACAGTCAGTAAGAAAAATGTTTTTTTGGGGACATTTAAGGAATGATATCAAAGTGACACTTGTCCATCTTGAAGAATACTCCTTCCTCTTTCCAACGAGTCTTCATATGCCCCAAAACTCCCTGTGGTTTGAAATATATGAATTTTTGAAGTTGCGGAATAATTATTTTTCCTTTTGAGCCGACTTGTTCTCGCTCCTAAAGTTGTTCTACCTTAGGGACATGGCTGTTGACGTTCGTTTAAACAAAATCACCATATATATATTCATGATTCAAACTTCAGTTTTGAATCATAAAATTCGGTCATCTAATACAGTGAAGAGGATAAAAGTTCACATATCGTGAAGTTTCAGGAAAAATAACATAAGAACAGGAAGCGAAATAACTCAGTCTATAGCTCGGATTGGTGGACTGTCTATCGTCATTCATTACAGGGTTATTACAGCAACAAGACAGGTTTTGTACTTTGGATTTGTCGCTCTATATCTCAGACTCATGGGCCTATACATCAGTTCTTAACTCAGTTCTACCCCCTATATTCCTTGACTGAGTTTACAACTTCGGACTGAAGTTGTTGTTCCTGTTTTCGTTGGTCTATGGGAGCCTATTCTTGCTGACTGTGGAGAATTTTGGACTATGTATAAACCCTTGGCTCAGACCTCTTTGCTGGACGGTCCAAACTTCATATTTTTCTGAAGCTTTCAGTGCATAAGATAGCAAGACACTCTCTTTGTATTTCAGACTTCACTACAGATTTATTACAGCGAGTCAGGGTGTTATCTATGTTAAACTAAGGGTGTTGACTGTGGTGGATCTGTGACACTAATATTTCGGACTATTGATTATACTAGACAGTTTGTGTAATCAACTATATTTTTCTAGTCTAATTATGGTCAAAGACAACAATGATATTTCCTTCTTGGACAGTGAAGAACTCTCTCTTAAACAGTGAAGTAATTTTGTCAACACAGTGAAGCAAGGTGACCTTGGAATTGAAGTCAACATGTACAGCAAGGTGATTAAGCAATGAATTCAACATAAGCAGTTTTGGAGCTGATTGTACAATGAAGAATATGTCAAGGACATTCAAGTAAGTACTATTCTCATTCTCTATCAAAAGAAGATAAAAGGGATTGGTTTCCTTCGGGTAGGAGCCCCTAAACACAAGGTTGGTGACTTGAAGAAGATAGGTTCAAAGCCCTAGATGTCAGAGCCTCATTAAGTCCAAGTTGGTTCTTCTCAATCATTCTACTCATTCATTTAAAAAATATCATTATCCGTCCTTATATAACAAAATTATTCACTTCTATGATTTTTGTGTAGAATCTAACTGGTTATAATAACAATTGAAAATAAATATTGATTCACCCCCTTCTCAGTATTTCCAACAATTGGTATCAAAGATAGCTTCTTCAATATCAACCTAACAGCTGGAAGAAGGATTCTTAGGCACAATGAAGAACATGGAAGCAACAAGGAAACTACCTATACTTGATGGAACACATTTTTGTTTTTGGAAAAAGAGGATGTCCTACTATCTAATGTCTCTTGGTCATGAAGTATGGCACTCTGTTCTGGATGGGTACAAAGCTCCCACCAATCTTCCAACTGATCAAGATGAAAGAAGAGCCTACATTGCTAATGCCAAAGCTTTAAATTCCAACACTAGTGGAATTACCAATTCTGAATTTACGAAAGTCATGAACTGTGACTCAGCCAAAGAAGTATGGGATAAGTTGGTTTCTCTATATGATGGAGACTCCAAAGTCAAGAAGGCAAAGCTTCAAACCTATAAAAGACAATTCGAGAGTCTGAAAATGGATGATGAAGAAGATATTGCATCATATTTCCTCCAAGTAGCTAAAGTGGTTAACTCTCTTAGAGGACTAGGAGAAAATATTGAAGAAAGCACCATAGTTCAAAAAATCTTGAGATCGCTTCTTGACAGATTTGACTCCAAAGTAAGTGCCATAGAAGAAATGAAGGATCTAGATACTCTCAAGATGGATGAACTCCATGGAATTCTCATTGCCTATGAGATGAGGAAAGGGAGTCCATATTTCAAAGAAGCAGCCTTCAAAGCCTCAAGATCTACAAAAGAAGGAAAATGATGGAATTAAAACAACGATGAATTTGATACTGAAAATGAATTAGCTCAATTTGTCCGAAGACTAAAAAGGGGATCCAAGCTAAAAGGTAAGTACCCTCTTATTTGTTTCAATTGTGGAAGAATAGGTCATTATGCTGCAAAATGTTCCCATAAACATGATAGTGATGATGAAAAGGACTCTAAAAGGATGATGTACAAAAAGAAAGGGTTTAATATGAAGAACTTCTTCTCCAAACAAGATGAGTCCGATGAAGATGAATTTGTAGTCATAAAAAAGAAATCAACCAGAAATATGCATCATCACAAAGAAAGAGATGATGAATCAGATGAGGAAAGTGATTATGTTGGAAGAAAAGAAACGTTATTCATGGCATTTACAAATGATGATGACTCAGAACTGGAAGATGAAAGAAACATGGATAGTTTGCTGATGAATGCCATTGAAGAAAATGAGAATCTACAAAAGAAGATAATTTCTCTCAAAATAGAAATAGAGGAAGCAAAAAGAAGGGAAGACTTCTTGAACATTAAGCTAAAAGAGAAGGATGATATCTGTGAAAAATGTGAAGTTGAAATAGTATCTCTAAGAAAGGAATTAGAGAAAGTCAAAAGGAGTTGGAAAAGCTCTCTAGCTCTAGACAACATTCTTAATACTCAAAAACCTCAACATGACAAGTCTGGAATTGGTTTCAAAGGAGAATCATCAAGTACAAAGAATAATTCCAAAAGTTATGTTGATGTACTCTCTCACCATCCTAAAGAAGAAAAGTCATCTCGTCAGGAACAAAGTCCCATCTCAAAACCAAGAATTGAAGAAAGAGCAACTCCAAGGAATAATGTTGGTTCAAGCTATGGATACTACAACAGGTATCAAACTATTTTTCTTTGGCATTGGTACAATTGTAAAAACTTTGGGCATCAAGCTAAACATTGCAAGGCTCATAAGAATGAAGCACCAAGATTGAAAAATAAAACAAACCAACTACATGGTTCTAAAGATCAAGGACAAATAAAAACTTACAATTCTTTTGATCCTTTGGCTAATTTTGATCCGTCTTGCTCATTATGTGATAATTATGATCATAATGAACAAAATTGTCCTGTCGAAAGGGAGAAAGCTAAAGACATAAATCTCAAAACTGATAAATGTGGCCTAGCTCTATGTGCTCATAGCGAAGAAAATCATTGGTTCGTGGATAGTGGATGCTCAAGACATATGACAGGTGACCAAAAGAAGTTTATCTCATTGAACAAGAAAAATGGAAATGTGTCTTTTGGAAGTGGATCCACTAAAATCACTGGAAAAGGAACTTCTACCCTTGTCAATGGACTAGGAAAGGCTCAAAATACCTTGCTGGTAGAAGGGCTCAAACACAATCTCTTAAGTGTTAGCCAAATTTGTGACCAAGGACATAATGTTGTCTACAAAAAAACTATGAAATAAGAGACTCATCCTCGGGACAACTTGTGCCAAAATGAGTAAGAACACCAGATAATGTGTACATACTCAGTAGAATCCAAGAAGATAAATTTTACTTAAGTCAAATAGATGAAATTTGGTTATGGCACAAGCGATTGGGGCATACAAGTTTTGATAACCTAGTCAACATCAGCAAAATTAATGCAGTAAGGGATATTCCAAAAATGTGCAAACCAAATCAAGTTGTATGTGGCCCATGCCAACATGGAAATCAAACTAGAACTAGCCACAAATCTAAGGAGTTCTCAACAACAAAACCTTTGGAAATCATTCATGCAGATTTGTGTGGGCCAACTAGAACTCCAGCTCTTTAGGGTGAAAGGTACTTTTCTCTATTTTTTGTTGAATATACTAGAATGATGTGGATATATTTCATAAAATATAAATTCGAAGCATTTGAATTTTTTAAAAATCTTAAGGCTCTCATTGAGAATGAGAAAGATTCTAAGATTAAATGCCTTAGAACAGATAGAGGAGGAGAATTCACCTCAAAAGAATTTGATGAATTCTGTAAAGAGCATGGAATCGAAAGAGAACTCTCTACTACTAGGGCGCCCTAGGAAAATGGAGTAGTTGAAAGAAGGAACCGAACCATTCAACAAATGGCAAGGAAAATGCTACTAGCAGCCGATTTGCAACCAAAATTTTGGAGAGAAGCAGTTGGCACCGCAGTTTATACCTTAAATCGAACTCAACTAAGACCAAATAATGAAAAGACTCCTTATGAATTATGGAAAGGAAGACCTACTTCAGTAAAATATTTCAGGGTTTTTGGAAGCAAATGTTTCATAAAAATAAATGATGAATCACCAGGTAAATTTGATTCTAGAGTTGACGAAGGAATATCTCTTGGATACTCCACTAGGAGCAAAGATTAAAAATGTTACAAATATCGTATACGAAGAATAGTGGAAAGCATTGATGTAAATATTGATCAAGTCCTTCCAGAAAAAGGATTTGAAGATCATGAAGTTGAGCCTTTCTTTGAACAAAGTGAAGAAGAAGAACCTAAAAAAGAAGAGGAGAATGAAGAACCTCAAAGTGAACCTCAAAATGAATCTTCACAAACTCCCTCCAAAATTAAGTTTGTTCAAAGATATCATTCAGAAGAACAGGTCATCAGAAATATAGATGAAGGAATCCAAAATCAAAGAAGGATGACAAGCACCCCTAGAAAAGATGATGTGGCTCTATTATTTTTAATAGAACCTAAAAAAATTTCTCAAGCAAGAAAATATCCTCATTGGATAAAGGCCATGGAAGAAGAAATGTCTGAAATAGAAAAAAATGAGACTTGGGAACTGGTACCTCGCCCAAAAGATAAAAATATAATTGGAAAAAAATGGGTATTCAAAAACAAGATGAACGAAGATGGAAAAATCATCAGAAATAAAGCCATACTTTTCTACAAAGGATACTCGCAAATCGAAGGAATTGACTTCGAAGAAACCTTTGCACCAGTAGCTTGAATGGAAGCCATAAGAATGTTTTTAGCATTTACTTGCTCAAAAGGATTCAAGGTTTATCAAATGGATGTTAAATCAGCATTCTTGAATGGATATCTCAAGGAGGAAGTTTACATGGAGCAACCAGAAGGATTTGATCTTGCTGAAGGAAAAGACCTTGTAGAAAACTAAAAAAGACCTTGTATGGATTAAAACAAGCCCCTAGAGCATGGTATGCAAAGTTGGATCACTATATGCAACAAGAAGGTTTCAAAAATGGAGTGGCAGGTAGCAATCTCCACATGAATATGGACAAGGAAAAACTTTTGATCACTCTTGTTTACGTCGATGATCTAATATTTGCTAGAAATGATGAAGAAATTAGCCATGAATTTGCTCTAAATATGTCCAAAAAATTCTAGATGTCAATGATTGGTGAGTTGTCTTACTTTCTTGGGCTACAAACATCTCAAACCTCTGCAGGCATGTTTATATCTCAAGAAAAATATCTTAAAGACGTGCTTAAAATATATGGGATGGAAGATTGTGCACCTATGAGCAATGACTACAGATTGTAAATTAAGCAAAGACAATGATACCCCCCAAATAGATGCAACTCTTTACAGGTCAATAATTGGAGCTCTCCTATACTTAACTGATACAAGACCAGATATTATGCAAGCAGTAGGAATGGTAGCAAGATTTCAGTCAAGTCATAAACAATCCCATCTAGCAGTTGTGAAAAGAATTCTCAGATATCTGAAAGGAACGACTTATTTCGGTCTTTGGTATCCTAAGAGTTCAACTCTTATTTTGATAGCTTATTTTGATGCTTATTGGGCTGGAAGCATGGATGATCAAAAAAGCACCAGTGAAAATGCATTCTTTATGTGAGATTGTCTTGTATCTTTGTTCAGCAAAAATAAATCATATATATCCCTTTCTATAACTGCAGCCGAATATATAGTTGTTGTTGATTTTTGTGCACAAATTCTATTGATGAAGGAAGCCTTGAAGGATGTCAACATAGAAACTAAGTAACCAATTACTATTTTTTGTGACAATACTAGCACCATCAATCTTTCAAAGAATCCAGTGATGCACTCAAGAACCAAACATATTCCAATCAAATACCAATTTCTCCATGAACAGGTTGATGAACACAATATCAGGTTGGAATACGTCAATAAAAAAGAGCAAATTGCAGATATCTTAACAAAACCCCTTCCACGAGAAGCATTTGAGTATCTTCGCCAAAAGATGGGGGTGATTTCTCTTGCATCACATTAAATCAAGAAACATGTCAGAGGTACAGTATGTTAGGGGGAGCAGCATGATAGGGGGAGCAGTTTGATAGGTGGAATACGTAGGCACCCCATTTGCCATTGATGTCAAAGGGGGAGAAAATTCTAGAATATTTCCATCAATGACAAAGGGGGATATTATTGGTCAATAATTGGCATTGATGGAAATATCATTAATTATTCTTGGATGAAGATATCCATAGCACCTCTGTTCAAGCTAATGTTTCCTTCTTGGTTAGTGAAGAACTCTCTCTTGAACAGTGAAGTAATATTGTCAACGCAGTGAAGCAAGGTGACCTTGGAATTGAATTCAACACGTACAGGAAGGTGATTAAGCAGTGAAGTCAACATAAGCATTTTTGGAGCTGATTGTACAATGAATAATATGTCAAGGACATTCAAGTAAGTACTATTCTCATTCTCTATCAAAAGAAGATAAAAGGGATTAGTGTCCTTCGGGTAGGAGCCCCTAAACACAAGTTTGGTGCCTTGAAGAATATAGGGTCGAAGCCCTAGAGGTCGGAGCCTCATTAAGTCCAAGTTGGTGCTTGGAAATCATTGTACTCATTCATTTAAAAAGGATCATTATCCTTCCTTCTATAATAAAATTATTCACTTCTCTGATTTTTGTGTAGAATCTAACTGGTTATAATAACGATTGAAAAGAAATATTGATTCACCCCCCTCTCAGTATTTCCAACTGTGTGTACCATCTCTCGATCAGCTATTGTCTCCCCAATAGCTAGCATATTGTTCCTGATTTCAATCAGCTTCAGAAATTATGATTGGATGGACTCATCCCTCCCTTTCTTCAGATTCTTCAATTGATTATGGAATAATAGTACTTGATTCGCATTGTTGGCCTTGAACATGAGGATCAATTTATCGTACATCTCTTTGGATGTGCCCAACTCAGAGATATATGCCACTAGGATTTTATGAATGGATTCCCTGATCATCAGCTTTGCTTTGATCTTCCCCTTTTTGTACTTTGTTTTGGCAGAAGCAATAGCAGTGGATGGAGGTTCTTGGATTTTACCCTGCACATAGTCCATGACATCTTGGTCTTCCAATTTGAGATCCAATATCATTTTCCAAGCATGGAAGTCATCCTTCCCAGTCAATTTTTCATCCTCCTTGAATCCATAGTTTGCGGAACCCATTATCTTCTCCGGTGATTGCTACAAATAGGGCTTGTCTTCACTTCAACTCTGATACCATGTAATTTTATGTAGATGTTCTATGCTTGATGCAACTTTACTTTTTACTACAGCAATCACATAAAATTACAAGTAGAACGCTGATAGAAAATACCAGTGGATCTATAGAAGACAAACTAGAAACATAAAAATGTGGTGGTGCGTTGTGGCGGTCAGTAGGATGCTTCAACTAGTAAAGTCTCCTTGGTCAGCCAACCTAGCATCTATCACAACAGCCCTCAAAAAAACCACACGGTCAACTCAAAGTCAACCCCAGAAAAGTCAACACTGTCCAGAAAAGTCAACATAGGACAACAACAATAAATTCAACGCAGATCGGTCTTCAGTCAACCTTTTGACCTTAGTTCTTGTTCCAATGTGTACGACCTCCCAAAATCGAAGTCTCCACCAATTTTCAGCCTTTTTGGACCATGCGTTGACCAAAGTCAACACTAGTCAAACTTGCGTGGAAACCCTAGCTATAGTAAATTCATCCTTCTTCCTGGTTGTAGTAATTCGTCCTTCTTCCCACGTGTAAACCGAAATTTCCTCCAAGGAGCTCGTACTAAATCAGAAGAGGAGAAGATATGTGATGAGATGAGTGAAATTATCCCCAACGTTGACTATATATATATCCGTCATTGAGGTGTGTGACACATCTGCTGGGGGTGTAAAACCTTAAGGCCGACCTGCACATATTTGAAATTATTAAAAATAAATTCAAAATAAATGTTTTTCTCATCAGATTAAGATCAATTTTATATCGATCTTACACCTCTCCGAAAGAGGAACCCAATAAAAATATTGGTATCTTCATCTGAGAATCACAACATGGATTTTGGACCTAGTTGTCCAATTTTAACACTTATCTTACATGTGGAGTTATTGATTTTTGTGGATCAATTGCCTAGGCTATGCCATCATTATCCTTGGGCTACTAAACAAATATTGTTGAAGTGTTGGAGTTGTGTAACAGTAGTGGAGACCTTCTGGATTGTCAAGCATAGATTTGGAGCTGATTGAAGCATTGAACAGTGAATAATTTTGTTGAAGACAATTTTATAAGTACATTACACATTTTCTATTAAAAACACTGAAGGATTGGTGTCCTAGGGGTTGGTGCCTCTAAACACAAGGTTGGAGCCTTGAAAAGGAAAGGTTCAAAGCCCTAGAGGTAGGAGCCTCACGAAAGTCCAAATTGGTGCTTGGCAACAGGTTGGTGCCTATTTCATTAAAGGGTTGGTGCTCTCACTCATACATTGTATACATTTATTTGAAAAAAAAGGATTTAAGTTCTTATTAATCCTAATATTATTATTATACACCTCTCTGTCTTTAATTGTGAAGAATCTAATTGGCAATAATTAACAATTGAAAAGAAATACTAATTCACCCCCCTCTCAGTATTTCCAACAGCAAGGATCTTGTTTAATTTTAAGTTATATGCCTATTCTAAGTGGAACCTCCTTCTTAACTATTTTGAGGCCAGTCTTTAGACTAGGTTGTGGGATGGAAGCCAATGGGAAGCAAGCAAATGCTTGATTAAATATACCTCCCCCTATGTTCCAACCACCCGGTGCCTCCAGTGATGCAATGATTGTGGCTTTGACGACTACAAGGTCACTGTGTTGACCACTAAAAAGGGGATGAATCCCTCATGCTAGGTGAGAAAGGATGGGCCCTATGAGTCTATCAACCAAGATTATCTTGGAGGTAAATTATTAATGCACTTAGGCCTAGAATGCTTATTCAAGGAATGTGAGCGGGTCTTGAGTTAAGATTGTTTATGTTCCTTAAGTACTTAATGTTAATTACCATGTAGCAAGAGTACTTAATAATGAATCGAAAGACAATCTTAAAACAAGACAAGTGCTTAATGATACAAGTGTCAATGTTAAACAATAGATCAATCAACAAGATGCTTAGCAATTTAGAACACTTTTCTAAGTTAACAATGATTTCTTGAAACAATTTAAAACCTTCGGAGATATGCCAATGAATAATGTTAAGAGATGCTCACTTAGAATAATAACTAATGAAGCTTAAGAGCCAATGCTCAGGATGGACAATAAAGTTACCAAATATTCTTAGAGAAATTATCTAATGATTTTTCAACAATGTTTCAATTAAATGCATGGTTGAATTAGGTTTAAATTGCTTGTCCATAGGTAGTGAAAAATAATTTGTCAAAATGTTTAAACTTGACAGATTAATTAGTTAGGTGGAAAATAAAATTGGTTCAGTAGTTTAATCTGAACCAAAGGAAGTGTTGTAATGTCATTTATTTTTATAAGTTAGCATAAGTAGTTGAAATAATTTCAAAATGACAAGGTAGGATGTGGATGTAGAAGAGTGAAAAAGTTAAAATGTTAGGAAGATTATTATTTTTGTAGGCATCCATGTTGGTAAAACGTTAGGTTGTAGATGCTATAAATAAAGGAGGCAAATGAAATAAAATGTTAGGTGTTAGATTCTCTAAACAATGGAGGAAAAACAAAATGATAGGGAAGCAAGAAAGAAAAATGAAAGCTTCATTCTATTTTAAAGGTTTTGATTGGATGCTAGTCTAAATTCTCCTATCGAAAAATTATTTGTATGGTTTAAATTCTAATTATTAATTTTTTTCCTAAATTTTTAAACCATAACATATTCCCCCCCCTCCCCCCTCCCCCCCACTTTCATTTCATTCATTTCTCTTTTCATTTCCTTCCCCACTCATATAATCCCACACATTCAAAAACACTTTTCCCATAGACCAAAACCCAAAATCATTTACATTATCATCTCCTACAAACCTTTCGAAGGACAAAATATGATGAAGTGGGACCCATTTTACCCACCATGCTTCCCTTTTCATTTCATTTTCCATTGAAAATCATTAAACTTACTCTTTATCCGCCTTTCTGCTTTACCCTTCCACCTTTACCATTTCATTCCTTTTCATTCCCCAATCGCGATCAAAGTGGGGCCTCATCGCATTTCACAGATTTTATGTGTTTTTCATTGGAACTAAACTTTAAAAAACACGATTGCGAATGCATCACATCGCATTGGTTTTACGTTTATGAGCGCCCGCAACTTTTTTTATTTTAATTGCGATACGACAATTTGGTCCCACCTCAGCAGCTCCGCCTCCACTTTATAGCCTTTGCAATACATTAATATATCGTAAAAACCTTATAAACTTCATACACTTACCGCTTAAACCTTTTTTCGATTCATAAAAATCCGCTACATAGCAGTGGGTCCCTCTCCTCGCACATCACAAAGTTTAGATGTTAACCCCACAACTTATAAAAAAAAATTAAAAGTTGAGATGTGTGCCTGCGATCTAGTCCCACTTCTTCCCTGCCATTTTTATTTAGATCTTCAATTTTACTGCAAAATCTTCAATGGCTAGCCCTGCAAAAATTTTGGAGGCTAGATCTTACCCTCAAGGGCCTAGTTCTATCTCTGATCCAACTCTTCTCAGTTTATCTCACCTGCACAAATGAAAATAAAAATACCCAAAACCCCAATACATATAAAAATATCAAAACCCCAAATCCCCGGTTAGAAAAAAATAATTTACAAAATATATTATACAAATTTATTTACAAATGTATAAATATATAGTTCTTTTTAAAAGGAATTTTGAAGATTTTTAGATAAATTGCTAAATGTACTTTGAGAAATAAATGCAAGCTACAACATTAGAAAAGTTAGAAAAACCATAAAAATATTTGAAGTCCAAACAAGGTTAACCTGTGCCCACAATTTGTGAACTTGGAGCCTAAGGGTTGGGGAATCTTCAAACACTATATAATTCCTCAAGCATAAATCGTTAGAACAACAATGAATTAGATCATCTAAGATAAGCCCAAAGTTTATCAATAGAGTGTTCCTATCATCTACAATGAAATAACGATTTAATTTAAAAAATTTAAACACAATATAGGAATTCCCGTACCCAACACATACCACAAATCAGTAGAACCTAACACCATGAACTGCACCACAAAGTCTTTATTATGATTCAAAAAATGTTCCCAGTGGGATAGTAGCGTTACACCAGCTTTTCTACATAATTACATTATCCAAACATCAGATGGCTTAAGACTTAAATGACTGAATTTCTAGATAAACCCTCCAAGTGGAAAAATAACAACTATTTGGTTTGATCCTCATCAAAATAATCTTGACTGTCGATAAATCCTTGATGATCTATTAATATTTGCTGTTGAAAATATTTATTTTGAGGAATTTTGAAATTTCACACTAAGCCCATTTCTTATTAGCTCAAAATTAATGATTTTGAGCTAATTTCCTCAAAAAATTGACTTTGACTTAATCACCAAGGTCCAACGGTCCAATTTTTCTTGAAAATTTCAATATTCCTTTGATGGGGGACCTCCAAAAATTAATTTGTTTGATACCAACAAACTTATCCACTTGGAGAATTTAATTTTTCTAAGACTCTAACTTTGACTCTAATTAATTAATTTTTTGGCTTAGGATTAGTTTAATTTTTGCCAGAAAAATTAATTAATTGACACTTGAGGGGTTTTAATATTTTTTCCACCCTCTAATATTTTAGCCATGGTGTCTAAATATGAAGGACCATGCACTAAATATTTTTTACATAATATTTTTACATTTCAACCTTCAAAGGGGGAACACCCATTCGATATAGACTCTCAAATTACACACCCAATTTTGTGACACGGTATGATCTAGTAGACCAACTGATTTGTAATAAAATAATTTAGCCAATTAGCTTAAATTATTCCCAAATCACTTTTACATAAGACTCAACTAAAACACTAGAACTCACCTAAGGCTTTGACGAAAAATTCCACCCTAGCATTGGGGTGAGGTTGGAGGGAAAAAATCTATTGACCATCCGTGTTTAGAAACACAGATGAATCAGTGAGACGAAAAACCTCCTATGATGAAATTCTCGCCAAAATAATAGGCTTACTTAGGTTGTTACATACATATATGGTCTTAATAGCATCATTTACATTACAAATTTTCAGAATGGGTTTACAAAAACTCAATAGTTGACAACTGATGACTTAAATCCTTTCAAAATTGTTTTGGCATGTCTGCTTCCTCGAAACTTTGATAAAATGAGTGCAACAGGTAGCATAGTAGCAAGATTAGACTATGAGTACAAAATCAAATACATTTTGGTATGGAAAAAAACGTAACAAAAATATTGATTACGACTCTGATATGGAAGTATTCATCTCATAGATATGATGATATGCATTTTCTTCCAAATTTCAGCCTCAAAAACATGCAAAAAATCAGAAAAATAAATCATTATTTGAAAATTTGGCAATTTAGTTTATATTTATAGGTTTTTTACCCCTTCTATTGTAGATCTAAAAAAATATTCTTCAAGCTTTGCAGTTGTTTTTTTTAATTGATCTATAGGTATCAAAGGTGTGAAGTATATTTTCAAAGATAGTAAAAATAAGTTGATTGTTTAGTGTAGAAAATTCATTGAATTATGTACCGCTGCCAAATTTCTTTACAACATTGGCGAATATCACTGAATCTTGCTACTATGGTTGGTACCCTATTGAATGTTGCACATCAATATTGTCTTCACTTGGGAAGAAAAAATGGACGATTGGGTAAGCATCTGGCATTCACTACTATTTGAGGATGAGGTAGGGCATCCAAGATAAGTGTAGTTGTGGACTGATATTCTTTGAGGACTAGCTATCTAAGATAAGAATAGTGTAAATCTTAGATAACAATGGTATGTACTATACTTAAGAGCAATTTACGTCAAATTTCCTTATAAGTCCAATATCAAATTCCAGTTTAGCAATCTCATTAGCTTAATCACAATGATAGTAAATGCTGATAGAACATAAACAAAATGCAGAAGACAAGCCAAGACAAGAGGACACAATATTTGGCGGATGCCAAGTAAAAACCCCAATGTGGGGAAAACCCTTTGATCAAATCTTCTTATTATTTTTCAATAGTTCAATAGAGAGAGAGAGAGTACATAATACAGATTTACATGCCCAATCATTGTCAAATCAATCTTGTGAAAATAATAGTCAACAACAGTCAACCTGAAGCCCTAACTAGAAAGTCAACGGTAGTCAAATCAGAAACAAATCGTCCCCAAAGTAGCTTGGTCAAAGTCAGTAAACTTGACCTCCAAGAAGGATCAAATTCAGCCCAAAACAATCCCTAAAACTTTAGTCAAACTCAGTCAAACTTCAGTCAACCTTGCGGTCAAATAGGGTTGTGGTCAACATAGGTCAAACTACCCAATCACCTCGATTTTTTTGCCCAGTAGTACAACCTCACAAAATTGGATATCTTCCCTGAAAGCTGCAGTCAAAATTGGTCAATGGACCCTCTATCAAATTTGGTCAACGTTGGTCAACACCTTGAATTTTTCGGCCTGCAATTTGCCCTGCAATTTCATCCTTCAACCACACGTGTGAGAGAGGAAGAGGCTACTCCAAGTTGTACGAGCCAGTCAAGAGAGGAGAGAGAAAGATATGTGATGAGATGAGTGATGTCCAAATGAGGTGAAGGTCACTCTTACTTATACAATTTGATGAGGGTGTGGAGACACAACTGTTGGGCTTCATGAGCCTACATTTGACTCTAACCGACCTTGACAATTTTCACATGTGTGAATAATAAATTCGAAATCACACTTCTACTCATCCAAGCAAGATGATCTTTAGATCAATATTGCACCTCTCAAAAAGAGGAATCCAATAAAAATATCATCTCCAACAGATGAGCTGTCCAAGGTGGAGTTTGGGCCTAGTTTCCAATTATAACACTCCCTCTCAATTAGGGACAAATCCACCTGCCAATCCATCTACCAACATGTACCATCTCTGTCATCCGTGCTCTGCTATGCTCTTCTTTGCTTTGCTGAACCATGAAGAAATAATGAAGAAGAATTGATCAAAAGTGAGTCACAAGACCTTTCCACTCTCCACTGACCCAAAGTCAGTCTAGAGGTAAAACCTTAATTGATCCTATATCAAGATGTTTGAACACCATGCATCCTAGCATAGAGAGTACAACAATACATGATGCGTCTATCGGTAGCACTATGGTCTGTATCATCATTTCCCAACTCATTTACCAAATGAGAGGTACTTCCCATGAGTCGTGGATTACATGGGTAGGATGTATGCTAGGGCATCAGCAAGAGAAGGTGAACCACTCATTTTGCTCATATGCCATAGGAGAAGGTGAACCATTAATCCTATGGATATGCCAACCATAATGGGGTATCACAGGGGAAGGTGAAGCACTCACCCTGTACACAGTGCACCACTAGGGGAAGGTGAACCGCTCATCCTATGGTTTCTCATAGCTCCAAGAAGTGCCCCAAGCCCCTCGGAGCTCCCAAAGCTCAATGTGCAACTCATGCGAGACCCTCATTGGAGGGTCTTTCCATGATTCCAAGTATCTCACGGAAGGTTAAGAATTTGACCTTCCCTAGGGGCTTCGTGAGAATATATGTGACTTACTCATCAGTCTCAATGTGATTGAGCCTTATTGCTCCTCGTTGTACCATATCCCAGATAAAGTGGTACCTGATATCAATATGCTTGGAGCGGTCGTGGAACACAAGATTCTCAAAAAGATGAATCCCACTTTGGTTGTCGCAGTAGATCATGATGGTAAAACATGCTCAAACAACTCACTAAAGAGCTTTCTCAACCAAAAAACTTCATAACAGGGCATACTAGCATAAATGTATTCAACTTCGACGGTGCTTAAAGAAACCGATTTATGCTTCCTTCTCATCCAGGATATTGAAGCAGAACCTAGTGAGAAGCAACAACCAAATGTGCTCTTACGATCCACCACACTGTCAGGACAGTCAACATCAGTATGCCCATGGAGCCTCAAATTCCTGGCAGTGTATCTCAATCTATAGTTGATTGTGCCTCGAAGATATCTCAAGATATTCTTGGCAACAATCCAATGTATGTGATGAGGCTCGACCATAAATTGACTGAACGTATTCACTACGAAGCATATGTCCAGACGAGAGTTCACCAAGAACATCAGGGCCCCCATGACTTAACGATTCTCAGAATGATTTCCCAAATTGGGCCCAACAACACTTCCACACAGCTTTTTGAAGTTGACTTCCATCAGAGTAGTCACAGATTGCAGTCCATCATCCCAAATATTTCAAGTAGCTTCACAATATATTTTCCTTGAGAAGGAAAATCTCACCTGGCTTTTGCCAGACCTCCAAGCTTAGGAAATAGTGCATCAACCCTAGGTCCTTCATCTCAAATTTAGAAGCCAACTCCCTCTTGCATTGATGAATGAGAGGGTTTGCACCTATTAAAAATAGATCGTCTACATAAAGTACGAAAATGAGAGGCCTGTCATTTTCAACCTTGAAGTAAAGGTTTAGATCAACTTCACTTCTTGTAAACCCTAGCTTCATACCAAGCCCTAGGGGATTGCTTCAACCCATTGAGGGCTTTCTTCAATGTGCATACCTGTGATTCTCGGTCCAGAACTTCAAACCCTTTGAGTTTCTCTACATAAACTTCCTCCTTAAGCGAGCCATGTAAGAAAGCAATTTTGACATCCATTTGAAGTAGCTTCCATCCCTAGGAGGCAACAAGGTAAATAATCAAACGGATGGTGGTATATTAGGCAACTAGTGCAAATATCTCATCATAGTCCACAACTTCCTTTTGAGAGAAGCCTCGAGCAATGATCCTGGCCTTGAAATTTTCAACACTCCCATCAACTCCTTGTTTGATTTTGTAAAGCCATTTCGAGGTGACCATAAACTTGTCCTTGGGTCTAGGAACCACATCCTAGACATCATTCTTCTTGATCGACTCATACTCTTTGTTCATTGCATCCTTCCAAACTTGGTTCTTCACGACTTCTTCGAGCGTGCAAGGCTAAGATTGAACAATAGTGCTCTTGGCAGCTAAGTACCCTTGGTACTTGTTTGAATTCTTACTTTCACGAAATTACCCCCTCGGTGCAATGTGTCTCTCAGAATATTCGAGAGTATCTTTGAGCCATGATGGTCTCCTTTTTTAGGAAGAGGGCTCACCAAGAGGTGGATCAATGGGATCCATCATACCTTCAACATTGGGAATCGATTCATCCGTCAGTTCTTCCTGCTTTCCTGCATCTTCATCTTTGTCCTTCCTTGGAATGGGAAGATATATAACCTTCCCAAGGGAATCATCTTCATCGAAGGTGACATCATCTCTTATTTCCACTTCCCTTTGACTAGGCACATAGATTATATATGCCTTTGAAGTTTCACTGTAGCCCACAAATGTTCCTTTCTTCCCAACTGCATCCATCTTGCTTCTCTTTTCTTTCAACACATGAAAATACATGGGACTACCAAAAATTATAAAGTGAAAAACATCAGGTTTCTTACTGGTGAAAATATGAGAATGAAGACTGAAGACTGGTTTGGAGCAGCAAAAACCCTAGAATCCAAAGCTCTGATACCAAATGTTGTGAAACCAGCTCCAAAAAGAGAATAAAAGAGATATCAACACCTTAGAAATAAGCCACTTCGAGGGGAAACCTCCAATACATTACATGAATGAACAATTCTTCAATGATTCAAATTACAAAACCTCCTTTCTATATATAGGAGTCCATGGGGCCACAATGTAATCCTAGCCGACCTAACAATAATAATTTAAAGGCACAATAATAACAATATGGGGGTTACAATGGTACAATAATAACGATAGGGGGTTACACTAACAACAATAAGGGAATATACTAGTAATATAGGGACCTAACATGCCTCTCCTTCAAAAAAGTGTTGTCCTCAATGCTTGAGTAGCTTTGGGTGTACGTATAAAATTTTCACCCACCCATGTAGAATCTCTAGTGGGTAAGTTCTTCCATGATGAGATACTTTGAAATTGATCGATTTCGTAGCTACTCGAGTTCTTGTTTGCGTCACTGCTTTAGGTTTCCGATATGATTTTCCTTCCTCATCAAGATGCGGCAATATTGTTTGAACTGGAATTTTTTCACCTATAACCTTCTTTAAGCATGAAACATGGAAAACAGGGTGCACTCTGAGAAGAAGCAAGAAGCTCCAATTTGTATGCCATAGTACCAATATTTTGCAACACCTTGTAAGGACCACAGTACTTTGGCAATAATTTATTATCCGTCTTAGCTTGCTTGAGGGACATTTTTTTGTATGTTTGTAGCCGTAAAAATACCGAGTCTCCTGCATCAAAACTTCTCTCGCTGCAATGTTGATCTGCTTGTTGTTTCATTCGATTTTGTGCCAATTTTAGGTTATCCTTTAAGAGTTGGAGAACTTGTTCTTTATGCTCGATGTGATCTTCCACTACTTGAACCTTATAATTTTCTCTTAAATATGATGTGATGGACCGTGGATGATATCCATAAATTTCCATAAATGGGGTCATTTTTGCTACAGTATGGAAGGAAGTGTTATACCACCATTCAACGAGAGGTAACCACTTGACCCATTGTGTCTGCTTATCATATACAAAACAATGAAGATATCCTTCCAAAAATTATTTCACCATCTCATTTTGACCATCGGATTGAGGATGAAAAGATGAGCTTTGAGCTAGTTGAGTACCCAAAAAAGAAAATTATTCCGTCAAAAAATTTCCAGTAAAAATGGGATCTTTGTCACTTACAATAATCTTTGGGTTTCCATGTAGCCTTTGAATTGTGTCCATAAATGTAGTAGCAACTGTACCTGCTTTAAATGGATGAGATAATGCACAAAAGTGTGCATACTTGGTAATTCTATCAACTACCACCATGATGACACTCTTTCCTTCAGACTTAGGTAAACCTGTGATAAAATCCATTGAAATCTCCTCCCAACGTTGACTTGGAATGGATAAAGGTTGTAGAAGTCCCGGGGTCTTAATTGTTTCCACTTTATTCTGCTGGCAAACCAAACATTCCGCCACAAACTTTTGAATATCAGATTTAAGGCCATCCCAAAAAAATTCTTTCTTCACCCCGTGGTAAGTTTTTAAAAATCCTGAGTGTCCTCCTAAAGGAGAAGTGTGCAATTCCAGAAGAATCTTTTGTTTTAGTTGGGAATTCTTACAAAGATATAAGCGATCTTTGTACAATAAGGAATCATTTTTCCAACTAAATGTATCAGATGTACTAGGATCTTGCTGCAACTTTTGAATGAGTGTCCATACATCTTTGTCCTTCTTCCATTCATCTCTTGCTTCAGTTATCCAATCTGGTTGGATAATAGAAATGGCACAAAGCAATGCTTCCACCTCTTCATTCTTTCTTGAGAGTGCATCCGCAACAACATTTAGCTTCCCTTTTTTGTAGATTATTTCAAAGTCATAACCCAACATCTTTGTGACCCATTTTTGCTACTCTTCTGAAGATATTCTTTGTTCCAAAAAGTGTTTAAGACTATCATGATCAGTTTTTACCTTGAAGTGTCTTCCCATTAGGTAAGTTCGCCATTTCTTTAGTGCATGCAGTATTGCTAACATTTCATTCTCATAAATAGGTTTTTGTAAATACTTTCCTTTGATTGGACGACTTTCAAAAGCAATGGGTCTTCCTTCCTACATTAAAACTGCACCAATTCCATTTCCTGAGGCATCACATTCCACAATAAAGGTTTTTGTGAAGTCCGGTGTAGCTAAGACCGGTGCTAGGCACATTGCCTCTTTAAGACGTTCAAAGGCCTTAGTTGCTTCAGGAGTCCATGAAAATGCATCTTTCTTCAATAATGTTGTTAGAGGTGCTGCTATTCTCCCATAATTCTTAACAAACTTGTGATAATACCCCGTTAACCCGAGAAATCCTCGCAACTGCTTTATGGTTGTGGGGACTTTCCATTCCTTAATGGCTTTAATTTTGTTAGGGTCTACCTTAACACCTTCGTGAGATACAATATGACCCAGATATTCCACCTCTTGTACTCCAAAGAAACATTTGGATGTTTTTGCATATAATTGTTTCTCCTGCAATAGTTTGAGCACCCTGTCAACATGTTGAACATGATCCCTCCAAGACCTACTGTAGATTAGTATATCATCAAAAAATACTAGCACAAATTTTCTAAGGAAGGGTTTGAAAATGGAATTCATCAACCCTTGAAATGTAGAAGGTGCATTGGTAAGGCCAAAGGGCATGACCAAAAATTCATAATGACCCTCATGAGTTCAAAATGTTGTTTTTGGAATATCTTCAGTCTTCATTCTAATTTGATGATACCCTAAACGAAGATCCAATTTGGTAAAATAAATTGCTCCATGTAATTCATCCAATAATTCATCAATCACAGGAATGGGAAATTTATCTTTAATGGTGAGCTTATTGAGCTCCCTATAATCTAGACACATGTGCCATGATCCATCCTTCTTGTATATCAATACTATAGGAACAGAGAAAGAACTTTGACTAGGTTGAATTATACCCGCCTCTAACATTTCTGCAATCATACGTTCAATTTCACTCTTTTGGACATAAGGATATACATAAGGCCTGATGTTTCGAGGAACACTTCCTGGAATCAAATGAATAGCATGATCACGATCAAGAATAGGTGGGAGTCCTTTTGGAGTTTCAAAAATTTTGGAATGATTGTCCAAGACTTTTTGGAGATCTGCAAAAATAGATGATTTTGATGTTGGAACTTCTAGTGAGCATAATTGTGCAATTATGCCTTGTTGTTATTTCTTTAGAAGCTTTGTCATGACACTAGAGATTATTATCTTTCCTGGCTTCCCTATTGTTATCACCCTAGTAATTCTCAGGTCGTGGGATTTGTATTTATAGTTAAAGAAAACCAGGGGTAACCAAGAACCTCTTTTGAAATCTAGGATCTAGCCTTCCTAAATTCTGGAGAGGGATCTCTCCTCAAGATTTAGCTTGATTTTTGTTATAATATTTTAGGCTAGGTATGATTGGACAATTGGTTTGGTTTGAATGTTTGGTGGGAATAAAAGGTACTTCAAGGTAAACCACAGAGGGATCTACCAGACCATTGGACTATGGAGTCAACTTCTTGGCAAGCAGAGCTAGGAAATAAGGTCAAAAGAGCAAATGTACTAAGGGTAGAGTAGATGACCTTCAAAGGGTTTTGAATAGGCTTTTTTATTAAATGGCAAGATCTGAAAAAAAGGGAAATTAAGAATCCTTAAGTTACAGAAATGAAGATGAAAGAAAGGAGTCAAATAGGGACTAAGAGAATTTAAGAATTCTTAAGTCCAGTTATCAGCAAAAAAAATATCAATGAATAAATAGTAAAAAATAGGGAGCTTTTGACATTAATCTTGTATAAACCTTTCTAGTCAATCATTTAAGACATAAAACATGTAAATGCATGTATGGAACTCAGAAAGATAAACAGTGAAAACAGAAAAACACTTGACTTATCTGATCAGCGCAATAATCCTAAGGTATGATGTCTGTTTGACTTAGTTCTAGTCTGCTGCTTTACAAATTGACTCACAAAAACTCCAATGTATTCAGCAAAAATGTCTATAGAAGTCTTGACAAATTTTATCCCACACAAAATACTTCAAAGGGTGAAGTATTTATACAAAATTACTACAAAATATTTGAGAGACATGTAGGAATATCTATAGGAGAAAATAAATATTATTACATAAAAAGAGGGACAACTGCACAACAAACAGGCAAGTTGTTCTCTTATCAACGAAAATAGAATCGATTTATCTTATCAAAAATTGATTTGTTGCTTTGTTGTAGATGCTTGTTGGCGCTTGGAAACAATATCTTGTTAGAAGATAGCTTGGAAGACACTCTTTCCAATTCACATTCTTTAACATGTGCTTTATCTCTGATACTCTTTACGCTGTCCATTTATTACTCTTCTGTTGTAAAATGAAAAATTTACAACAGTAAAATTGAATTGATTTTTTTATTACCTGATACTCTTTGACTCTACTTTCACACCCGATACACTTTAACTACAAATTTTACCCTTTGATAACTGTAAAGATGAAAAATATGACTGCTTTTGCTTTGCTCAGTTTTCATGCTGTTATATCAAATCAGTGAATTCCTGCCATTGTTGATCACTTGGTATCTTCAGGCTTTTTATTTTTCTGTAGCTTTCATCAACCTTAGTGTACTTTGCAAAGTTGGGGTTGACAATTAAAATGTGCTTAATTTCATTTTGTATAAAAAAACAAGTTCTCAAAGTATTCTAAGATAACTTTGCCAGCTGGGGAACCTTGTGGCAAAGGCTTGTTCACATGTTATTTTGCATATGCTCTGATCTTCTTGTCATAATATTTCTGAACCATTAGTTTTTCATTGAAGCCATGAATGTCTAGAAGACCTGCTTGTGTCAATATAGTGTATTTGGCCAAGAAATTTGTTACTGATAAGTTCATGTCTTTACATCTTTCCTCCAAACTATTCATTATATTTCTTTTATTTAGGACCTTTTTGATTTTTAGTATGGTTTCAGTCCTATCCTGATCAATTTTCATTTCTTCAAGCTCTTCTCTATTTTTACTATTTAGAAATGTAATAAGTTGTAAGGCTTGAGATGGCTTATTGGCAAGCTCTTCTTTTGTTTGTTGAATTTATATTTGTGCTGCCTTCAGTAAATCTCTCTGTTCATAAATGATTTGAATGGAAGGCCACTGTAGATGTATGCCTTGAATAATGTTATTCCAAAGATAGTTTTTTATGTATGACATCTGTTCACTGACATTGACCTATTGTTTTAAGAACTTTACCTGCTCTTGAAGTCTGGTTGCTCTCTGTTCATGTCCCTTAGATGTGATTAGATCATTCTTGTATGAGGATTCGAGATCCTTATTTGACTTCTTTAAGTTATTGATCTTAGTTTTTTTAGGGGAAATTTATTCCATAGATTTAACTAAGTCTGTAGCTCCTGTTCCTTATTGTACCTGTGAAGTAGATGATGTAGTGGCAGAGGTATCTATAGATATTATTGACACTACAGTTGCCAATACTCCTTTTGGTTCCAAATGCTCTGCCAGTGTAGAAGGAACAACAGTACTGACAGTGGGAATGACTGTAGGAATGGAGACCTCATTTGCTCTTTTCAATGTTTCATTTTCCTTTATCAGAATTTATGTCTGATTCTCCATTTCTTTGATTTGGGCTATCATCTTTAGTACTAGCTGCATAGTCTCATCCTTTTCTTTTTGTTGTTTAAGAATCTCTTTTGCCCGTTGATGCTCACTCTGTGGAAGTTTAAGTTGCTTTCTCAAGGCAACAATATCTTCATTCTTTTGCCTTATGAGTGTTTTAGCAACTTCAATATTGGAGGGATCCACTCCAATTTCTATCACCAAATATTCTAAGGACATGATCCTCAAATCCTTAGCATGTAGAGATGCTTTATCTAATTTCATTTGAGTTTGTAAATTAGACACAGTCATTTGTAACATAGTAGCACTCATAGTTTTGTCAACCACCTTTGAATAAAGCATTTCAATGGCACTTCTGTGGAATTCTATCTGATCCAATTCATGTATTGTATCAATGTCCACCTCCATATCTGTCTTTATATAATCAGAAATTGACTTAGGATCATCAAGTGTGGGTTTCATAAATGACATGATCATTTTTTTGGTGGAGTAATTAAAAGGAGTAAGCAATCTGTCTTTGTTTCCTGGATTTTCTTTAAGGAATTTAGAATAAACCTCATTCTTAATTTCCTCATTTCTTTCTCTGATTTGTTTGTATTTCTTTTGAATGTCAAAATCTGTTTCTTCTGCTGCTCTAGAAGAGGATGGAGCTTCTGAATTTACCTGTGTTTCAACCATTTCTTTGTCCTTTTCCTGTGTTAGTACCTTCTCTTTCTGAATTTCTTAAGTGTCTCATTGAAAATTAATGTAGCATCATCATCTGTTTGTTGATCATTTTTGTTAGCTTAATCTTCGTTGTCATCTATGTTGGAAATACTGAGAGGGGGGGTGAATCAATATTTCTTTCAATTAGAGCATTATTTAATCTTCAATTATTATCAGTGTTTGTACAATGATAGTAGCAAACAAGAGGAACACAAATGCACACAGTTTTTAAGGTGGAAACCCACTTCGGGACAAAAACCACCTAATGCTTTTCTAATAATTCTTTTCAACTCCAGTTGAAAATAAAGCTCCAACTTCCTAGAATCTAGAAAATAATTCTTCTCCAGCTCCCACTGGATGGACGCTCCAACGCCTGAGATTCTTCAGTATTCACTGAACGGATGCCCCAACACCCAATGAGCTACAACTCACCCTAGCACCACCCTACCACCCTATAGAAGAATAAAAGAAGAATGGACTCCCGTGCCAGGGAAATTGGTCCACTTTACAATGATATAGAATGATGTAGAAGAAGAAGATATACTAGACCATAACCCAACTTTGACAAAACCACCTAATGATGATCCTAGACCTCCCAATACTGCCTCCTCAACCCTTGGCAGATAGACACTAGTACAATTTGTACAATAATGTATTTACAATGACTAAGTACAATGATACCTTTACAATGATTGTATGCAATGCTGCCCACTTGAAGACTTCATATGATGAAATTCTTGCTGTTGTTATGCACCTTGGTTGCTGCTCTTGTCATGCTACCCTCTGTTGCACCTTGCTTTGCCTTTCTGTCGTATAAAGTTTGGTCCTTTTCAACCCTTGACAACACATGATCTAGCTTTTTCTTGCCTTCTAGGAGCTCGATATTGAATCTAGTGTATCTCTGTCATTTAAGATCCTCAATATCTAATTTTCGTTCTTGTAGTATTCCTCTGAGTCATCTTTCCAATGCCACAGTTCTGACCCAATTTGGATTCTTGAAGAGAGAGTTATACCCAATCTCTCACAATGCCCTAATTATGGACTGTTTCAGAAGAGCGCACTTGTACGGCATGCCACGTGTCATTGTTTCTTCATTTGTTTCTGAAATTGATAGAGAGAAACTTAAAGATAGTGCACTATCTTCCAATTTTTACGGAATTCCAATCCGATACTCAGAAAGACAGTTATGATGATTTTACCAAGGTCACTTCTTTCAGATGAAATTCAGAAGCCTACAAAAACCCTTACTTCCACAGATCATATCTCCAAAAATATTGTGCAACTTGATATAAAATGTTTACTGAAGCTTCCTCAGGATTTTTTCTTCGCCTCAAAAAAATTTCAGCTTCTGAGCCTTCGTAGAAAAAACGTTAGAGAGAAAATGCCACGATGACCTGTTTCAGATGGCCAAATCCCTTGCCTAAGGAGGAAATGAAGATCACAATATATATGAATGCTTAAGTTGAGAGGGGCTTCAACAAGTGAACGTGGTAGGGATCTTAGGAGCTTAAAAAATATTAATTATTACTTTTCAATGACCCATGCCTCAACCCCATGGGGTCTTATCCCACTAACTGGGGTACAAAATTCAAACATGAATATCTCTCAAACCGTGAAGAATTACATGGCGTGTCATATATCAACGGAAACATCTCGACAAGTAGAAACCATAAAAAGAATTATTGACCTAGAATATATTAATTTGGTAGGTAAAAATTCCCATGCAATATTGGGTTAGCCCCTGGTGCTGCTTGGGTTGACATCAATGACAACCACTGATCAACAATCTCTCCCTTTGGCATTGATGGCAACACAAGTACTCCCCATGTGATCATGACACCTCTTCCTACAACATTCTCTCCCCCTTTGACATCAATGGAAAAGGGTAACTCCCCCTGAAACACAACCATCCTGCGGACCTGTACACACTTCCACTCCCACTGACACATAATCATCCTGCAGACCTGTACACACTTCCAATCTTGATTTATATTCTTGAAAAGGGAAAATATAATGAGAACTTGGGAGAATCCCAAGATTTTGACGAATATATTCAAATGCTTCACGAGGTAAAGGTTTAGTGAAGATATCAACAATTTGTTCTTTTGTACAAACATACTCAAGTTTGATATTCTTTTCAACGACTTGTTCTCTAAAAAAATGATATTTGATCAGAATGTGTTTTGTTTTTGAATGCATGACAGGATTCTTGGAGATGTTGATGGCACTAGTGTTGTCACAGAATATGGGAATAGGCTCACTGAATTGTACTTGAAGATCTTGCAAAGTTTGTTTCATCCAAAGAACTTGAGTACAACATGATGCTACTGCAATGTATTCCGCTTCTGCTGTAGATAACGAGATTGAAGTTTTTTTTTTTCTCAACCATGATACGAGACAACCACCTAGATAGAATGCTGCTCCACTAGTACTCTTACGATCATCAACGCTTCCTGCCCAATCTGCATCTGTAAAGGCTTGAATAATGAGATTGTTACCCTTGGGATACCACAAGCCATATTCTTCTGTGCCCTTTAGATATCAAAGAATTCTTTTGACGGCAATAATATGTGATTCTTTTGGTGCTGCTTGGAATCTTGCTACTTGTCCAACTGCTTGCATAACATCTAGCCGAGAGGTTGTTACATATAGAAGACTACCAATCATATATCTGTACAACTTCTGATCCACATCTTTAGATGAGTCTTCTATGCTCAATTTTCAACCTGTTACCATTGGAGTAAGGACAGGTTTGCAATATTCCATTTTGAATTTCTTGAGCATCTCCTTGATGTACTTGGCTTGACATATAAATATTCCTTTCTCTTGCTGAGATATTTGAAGCCCTAAGAAGTATTTCAGCTCACCAAGTAAAGACATCTCAAACTCACTTTTCATCTTTTTAGAAAAGTTCTTACTTAGTCGATCATCATTGCTACCAAATATTATATCATCCACATATACCTCAACAATTGTTAAATTATCTTTATCTATTTGTACATAAAGATTGCTATCAACAGTACCTTTCTTGAACCTTTGTTGACATAGATATCCATCAAGACGAGCATACCATGCTCTGGGAGCTTGCTTGAGACCATATAGGGCCTTCTTTAACCTGCAGACATAGTATTCTTTTTGTGATAGTAGAAAACCTTCAGGTTGTTCGATGTAAACTTCTTCTTCTAATTCTCCATTCAGAAATGCTGACTTAACATCCATTTGGTAGACTTTGATTTTTCTTAAGCATGCATAGGCGAGAAACATTCGAATGGCTTCCATTCTGGCAACTGGTGCAAATGTTTCATCGAAATCAATTCCTTCCACTTGTGCATAGCCTTTACAAACCAATCTTGCTTTGTTTCTGGTAACCTGCCCATCTTCATTCAATTTGTTCCTGAACACCCATTTAGTCCCAATGAAATTTTTATCTTTTGGTCGTGGAACTAATTTCCAAGTGTTATTCTTCTCAATTTGATCCAATTCTTCATTCATAGCTAATACCCAATGTTCATTTTGGCTGGCTTCCTCAAAACTACTAGGCTCAAAGGTTGCTAGAAAAGAAATGTGAGCTTGTTGTGATCAACGAAGCTTTCGATCTTCATTTATGTCACCAATGGTTTGATTTGATGGATGGTTCCTTTGAATCCACTCTTTTGTTCTCCTTGGAGGAGCTTCTTGTTTTTGTTCTGGTATATCTTGATGATCATTGTTTACTTCTTCCTCGTTGATAGTTGCTTCTTGTTCTACAATTTTATCTGTGTCTTTTTCAGCGTCTGTCTCAAGTTTCAAATATTCTAGATCCTCATCATTACTCGCTAGAACACCATCTTCGTCAAATGTAACATTTATTCTCTCCACTATCTATTTTCGTCTTAGATTATAGCATTTATAGGCCTTTCTTTTGCGTGAGTAACCAAAAAAGATACCTTCATCAACACGTGATTCAAACTTCCCAAATTTTGATCTTCTCTTTTGATATAACATTTTCTTCCGAAGATTCTGAAATATTTTACATTAGCTGGTTTTCCTTTCCATAATTCATATGGAGTCTTGTTGCAATTATTTCTGAGAAGACTTCAGTTGATAATGAAGACTATCGTATCAATTTCTTGAACCCAGATTTTTTCATCCAATTTTGAGTCCTTCAACATTGTTCTACCCATTTCCTGTACAGTTCTATTCTTTCTTTCAGCAACTCCATTTTGCTGAGGTGTTCATGTTGTTGAAAATTGCCTTTTTATTCCATTTTCTTCACAGTATTGCTGAAATGATTTGGAAGTGAATTCTCCACCATTATCTGATCTTAAACACTTTATTTTCAAATTAGTTTCATTTTCAACCAACTCCTTGTAGATATTAAAGCACTCAAATGCTTCATATTTTTTCTTTAGGAAACTGACGGCTGTCATCCTGGTATAGTCATCTATCATCAACATGAAATATAATTCTCTGTCTAAGAATTTTGTTCTCACAGGACCACATAGATCAGTATGTATCAATTCCAACAGATGTGATGAAAAGTGTTCTTTTGTTTTAAATTGGACTTTTGTCTGCTTGCCATGCCGACATGCCTCACATAGTGTGTTGGAAGGTTTTGAGATTTTTGGCATTTCTCGTATTGCTTCCTTTTTTCTTATCCTGACAAGATTGTCAAATTTTATGTGACCCATTCGTTTGTGCCATAACCAACTTTCATCTTCTTTATCTAGTAGACATGCTTTAGTTGCTTCATCTAGAACATATATGTCATTTGGAGCTCGACTTGCTGTAGCCACAATTTTACCATACCTGCCTTTCCTGATTTCACATTTTGTGGAGTTGAATAGCATTGTGTGTCCTTGATCACACATTTTTCCAACACTGAGCAGATTGTGATTCATGTTTTCGACCAATAGAACATTCTTGGCTATAACATCTTTTCTTCCGAGAGTGACGATACCTGATCCTATAACATTTGAAGATCCATAATTTCCAAAGGATATGGTTCCATCCTTCTTCTCTTTCAGAGATACAAATTTCCTTCTATCTCCAGTCATTTGTGTTGAGCAACCACTGTCAACATACCACGCATCTTTCTTTTTTTGAGCCTTGAGAGCAAGAGCACAATTATCAGTCTTCTTCTTCTTCCATGTTCGTTCATTCTGTGGCTTCGAATATTCTTCTGGAGGATTTTCAAGTCTACAGTCTCTGGCTATGTGTCCAAATTTCTGACATTTGTAACATTCCATATTATTTCTTAAATTTTCAAATCTATTGATGTTTCGTTGAGCCCTGGGAGGTTCATATTTGAATAATCTCTTGGAATTGTATTGGTTCATAAAGTACGTGCGACATTCTACAACTTTATGACCAAATTTTCCACATGAATAACAATAGCCATGAAAAATATGTTGATACCTGGATAAAAATCTTCGTCGAGGAATCGTCTTCCAAGGATGTGCTTGCGAATCTTGTCCAATGAAGTCTTCATGTATGTCAAATCTCATAGGTTCATTGTATTTTGTTGTAGAAAGTCTTGCTTCTTCTGCTTTGTAACCGAGGCCAGTTTTGTCGTTGTAAGATCGTTGATTGTTGATGAGTTCTTCCAATGCCCTTGAGCTGTTGGCATAGTTTTGGACAGTTTTTCCCTTCTTCACTTCCTTACGCAGCGAGACTACTTTGGCTTCTAATGCTTCCATTTCTTGATTGCTTTCTTCCAACTTTTTTTGAAGTGACTCTTCAATACATTTTTTTTCTTCAACCTCAATTTTGAGACCTTGAACTTGTTCTTCAAGAGTGTTGGAACGGATCTTCTCAGCATTGAGCTATTTTATAAGCTTGATTGCCTCCTCATAAAATTCTTCTATGTTCAACCCTTCTTCTTCATTGTTTGATACTTCTTGTTTATTGTTCTTGGCCATAAACAATACTTTGTCATTGGCTTCTTCTTTGCTGTCACTTTCTTCATCGGATGAGGAGCTATCTTCTTTAGAGAGAAAGTTCTTTTTGGATCCTTTATTTTTGCCTTGCTTGTTGAATTTCTTAAAGCCTTTCTTTCCTTTTGAGTTGCCATCACTTTTGTTTGGACATTTTGCTACGAAATGCCCAACCTCACCACAACCAAAACATATCAATGGAAGTTTACCTTTGAATTTTCCCTTACCGGGTTTTAATTTTCTCATAAAGTACGCATATTATTCATCTGAAAGACCTTCTCCATCATCTCTCTTTTCTTCACACTTGCAAGTGCATGTCATTTCAATTGAAGGTTGTTTGTCCTTATTGGTTTTCTTAGATGCAACAAACGCAATTTCTAGATTTGAAGTACCCTTTTCTTCATCAAGTCTAATTTCATATGCTATGAGAACTCCATGTAATTCTTCCTTGCTGAGTTTGTCCAGATTTGCACTGTATTCTAAGACCGATACATTTGGGTTGAATCTCCCTGGTAACGTTCTAAGAATCTTCCGTATAATAGTCTTCTCGTCAACTGGCTCTCCCAATCCTTCCAGAGTATTGGTTATTTCATCAACGTATTGAAAGTATGCAGCAATGTTGCAATCTTCTTTCATTTTGAGTTGCTCAAATTTTGCTCTATAGATTTGAAGCTTTGCTTCTTTGACATTTGAGTCACCTGCATATATATTCTCAAGCTTGTCCCATACATTTTTGGCGGTTTTACAACCCAACACCTTATGATAAGAAGATTCAATAAGTCCACTGATAATAATATTCTTTGCTTTTGCATCATTTACCAAATTCTTCTTACCTTTTTCATCCGCGGTTGATGTAAATCCATTTTGAACAGTGTCCCATACTTCGTAACCTTGCGCCAAGAGATAGACCTCCATTCTTCCTTTCCAAAGTGCATAATTATTTTCATTGAATAGAGGTACACCATTCTTGGTATGCTCCATGACCTCCTTCATGCTGTTAAACTGCTATTGAAGGAACCAAGCTCTAATCCCAATTGTTGGAAATACTGAGGAGGGGGGGGGGGGTGAATCAGTATTCCTTTCAATTAGAGCATTACTTAATCTTCAATTATTAACAGTGTTTGTACAATGATAGTAGCAAACAAGAGGAACACAAATGCACATAGTTTTTAAGGTGGAAACCCACTCCGGGACAAAAACCACCTAATGCTTTTCTAATAATTTTTTAATATTCAACTCCAATTGAAAATAAAGCTCCAACTTCCTAGAATCTAGAAAAGCATTCTTCTCCAGCTCCCACTGGATGGATGCTCCAATGCCCGAGATTCTTCAGTAGTCAACTGAACGGATGTCCCAACACCCAATGAGCTACAACTCACCCTAGCACCACCCTACCACCCTATAGAAGAATAAAAGAAGAATGGACTCCCGTACCAGGGAAAATGGTCCACTTTACAATGATATAGAATGATGTAGAAGAAGAAGATATACTAGACCATAACCCCAACTTTGACAGAACCACCTAATGATGATCCTAGACCTCCCAATACTGCCTCCTCAACCCTTGGCAGATAGACACTAGTACAATTTGTATAATAATGTATTTACAATGACTAAGTACAATGATACCTTTACAATGATCGTATGCAGTGTTGCCACTTGAAGACTTCATATGATGAACTTCTTGTTGCTGTTATGCACCTTGGTTGCTGCTCTTGTCATGCTACCCTCTTCTGCACCTTGCTTTTCCTTTATGTCGTAGAAATTCTAGTCCTTTGCAACCCTTGACAACACATGTCTACCTTTTTTTTCCTTCTAGGAGCTCGATATTGAATCTGGTGTATCTCTGTCATTTAAGATTTTCAATATCTGATTTTCGGTCCTATAGTATTCCTCTGAGTCATATTTCCAATGCCACAGGTCTGACGCAATTTGGATTCTTTAAGAGAGATTTATACCCAATCTCTCACAATTCCCTAATTATGTATTGTTTCAGAAGAGCGCACTTGTACGGCGTGCCACGTGTCACTGTTTCTTCATTTGTTTCTGAAATTGATAGAGAGAAAAGTGCAGATAGTGCAATATCTTCCACTTCTTACGGAATTCCAATCCAATACTCAGAAAGATATTTATGACGATTTTACCAAGGTCACTTCTTTCAGATGAAATTCAGGAGCTTGCAAAAACCCTTACTTCCACAGATCATATATACAAAAATATTGCGCAACTTGATCTAAAATTTTTACTGCAGCTGCCTTAGGATTTCGGCTTCACCTCATAAAAATTTCAGTGTCTGAGCCTTCATAAAAAAAAAATTTAGAGCGAAAATTCCACGATGACCTATTTCAGATGGCCAAATCCCTTGCCTAAGGAGGAAATGCAGATCACAATATATATGAATGCTTAAGTTGAGAGGGGCTTCAACAAGTGAACGTGGGAGGGATCTTATGAGCTTAAAAAATATTAATTATGACTTTTCAATGACTCATGCCCCAACCCCATGGGGTCTTATCCCAGTAACTGGGGTACAAAATTCAAACATGAATATCTCTCAAACCGTGAAGAATTACATGGCGTGCCATATATCAACGGAAACATCTCAACAAGTAGAAACCATCAAAAACATTATTGACCCAGAATATATTAATTTGGTAGGTCAAAATTCCCATGCAATATTGGGTTAGCCCCTGGTGCTGCTTGGGTTGACATCAATGACAACCACTGATCAACAATCTATCTCTATGGCCTTTTCTTCTTCTACAGTAATCATTCTAGCCTTCTTGTTGCAAATTGTCTTAAATTTATTTTCTATAATGGTTTCTGCTAAATAGCCTTCTTCTTTTCTAGGTCTTTTATTGGGCATTTCTGCTTGTTTTCCAACTGTAATCACCTGTGTATTATCCATATATTTTCCCTGCATGTTATCTGTGTGCATTCCCTGTGTATCATCAATCAATGTGTTTGCAACCCATTCAATCTGATTAACATAATTTTCAATTTGTGGCTTTGATTCATGGAGGAATGGAGTTAACTTACACTTGACCCTGAGGTTACTTAAAACACCTTGAGGGTCATAGTTCCAGCGAAAGCTTTCTTGGAACTTAAATTTTGATAATTTGCTGACTATCTATTTCAAAGCATCTCTGCTATTGACTATGAAGGGGGCAGTTTGATTTTTTAGTTTGAACTATGCTTTCTTTTTGGAAGCTATGAAATTCACTGCATCTGCATTCAAGATCTGTCTCAAGTACTCCAAAGAAAAAATTTTGGTAGTTAGAAACTTGGGTAATTTGTAAGGAGCCAGGAGTGCACCATATACTCTGATTTCTGTGTGATTTTTGTACAAATACCAGTCTCCTACCTTACATTTTTCATACAACTGTAAAATTCTCTTGATGTCTTCATTAATCTGTAAAATTCTCTTGATGTCTTCATTAATCCTTGGTGGTTCTGCTTTTTTCAACAAATTCATGGTAGGTTTAATAAACAAATCATTGAAGTCTTTATAGCTAAATTCACTACTGTCTTTTCTGAGTAAAGAAGTCCATAATACCACTGAAAGAGGTTTACCTTCCATATCCATCTTCTGTAATGCAATAGGGAAATTTTCTGCCTCAAAAAATAGGAAGAGGTATAACAGATAGGATGAATATCTGAATACTCCTTCCTCAGGTAATTTAGTCAACTGATAATGCATATTATTAGCAATGAATTTGGCAAAGTTGAAGACTAGTTCTGGATGTTGTCCTAGAGACAAGGTAGAGAGGAAACCTAGAATGGAGGCATCTATAAACTCATCATTAGCATAGCCTAGAATGAATGAAAGCATGGAAATGATTTTTCTAGATCCCTCAGGGAAGTCAAAAGTGTCATAAGGTGGATTTACCTTAGGAATGTCAACATGGTTGGGACAGAAGTTTTGAAAGATCATGAATATTTTAGGAAAGTCCTAATCTAGATAGAGCTGTGTTAAATCTTCAATGGACAATGATACTGCTCTTGGATCGTGGCTCAGTTGGAGCATATCATTGATGGCTTCAGCAGTTATGTAAAACATGAACTCTCTATCTTTATTTACCATACATCTTTGGTCAGGGATATAGTGTAATTGACATAACCTAATGAAATATTGAGCTTGATGGGTGATGGGGACCACATATTTAGGCAAGTTTTAGTCCCATACAAGTATATCACTTTCCACTTTCTTCACAAATTTCTCATGACACCAGTTATGTACTTCAAGTAGATCGAACTCTAAGGTAGCATCAGAAATTCTATAGTCTAAATCAATCAAAGGACTACTCTCTTCAGAGGTGACAGGTGGCTACAAAGGTCTAACTGCTTCAGTGGAATCTGCAGTTAGGGCAGGAGTAGGTTTATTGATTTTTGAAGGTTTAGGGTTTGGAAGCTTGCAGGAGGTAGGCTTCTGAGGTTTGGGACCTCCAGTCTTAGGAGTAACCTTCTATTTTGTCATTTTGAAAAAAACTGAGCAATATTAGGTTATTTTCTTAGTTTCTTTTTGGAAATAGAAGGCTAATTAAGCTGCTTTTGGAAAAATTCAGAATCTGGGCGAGGGTTTTAGGATTAAAACCCAGATTTACAATGTGCAGAGGACTGGAAAAATAGATTTCAACCGTGGAAATTGCCTTTATATGGATGAAAATACTGAAAAACTGAATATGGAGGAGAAGGAAAATTCTGGGAAAATTTTGACAGGGTTCCCCCTATTTCTTCAAGGTTTGGGCACTTTTAGTTTAGGCCATCTATATTTCACAAAGTGACTGGTTTCAATTTTCTTTTGAATTTATGAAACGCGGGTTTTGGAATTCAGAGAAATACATTTTTAAAGGTATAATGGTGGTCGAGGAGGTTTTCAGGATTGTACCAGTCTTCAAACTAGTCGCATTTGCTTGGTAGAAGGCGTGGAGAGTGTTCGGCGGCGAATTTCAAAGGGGAAATGGCTTTAGAACGACAAACTGGTTCGCAAAAGGCTCTGCAATGGTGTCTGTGAGTGATTTCTCAAAGGATGAAGGCGCAAAGGTATGCAAATAATAAAAACTAAGGTTGAAACCTTAAGTTTTATCAATATACATAACATTTATTACAGGTCGAAGTTAATGGCGAGAGTGGTTTTTTCATTGAAGGTGAAACCATTAGTGGTTATCGCATTGCTCCTGGGCGGTAAACGATTTTTCACTTTTGGAATGTGATCCAATAGAAATGAGACACGTATAAGATGGTGGTTTCATGAAATAGCTTTTATCGCATTATTTTTTACAAACTTTGCCCGATCACTTTTGTTGTGCGATATGAGATCCGCACCGTCGAATCTGACTTCGTGATGCGAATGGCTGAGATGCATCGGGAAACTACGGGACAAGGGAAAGTGCGACCCGGGTTCATTATCATCTATTAGTATATTTTTGGCTTCTGTGATCCATCAATAAATTCTGAAGAAATCTTTCGGTAATAATCACATTATCATGAATAAAGTCGACGCGTTTCGAACCAACCAGTGTGGTTCATCATCAGGACTAGGTGAGAGATCAGATCAGTCATTAATTTAAATAGATGTAGGAGATGCAAAGAAAACAGATATAACAACTATTTTGACTAAGAAATCCAAATATATGTTTTCTTTGCATCTCCTACATCTATTTAAATTAACGACTGATCTGATCTCTCACCTAGTCCTAATGATGAACCACACTGGTTGGTTCGAAACGCGTCGACTTTATTCATGATAATGTGATTATTACCGAAAGATTTCTTCAGAATTCATTATCATATGTTTATTTTGATAGGGATGATCGACGGTTAATAATTAACGCGATGGGAATGTTGGGGCATGAAGGTTGTTTGTCACGTTTAATTAGAATCATAGGATTAAAGAGATTAGGATGATCGGACGGTTGAGGTTTAACTTGAGGACGCTGCGAAAATGGAATGGATAATGGGTTTCTAATATATAAAATGAGTTTATGTATAGAATGGGGCGGGTCAAATAAAGGTTTAGCCAAGGTTCAGAATTTATATGAAACATGAGGTTTCACATATTATGAAAGGGAAAAGGCTTAAGGCAAAATAAGCTTAGGATTTTAACCTTGGGTTAAGGGTAATAGGGAAATGGAATAATGATGTAAGTATTTTTTTTGCGTTGTTTTAAATACACATAATGTAAATAAAATATGCCTTTTGTATTATTTTAACTTTATTATATAGTTTTAGACAGCGGAGGGGTCTAATAACCATAGGGGAAATGGGTATATTTTTATGGGTAGTTTTATGTCAAAGGGGTAATTTCGAGATGTTACTTCAACATGTGATTAATATCTTTGAATAAAAGCATATAATAAGGGGTTTTTTTGGGATATTAAAATAAAAGGGAGTTATATTAATAGGACTAGGATATTTGATAGGGAGTTATTAAAATATGTTAAGTGTTAATATGAAAAGGAACAATCAATACTCAAAAATTCATAAATAAAACTAAGGAAAGTGAAAATTAAAGCTTTATTTTCATAACTCATTCACTTTTACTTAGTATATCATGTTTTTTGAGGGTTTTATGCTTTGTAAAATGGGGGAAGTTAATTAAATGGGCCTTTATGTAACATTTAAGTAAGAAAAGAGTTCTTACTTATGAAGTAAAATGGTGATGAGTGCATGAAGGGGTAAATGATGAAAATTTCTGGGATTAATATAGAAACTTAACATTTTCAACTAATCAGTCTTTGAGCCTTGGGTCCAGTCCCAACAGAAGTCAAGGAAGTGCCTTGAGCCTCTTTTACTGGTAGTCTAGAATATCAAATTGCTATGGGGAGGGGAAATTAGTTCTTTATATCATGGTGAAAGATATTTACAATGATGTTTCCCACCTTCTTTTACCTACCTAGTTATAACTTCTAAGATTTTTTCTTCCATTTTGATCAGGTGCATTTGAGCTAGCAACCTTACAACATTTTATTCTTTTTGAAAAGCAGTAAAATTGTTCTAATTTTGCACTTATTTCATCCAAGAATCCAAATTAAACTGTTGGATTCTTTTATTCTCTACCTAATTATTGAATTGTTATGATTAAACTGTATGACAATTCTTTATTCACTATCTACAACATTTGAAATTGAAAGATGACAAGTTAAGATTAAAATGTTCAACTCATCACAGATTATGGCATTTATTGACACTCTGCCATAATCAACTACAAAAAGTAAAAGTAGTGGCATTTAGACTTGCACACTCTCATGTTTTATTCATCCTTTTTCTTTTGGGGTGTTAGCGCTCAAATCTACCTCAGGCTGAAATGAAGTAAAACTCAAGGCTACATCAAACCACGCTCAGCCTCGTAGCTATCCCTACGAGGGCAGGAGAGGGCTCTCTCCGTCAATCTCGAGAAAATGAGCAATAGGATGCGAGATGACTTACAATAAGAACTGATTTTAGGCTAGTAAAGAGATAGGTATGTTTGATTTTTTGGTTTTTGGGTTTTCGCTGGAGAAATGGGAAAACAGATTTTGGGTCCGGGGATAAGGTCAGACCTTTGCAGATTTCGAGTTGGGGCGAGGTAGGTGAATGTCTTGATGCTTTTGATTGAATATATGAACATATCAGACCGACGAGGAGCTGAAGAGGGCAAAGAAGAACTTGGATCCTCTCCAAACAGTCGAAAACATATAGAACTAACTGAATTCAAAGGCAGAGCACTGTAAACAATGGATTCAACCTCATCTACTCATTCAAATTAGTTCAGAAGCATATGAAAGGATGGCATACATTTAAACATGAAGAAACTTACAGTAAACAAAGAGGAAACACCATCAAGAACAGAACACCACAAGGATCCCAACAAGTGCCGCAAAACCCCTGATCTTTCCTTAGCCAAAATATGAAAATATGTACAATGATATCAAAAGTCTCCCAAGAGTCCAACCTGTAGAATGCCTCAGAAATTACAATATATAGATCACTCTAACACCTTTCCCCACCTCTAGGGGTCGAATTCGCTCTTCAGGGATCAGTTTCAACCAATTCTAATCATGGAACTACAATCTAGGCAGCTAACAACTTGCCTCTAAAAGAGTGGAAACTGATCCATTACATGATTTTTTACCCTTTTGAGAGTGAATCTTCTAGAATAGATAAAAATAAGCCAAAGTTACATGCCAAACATAAATTTACATCATAAAAACCCAAAAATTCCATCCACAAACAAAACTGGTCCATACTAGGCGAAAATCTGAGCTGGCAGTTGAAAATTCAGCAAAAATTTAAGTGGGTCGCATTTGAGCCGAGTGGGTCGCATTACTTTCAGCCTGAATTTGAGGTACTTCCCGGCATCCAAATTGATCTCATGATAGCTCGTTGGAAAGCCCTGGATGTTTACTATCCAACCCAAGTGGAATTTCCCAATTTGGAGCTCATTTGACCCTCCAAAACTTCTTACTCCCAGAAGTACTTCCTGCTGGTGCAAAAGGTGGCAGCAAGGTGGTTTTCAAGGTGTTTTTGAGCTCTTTGACCATCCAGACTCTGATGAAATGCTTAGGTAATGTCTGAGGATGCATAAATAACCATGAAAAATCCAAAAATGCAAAAATTTCCTCCAGCAAGTGTCCCGAAAAAAAGTGAGCATATGAGTGCGAGACCCACTTAACTGAAAAACCTGTTTTTTGACCCAAAAATTTCAAAATGACAAAATTTTCTCCGAATTTGCTCAAATTCGGAGCGGAGGTCCTCCATCATGTATCTTGCTCAGTCAATGAAGCCTCGGCCAAAATCCAAAGTGGATTAGGCCTTTTCCGCCGTCTTAGTGCTTCACGCAACCTCCTCTTCAGAATCTTCATTCTCGCTTTGCAGACATGCATGCGAGCCCAATAATGGCCTTTCATGTGACGAAGCATGTCTTTGTCCCGATTGGCCTTCGCCAACAATTTCTCCAGATGAATGTTCACATGTGTGAGTACAGAATCTCGGTCAGCTGGTGTCATGTCACCAGGTCTCTTTCGATTCCACTGTCGGTCCTCACGGATTTGACGCAGCTCATAAAATGTGAGCTCATCCTCAAGCTGTTTGTTGCGCTGCTCCAAATAGTTTATCACCCACCGAGCCTTCTCGCAATTGATCTTCACTTGTCAATCTAATCCCTCTTTGCTCCCCGGATGACTTCCTCGCCTTCGAGCTAGAGCTCAGACCAACATCAATGACTCTGAAATCCACAGGTCCCGGTCCTGACAGCTCCTCATCATGCACGGGCCTCGGGCTCGGTCCCGTATCCGACTGCGCCGAAGAAGAAGGCGAGACCCCTTTGACATCATGTGGAGATAATACTCGCTCTGCTGATGGAGTCGGCAAGACCCCTTCCACCCCGGGTGGAGATAATACTCGCTGTGTAGCTGCAAATAAGGCCCTGTGGCCTCGCTGATATGTCAGAACCAATGGAGCGCTGATATGCTCAACCTCAGGAATGTCCAGCTGGTGTGAAGGCTCTCCCGCATCATGAACTGTCTCGGGAGGCGGTTGTGGCACTGTGAAAAAGTCACGAGAAATGAAATCCTCCCAAGTGATGCCCTGCTCTGCCAACTGATGTAACACTATGATCTTGATCAAAGCGTAATGGTATATACTCCTGTACTGCTGCGCTGGGCTCGTCTTATTTTGCACAAAAATCACCATCCTCTCTATGTTGCGATATATGAAGTACGGAATATTCATCATACGTACCCTTGTGAAGTGCATCAACAAACGAATATGGTACGCAAAGAGACGAGCATATCTGCCCTCACAACTAAAATACTGAATGATGAGTTTCATCAGCGGTGCAAACTCATCCCTCAAGAATCTGAATGGAAAAACTCTGCTCAAGTAACTCATATATCCAGTTTGAATGTATGGCTCATAGTGGAATTTCTCTAAATGCTGACGTTTGTTCCATTCCTCGCCCATGTTTGGTATGCCAGTGGCTTGAGCAATAGTCAAGGGTGACAAAATGAAATCAATCCCGGCAAGATTTACCCGGCCATCCCGTAAATGTAGAACAAACAGACGAGCCAGTTCACGATGAAGCCGGGTTTGTGCAATCATCTCACAAAATCGAAAGCATGACAAATACCGAAAACAATCCATTGCTAGTGGACATGCCTGCAACCGAGCCAAAGAAGTAGGCTCCTCTCTGCGATGATTACCACCTTTGATAACTCTGTGATACCCCCGTGGCACATTACCTTCAGTCGTGGAATCACTGCCTGACTCTTGCTCATACACTGACTCTGTCTTTGACATGGCTTTGATCAAGATATTGGCACTATGTATACTGATATAAATGCAGTGAAAACACAGTTATAATGTATGTTTCAACACCCAATAGATATCCCCCACTGTCAAAGTACCATAAGGAAACAAACAATGATAACATCTCTGTTTTAGGTGGATTGAGATAAAAGCACAGTCTCTGTTTTAATTGCAAGTGAAATTTGACAAATGGTAGCATGCAGCCTTTAGAATACTGGATAAAAATTTTCAAAGGGAACAATGAGTATAAGGCTGTGTTTGTCAATGGGAAGTGAACAATGAGTATAAGATTGTGTTTGTCAATGGGAAGTGAGACACAATATGACAATGATCACCATGAAACACAAGCCATGACAGTGGTAAAACAATAATGATGACAACGGTGGTATAACGAGTTTGAAGGCAGTGGGGCTTTGACAATACATGCAAAGGTAGATATATCAATCATATAAGGTGGGAAAATACTCATAAAACCATCCATATGTATTTAAAAACCCTGAGGAACAAATCTTCCATGAATGTAGGGTTTCACTTTTCCATTCAAATGTTTAAAGTCTTCAAGATACCACAACCACATTTAAAATCTACTGAGCAATAGTTTAGAACCTGTTTGAAGGCAGCTGGAGATGATTTAAATCGAAACTGGGCGCCCAACGCAATTTTTCTGAACTCTGTTAGCAAGTGGGTCGCATGCGATCAAGTGGGTCGCATTTGCCAAGTGGGTCACATGCGTTATAATTTACACTGGAGAAAATGCCCAGGTGGGTCGCATTTGCCAAGTGGGTCGCATGCGCCCAAGTGGGTCTCACGACCTCCAAACTCTGTCAACAATTCTCCAAAACACGATTTCGGCCTCCAAACTCTTGATTTCGACTTCTATGCTGCGGATTTTGGAAAATGAACTTGTTTTCCATTTTATACATGAGGAAAATATCTTTCACAATCAGATTTGATTTCAAATCTATTTGATAACCCACATTACAATGTTTTTGCATTTTTACATTTGGCTTTTTAATACAATATCTCTCTTTTGGCTTTTCTGAGTTTTGAACTGATGATTTGGTTGTCTCTTGCAGGGATATGGCTCTTTAGCTTAGGAAAAGATCAGAGGTCTGCATTGAAACTTCTTCTTGGTGAAATGAATACAATTTATTACAAAAATAAAATTGAACAATTTCTAGTTCCAAAACAGAGTTTTGGACTAGAAATGTTTTCAAATGCTAATGATAATAAAAACATGAAATCAAAATTTACGGAACCATCCTCATCCTGCGGGCTTTATGAAATGTATGAAAATGACTCGAAAACCCTAGACTCTAGGACTAAAGACACTTATTGACATTTAATGACCATAAATGAAATGATGATGATTTTGAGTGATTTTTGGGAAATTTTTTAAATAGCCCTGCAGGTGTAAGCATGAGGAAACATAAGACAACAGACCCCTTCGTGAGTCAATGGCATGCTCCTAGCGAAATTCAACGAAGTGGAACAAGCGAGACCCATAAGAATGAATATGAAAAAAACGAAATGATCACTGATGGAGGGCTGTAGGGACCGACTCTAACATGGGGTATATTATTTTTTCTAAGTCCTTTGATTTTTCTTTTAGGACTTTTTACCCTCTTTTTAATTTTTTGATCTTTTATTTTTTACAAAATATGGGAAAATAACTTGCAGAAAGCAAAGTTTGTACATATTTACAATACTACCATCAGTCAAGTCAAAATTATGAATCCTATATTTATAGGTTACTAACATCGACTTCACTTGGGGATGGCATTTCCTGGTGGAATGTCAAGAACTCTAAGATCAGTAGCCTTCAACTTTAACCTTGGTGATCTTGTAATTGCCTTCAGATTTCTGCAAACTGGAATCTGATATGAAACTAAAACAACACACAAAAATTTTCAAACCAACTTATAGATCGTAAACTCTTTAGGAACTCATCCTTGGCTTTAAATATTAATGAAAAACTAGTTGAAAATTAAAAACTAAAAAATATGCTCAAAATTATGAGCTTATTGGCACTCATCTACCTACTCTAATCTACTAGAAATATTATTGAATCAGGTAATACAAAAATGCCAATGAAGCCAATCAAGTAGATGTAAAATTAAATGGATAACTTGACTGCTTGTGATCAAAATTGGAAGAATATTATGATAATGTGCCTTTATAATAAATGATATGATGTGTAAAGGCCACTTTTGATGTATTTGATCCTTATAGAGAAAAAGTGTTTGCAAATTTGGGCTAAAAAATTCCCCATATAATCTGATATAGGATCAATAAAAGCATGATGTATGTTATTTACTTCTAGGACTTCAATGACTAATTGTTCAGTTGAATTATGAATATTAGACCATGAAACTATTTCTTCAGTCTTGTGTTTGGAAGAATAATCATCTTCAATATGCAAGTCAAAATGCATTACAATTTCTTCTTGCTTTGGATAAGGAAGATTTTCAAAGAATTTTTTAGGATTTCGAAAATTGTATCACTGAATTTGAGAATGCAAAAGTTTAATTTCAGTTTCATAATTTTTAGAATTTATATCAAGAAGCCATTTTTTAGCTTGAGGAGAACATTTTCTTGATTTAAAAATAAGAAAAAGAACTTTTAGAAAATCCTCATCAAATTGAAAATCTAATATCTCATCCTTCAAACTACCTAGTGTTTGTTCTGTGAAGTTATCTTAAATTTGAAGAACATAATTATCATCATACTGATCATACTTAGGCAAATCCTCAGAAAAAGGAATGTCATCAATCTCATACATTATATCAGTAGATTTTCTTTCTGGCAATCCTAATAGATCTGGATTAGTTTGATTGCATTCTGTTTGAAAATTATTGTCTTGTAAATTATTCATAAAGAAGGGCCACTTCTCTATCCAGCCAATCTAATATATATTAAAAAACTTACTTAATAAGAAAGAACATAATGTCTTGGATTAAGATCCAAGTTGAAAGCTTGATCTTTCCATTATTTTTCTTCGAGGTTCATTCCTCCAGTGGAGTCTTGATTGTGAAATTGGTGTCGAGTCACCAGGTGGATGATTTTAACCTTTGTGTGTCTGATCACTGTCCACCATCATAGATTAGATCTGAACCTGTAAAATATTTCTGAAGAAAAAGGTTAGTCTTTCCCCAGTATGGTCGCCAGTATGTTATCACCCTAGTAATTCTCAGGTCGTGGGATTTGGATTTATAGTTAAAGAAAACCAGGGGTAACCAAGAACCTCTTTTGAAATCTAGGATCTAGCCTTCCTAAATTCCGGAGAGGGATCTCTCCTCAAGATTTAGCTTGATTTTTGTTATAAGATTTTAGGCTAGGTATGATTGGACAATTGGTTTGGTTTGAATGTTTGGTGGGAATAAAAGGTACTTCAAAGTAAACCACAGAGGGATCTACCAGACTATTGGGCTATGGAGTCAACTTCTTAGAAAGCAGAGCTAGGAAATAAGGTTAAAAGAGAAAATGTACTAAGGGCAGGGTAGATGACCTTCAAAGGGTTTTGAATATGCTTTTTGATGAAATGGCAAGATCTAAACAAAAGGGAAATTAAGAATCCTTAAGTTATAGAAATGAAGATGAAAGAAAGGGGTCAAACAGGGACTAAGAGCATTTAAGAATTCTTAAGTCTGGTTATCAACAGAAAACATATCAATGAATAACTAGTAAAAAACAAGGAGATTTTGACACTAATCCTATATAAACCTTCCTAGTCAATCATTTAAGACAGAAAACATGTAAATGTATGTATGGAACTCAGAAAGATAAACAGTGAAAACAGGAAAACACTTGACTTATCTTATCAGCACAAGAATCCTAAGTTATGATGTATGTTTGACTTAGTTCCAGTCTGCTACTTTACAAATTGACTCACACAAACTCCAATGTATTCAGCAAAAATGTCTATAGCAGTCTTGACAAATTTTATCCCACAAAAAATACTTCAAAGGGTGTAGTATTTATACAAAATTATTATAAAATATCTGAGAGACATGTAGGAATATCTCTAGGAGAAAATAAAGATTATTACATAAAAAGATGGACAGTTGTACAACAAGCAGGCAAGTTGTTCTCTTATCAACGAAAATAGAACCGATTTATCTTATCAAAAATTGATTTTTTGCTTTGTTGTAGATACTTGCTGGCACTTGGAAACAATATCTTGTTAGAAGATAGCTTGGAAGACACTCTTTCCAATTCACATTATTTAACCTGTGCTTTATCTCTGATACTCTTTACATTGTCCATTTATTACTCTTCCACTTTAAAATGAAGAATTTACAACAGTAAAATTGAATTGAATGTTTTATTACCTGATACTCTTTGACTCTGCTTTCACACCTGATACACTTTAACTGCAAATTTTACCCTTTGATAACTGTAAAGATGAAAAATATGACTGCTTTTTTTCTGCTTAGTTTGCATGCTGTTATATCAAATCAGTGAATTCCTACCATTGTTGATCACTTGGTATCTTTAGGCTTTTTAGTTCTGTGTATCTTTCATCAGCCTCAGTGTACTTTGAAAAGTTGGGCTTGACAATGAAAATGTGCTTAATTTCATTTTGTAGAAAAAAACAAGTTCTCAACGTATTCTAAGATAACTTTGCCAGTTGGGGAACCTTGTGGCAGATGCTTGTTCACCTGTTCTTTTGCATATGCTCTGATCTTCTTGTCATAATCTTTCTGAACCATTAGTTTTTCATTGAAGCCATGAATGTCCGGAAGGCCTACTTGTGTCAATATAGTGTATTTGGCCAAGAAATTTGTTATTGATAAGTTCATGTCTTTACATCTTTCCTCCAAAATATTCATTATATTTTTTTTATTTAGGACCTTTTTGATTTGTAGTATGGTTTCAGTGCTATCCTGAATTTTCATTTCTTCAAGCTCTTCTCTATTTTTATTGTTTAGAAATGTAATAAGTTGTAAGGCTTGAGATGGCTTATTGGCAAGCTCTTCTTTTGTTTGCTAAATTTCTACTTGTGTTGCCTTCAGTAAATCTCTTTGTTCATAAATGATTTGAACGGAAGGCCACTATAGATGTATTCCTTGAATAATGTTATTCTAAATATAGTTTCTTTATGTATGACACATGTTCACTAAGATTGACCTATTGTTGCAAAATATTTACGTGCTCTTGAATTCTGGTTGCTCTCTGTTCATGTCCCTTAGATGTGATTAAAGCATTCTTGTATGAGGATTCGAGATCCTTATTTGCCTTCTTTCAGTTATTGATCTCAATTTTTTTAAGGGAAATTTCTTCCATAGATTTAACTAAGTATGTAGCTCCTGTTCCCTGTTGTACCTGTGATGTAGATGATGCAGTGGGAGAGGTATCTATAGATGTTATTGACACTGCAGTTTCCAATACTCCTTTTGATGCCAAATGCTCTTCCAGTGTAGAAGGAACAGTAGTACTGACAGTGGGAATGACTGTAGGAATGGAGACCTCATTTGCTCTTTTCAATGTTTCATTTTCTTTTATCAGAATTTCTATCTGATTCTCCATTTCTTTGATTTGGGTTGTCATCTTCAGCACTATCTGCATAGTCTCATCCTTTTATTTTTATTGTTTAAGAATCTCTTTTGCCTGTGGATGCTCACTATGTGGAAGTTTAAGTTGTTTTCTCAAGGCAACGATATGTTCATTCTTTTGCCTTATGAATGTTTTAGCAACTTCAATATTGGAGGGATCCACTCCAGTTTCTATCACCAAATTTTCTAAGGAATTGATCCTCAAATCCTTAGCATGTAGAGATGCTTTATCTAATTTAATTTGAGTTTATAAATTAGACACGTTCATTTGTAACATAGTAGCACTCATAGTTTTTTCAACCACCTTTGAATAAATCATTTCAGTGGCACTTCTGTGGAATTATATCTGATCCAATTCATGTATTGTATCAGTGTCCACCTCCATATCTATCTTTGTATAATCAACAATTGACTTAGGATCATCAACTGTGGGTTTTAGAAATGACATGATCATTTTGTTGGTGGAGTAATCAAAAGCAGTAAGCAATGTGTCTTTGTTTCCTGGATTTTCTTTAAGGAATTTAGAATAAAACTCATTCTTAATTTCCTTATTTCTTTATCTGATTTGTTTGTATTTCCTTTGAATGTCAGATTCTGTTTCTTCTGCTACTCTATAAGAGGAGGGATCTTCTGAATTTACCTATGTTTCAACCATTTCTTTTTCCTTTTCCTTTGTTAGTACCTGTTCTTTCTGAATTTCTTTAAGTGTCTCATTGACAATTAATGTAGCTTCATCATATGTTTGTTGATCATTATTGTTTGCTTGATCTTCATTGTCATCTATCTCTATGGCCTTTTCTTCTTCTACAGTAATCATTTTAGCCTTCTTGCTGCAAATTGTCTTAAATTTATTTTCTATAATGGTTTCTGCTAAATAGCCTTCTTCTTTTCTGGGTCTTTTATTGGGCATTTCTACTTGTTTGCCAACTGTAATCACCTGTGTACTATCCATCTGTTTTCCCTGCATGTTATCTGTGTGAATTCCCTGTGTATCATCAGTTAATGTGTTTGCAACCCATTCAATCTGATTAGCATACTTTTCAATTTGTGGCTTTGAGTCATGGAGGAATGGAGTTAACTTTCACTTGACCTTGAGGTTACTTAAAACACCTTGAGGGTCATAGTTCCAGTGAAAGCTTTATTGGAACTTAAATTTTGATAATTTGTTGACTATCTCTTTCAAATCATCTCTGCTATTGACTATGAAGGGGCCAATTAGATTTTTTAGTTTGAACTATGCTTTCTTTTTGGAAGCTATGAAATTCACTGCATCTGCATTCAAGATCTGTCTCAAGTACTCTAAAGCAAAAATCCTGGTAGTTAGAAACTTGGGTAATTTGTAAGGAGCCAGGAGTGCACCATATACTCTTATTTCTATGTGACTTTTGTACAAATACCAGTCTCCTGCCTTACATTTTTCAGACAACTGTAAAATTCTCTTGATATCTTCATTAATCCTTGGTGGTTTCGCTTTGTTCAACAAATTCATAGTAGGTTTAATAAACAAATCATTGAAGTCTTTATAGCTAAATTCACTATTGTCTTTTCTGAGTAAAGAAGTCCATAATACCACTGAAAGAGGTTTATCTTCCATATCCATCTTCTGTAATGCAATAGGGAAATTTTATGCCTCAAAAAATAGGAAGAGGTATAACATATAGGATGAATATCTGAATACTCCTTCCTCGGGTAATTTAGTCAAATGATAATGCATATTATCAACAATGAATTTGGCAAAGTTAAAGACTAGTTATGGATGTTGTCCTGGAGACAAGGTAGAGAGGAAACCTAGAATGGAGGCATATTTAAACTCATCATTAGCATAGCCTAGAATGAATGAAAGCATGGAAATGATTTGTCTAGATCCCTTAGGGAAGTCAAAAGTGTCATAAGGTGGATTTACCTTAGGAATGTAAACATGGTTGGGACAAAAGTTTTGAAAGATCATGAATCTTTTAGGAAAGTCTAGATCTAGATAGAGTTGTGTTAAATCTTCAATGGACAATGATACTGCTCTTGGATCGTGGCTCAGTTGAAGCATATCATTGATCGCTTCAATAGTTATGTAAAACATGAACTCTCTATCTTTGTTTACCCTACATCTTTGGTCAGGGATATAGTGTAATTGACATAACCTAATGAAATATTGAGCTTGATGGGTGATGGGGACCACATATTTAGGCAAGTTTTAAGTCCCATACGGGTACATCATTTTCCACTTTCTTCACAAATTTCTCATGAGACCAGCTACGTACTTCAAGTAGATCAAACTCTAAGGTAGCATCAACAATTCTATAGTCTAAATCAATCAAAGGACTACTCTCTTCAGAGGTGACAGGTGGCTGCAAAGGTCTAACTACTTCAGTGGAATCTACAGTTAGGGTAGGAGTGGGTTTATTGATTTTTGAAGGTTTGGGGTTTGGAAGCATGCAGGAGGTAGGATTCTAAGGTTTGGGACCTCCAGTCTTAGGAGTAACCTGCTTTTTTGTCATTTTGAATAAAATTCAGCAAGATTAGACTGTTTGCTTAGTTTCTTTTGGGAAATAGAAGGCCAATTAAACTTCTTTTGGAAAAATTCAGAATCTAGGCGAGAGTTTTAGGATGAAAACGCATATTTACAATGTGCAGAGGACTGGAAAAATATATTTCAACCATGGAAATTTCCTTTAGATGGATGAAAATACTGAAAAACTGAATATGGAGGAGAAGGAAAATTCTGGGAAAATTTTGATAGGGTTCCCCCTGTTTCTTCAAGGTTTGGGCACTTTCAGTTTAGGCAATTTATATTTCACAAAGTGACTGGTTTCAATTTTCTTTTGAATTTATGAAATGTGGGTTTTGGAATTCAAAGAAATACCTTTTTAAAGATATAATGGCGGTCGAGGAGGTTTTCAGGATTGTACCAGTCTTCAAACTGGTTGCATTTTCTTGGTAGAAGGCGTGGAGAGTGTTCGACGGTGAATTTCAAAGGGGAAATGGCTTTAGAACAACAAACTGGTTCGCAAAAGGCTCTGCAATGGTGTCTGTGAGTGATTTCTCAAAGGATGAAGGTGCAAAGGTATGCAAATAATAAAAACCAAGGTTGAAACCTTAAGTTTTATCAATATACATAACATTTATTATAGGTCTAAATTAATGGCGAGAGTGGTTTGTACATTGAAGGTGAAACCATTAGTGGTTATCGCATTTCTCCTGCGTGGTAAACGAGTTTTCACTTTTGGAATGCGATCCAGTATAAATGAGAGATGTAGCGGATGGTGGTTTCATGAAACAGCTCTTATCGCATTATTTTTTACAAACTTTGCCCGATCACTTTTATTGTGTGATATGAGATCTGCACCGTCGGATCTGAATCCATGATGCGAATGGTTGAGATGCGTCGGGAAACTGCAGGACAGGGGAAAGTGGGACGCAGGTTCATTATCATCCGTTGATTTTGATAGGGATGATCGACAGTTAATAATTAACACAATGGGAATGGTGGGGCATGAATTTTGGTTGTCGCATTTAATTATAATCGTAGGATTAAAGAGATTAAGATGATCGGACGGTTGAGGTTGAACCCTAGGACGCTGCGAAAATGGAATGGATAATGGGTTTATAATATATAAAATGAGTTTATGTATAGAATGGGGCGGGTCAAATAAAGGTTTAACCAAGGTTTAGAATTTATATGAAACATGAGGTTTCACATATTATGAAAGGGAAAAGGCTTAAGGCAAAATCAGCTTTGGCTTTTAACCTTGGGTTAAGGGTAATTGGGAAAGGGAATAATGATGTAAGTATTTTTTGTGCACTATTTTAAATACACATAATGTAAATAAAATGTGCCTTTTGTATTATTTTAACTTTATTATATAGTTTTAGACAGCAGAGGGGTCTAATAACCATAGGGGAAAGGGGTATATTTTTATGGGTAGTTTTATGTCAAAGGGGTAATTTCGAGATGTTACTTCAACATGTGATTAATATCTTTGACATAAAAGCATATAATAAGGGGGTTGTTTTGGGATATTAAAATAAAAGGGAGTTATTTTAATAGGACTAGGATATTTGATAGGGAGTTATTAAAATATGTTAAGTGTTAATATGAAAAGGGACAATGAATACTCAAAAATTCATAAATAAAACTAAGGAAAGTGAAAATTGGAGTAAAGCTTTATTTTCATAACTCATTCACTTTTACTTAGTATATCATGTTTTTTGAGGGTTTTATGCTTTGTAAAATGGGGGAAGTTAATTAAATGGGCCTTTATGTAACATTTAAGTAAGAAAAGAGTTCTTACTTATGAAGTAAAATGGTGATGAGTGCATGAAGGGGTAAATGATGAAAATTTCTGGGATTAATATAGAAATTTAACATTTTCAACTAATCAGTCTTTGAGCCTTGGGTCCGGTCCCAATAGAAGTCAAGGAAATGCCTTAAGCCTCTTTGACTGGTAGTCTAGAATATCAAATTGCTATGGGGAGGGGAAATTAGTTATTTATAGCATGGTGAAAGATATTTACAATGATGTTTCCCACCTTCTTTTACCTACCCAGTTATAACTTCTAAGATTTTTTCTTCCATTTTGATCAGGTGCATTTGAGCTAGCAACCTTACAACATTTAATTTTTTTTGAAAAGCAGTAAAACTATTCTAATTCTGCATTTATTTCATCCAAGAATCCACATTAAACTATTGGATTCTTTTATTCTCTACCTAACTATTGAATTGTCATGATTAAATTGTATGACAATTCTTTATTCACTATCTACAACATTTGAAATTGAAAGATGACAAGTCAAGATTAAATTGTTCAACTCATCACAGATTATGGCATTTATTGACACTCTACCATAATCAACTGCAAAAAGTAAAAGTAGTGGCATTTAGACTTGCACACTCTCATGTTTTATTCATCCTTTTTCTTTTGGGGTATATTATTTTTTCTAAGTCCTTTGATTTTTCTTTTAGGACTTTTTACCCTCTTTTTGATTTTTTGATTTTTTATTTTTTACAAAATATGGGAAAATAACTTGCAGAAAGCAAAGTTTGTACATATTTACAAGACTACCATCAGTCAAGTCAAAATTATGAATCCTATATTTATAGGTTACTGACACCTGCAATAACCCATAATTCGAATTCCTTTCCTTCTGAAAAAAAATTCAAGAAAAGTTCTTGAAAATTAAAAACTACGGTCCCCAAAGATTGTAACCATTGTACTCCTAGTACAACATCGTCACCTCCCATAGGAATGGAAATCATTGGACTATTCAATACATATTCCCCCATGGTTAGCTTGATATTATGGCATTTTATAGAGCAATTTATAGTTCCTCCATTTGCAACCATCACTTGACATTCTGGTGTTGGGTATAGGAAACAATTCAATTCCTTGGCTACCTTACAATGCATAAAATTATGGGTACTACCCGAATTAATCAACACTATTACCTTTTTCTTCTTGATATGTCCTTCTATCTTGAGAGTTTGAGGAGTGGTAATTCCTGCCAATGCATTACACGATATGGTCGGACTCATTTCCTCCTCTTCTTGGGTTGGTTCCTAGTGTATATCCTCTTCTTGTTCATTTTCTTCTTCCTCTTCATAATCTATGTAAAATAATTTCTTCTCAGCACACTTATGACCTTTAGTGTATTTGCTATCACAACTGTAGCAAAGCCCTTTTGCTCTTTTTTCTTCCAATTGTTGTGGTGTCAACCTTGTAGGTTGTGGAAACTTAGGAGTAGAAACACTTCCCTCTTTATAGAAGTGAGTGGAGGCTTCCTTATCGCCATAATTTTACATTCAATTTTTCTTTCCAACCTAAATGCCTTCTCCAATGAATCAGGTTCCAAAACGCGAACTTCATGTTGGATGTTATCCTTTAAAGTACCTATGAAGAGATCAATCCTGTGTTCCTCTGGAATATCAGTTACCCTTATATTCAATTTTTGGAAGTCCTCAATGTGCTCCCCCATTAAACCATTTTGTTTGAGATTTATCAATTGGCTAAAGAAGGTGTTGCTCTTTGTATCCTCATAATGTGCTATCATTTCCTCCGTAAAAATTGACCAAGTGACAATTTTTTTACGGGAGCAAATCCATCGATACCATACAAATGTATTTTGTTCTAAATGTAAAGTTGCAATCCGTACCTTTTGTGTGTTTTGCACATTATGGAGATCAAAATATTACTCCATCTGTTGTATCCATGTTACAAGATCCTTTCAATCAAACTTCCTCATATCCATTTTGGGAATATGGTGGTTCTTCCCACCAACATTAGATTTTATGAAATCACGATTAACATTTATTTTGTTCTCATCATGAGTTTCCTCTACTATCTTTTCACCATTAGGAAACATTTCTTGTATCAACTTTGTCAAACCTTCCATGTCTTCTTATAGATCATTCTTCATGTTTTCCATTTTCTCATCGATCTTAGCTTCCATGTCATCCATCTTAGATTCCATGCCAGCTTCCATGCCATCTATCTTAGATTCCATTCCATTATTCAAACCATCCATCTTAGATTCCACGCCTTTCTTCAAACCATCCATCTTAGTTTCCATGTCTTTCTTCAAAACTTCCATGTCATTTTTTGTTGCTCTTTGTGAGAGCGAAATTTGTTGCACTTGCTCTTGTAATTTTGATATGTCATGTTGCCATTCTTCGTCTTCATGATTCATAGTAGAGCTTTCTAAAGGCTTAATGGTTGTTGAATTCTTTTTAGGGGCCATTTTAGAATCCAATACTGATATCTATTCTACGATATTCCCTTGGAATCAATTCAACTTGACTCTTCAAACAAGACTTATGCAATTCAAAAAAAAAAAAAAATAAATAAATAAATACACACCTTTTACTTGCTTTTGAGGAGCTCGATATTGAATTGAATTATCTCTAGAATTGAAAATCATCAATATCTAAAATTCAGCCTTGTAGTATCCCTCTGAAGCTTCTTTCAAATACCACAGGTTTGATCTGATTTGGATTCTTCAAGGCAAAGTTATGTCCAATCTCCCACAATGACCCAATTTTGTACTAATTCAGTAGAGTGAAATTGTATGACTTGCAACGTGTCACTATTTCCTCCTTTGTCTCTGAAATTGATAGACCAAAAACTACATTCCATGTGCTTGTGGCCACTTTTTACAGCATTCCAATTCGATGCTCAGAGAGAGATCTATGAATATTTTCCCACGATCACCTCTTTGAGATGAAATTCATAAGCCTCAAAAAGCCCTAACTTCCACAGATCATATCTCCGAAAATATTGCGAAACAATATCTGAAATTTTGCGAAGATGTTCCTCAAGATTGCGGCTTCGCACTCTAAAAATTTCAGCTTTTGAACCTTTGTAGAAAAATAGTTATTACAAAAATACCACGATGACCTGTTTAGGATAAATTGAGGAGCCTGCAAAATGACCTAACTTGCACAGATCATATCTCCGACAATATTGTGAACCAAGCTCTGAAATTTTGTGATGACGTTCCTCAGTATTTTGGCTTCGCACTCTAAAAATTTCAGATTCTGAACCTTTGTATAAAAATATTTATAGTGAAAATTCCACGATGACCTGTTTGGAGTAGCGAAACCCTAGAATCTCAAACCTCTAATACCAAATGTTGTGAAACCAACTCCAAAAAGAGAAGAAAAGAGAGATCAATGCCTTATAAATAAGCCACTTCAATGGGGCAACCTCCAATACATTACATGAATGAACAATTCTTCACTGATTCAAATTACAAAACCTCCTTTCTATATATAGGAGTCCATGGGGCCACAATGTAATCCTAGCCGACCTAACAATAATAATTTAAGGGCACAATAATAACAATATGGGGGTTACAAGGGTAAATTAATAACAATAAGGGGGTTACACTAACAACAATAAGGAACTATACTAGTAATATATGGACCTAACAGAATCCTTTTTCTTCCATCGCAGAAATATATACTAGGTTCTTCTTCAAGTCAAGTACACATAATACATCTTGTAGATAAAGGATTTGACCTTGATTTAAATGAAGAATACCAATCCTTGTCCCTTTCATGGGATAGGGGGCATTGTATCCAAGTATGATCTCCAAATTGGTTTCCTTTTCAATCAAATTTGAGAGAGCCTCTTTGTACCTAGTGAAGTGCCTTGAGGCACCACTATCAATCAACCAATTTTATAATGTGTCCAGAGGAGAGGCAGTAGTGAGGGAAGAGATAAGATAAAAATTCATTTTTCTTATCTAAAACATTAGTTTCCTCACACTTGGAGTTTTTTTACTTCTTAGTAGTGATTTTTGGTAGCATCGGAAGTGCTCTAAGCCCCAAATTTTGTGGAGAGGCTTAGACACTGTATTCCAAAGAACCAATAAACCATTTGTGAAAATTCCACTCGGTTCATGTTTTATTATAAAAATTAATTATTTTAATTGGGACCCTAAGTCTAACTTAGGGAAATTAAATAATTAAAAGGTATTAATAAAACAGAGTGAGAATGATCTAGGAAGCGAAGATCAAGTCATGTTATAATCTTAGTCGTTGATTAGAGATCTAATATCGTCCATTGATTTCTCAACGAGAAGACTATAAAGAAGGCTTGAGGGTCATTTTGAAAGTCACACCGAGTGTATCTAGTGATCAAATTATTTTGATGGAGAAAGTGCTCGGATGAAGATCAAATCTAGGTGATTCCAGCGCAGAGAGGGGCAGCGTAGCTTCTAGAAAGAAACATTTTCTCAGCCAGAGAATCATCAACAGAGAGAGGCAGAGAGACGTCCAGCATAGCCAACGTAGATCCAGACAGGATGATGTAGAGCCAGCACAGAGCCACGTAGGGCTACGCAGAGGTTGCGCAGTGGGTTTTCAAGATTCAACTGTCGGATTAGATCTAGAAGCCGAGGTTTGAGACCGGGAGGCCAAGATCTAAGATTTTGGGAGTCAGATCGATCCTATGTTGGGATGACACAATGATTAGAGGAGGTGACACAATGCCTACTTAGTGACTGCACAGAGACCTCCATGGGCAACTTTTCTAGTGTCTGGATCAACCAGATTTTCCAGTGATTGAGTGAGGTAAAACTCACAATTTTTTTTCCCAGTATTTCTCTCTCTGTAACTAAATAACCCTTGAGGTATTCAATGATGTATTCAGAAATTGTTATTGCTTAATAATACAAACCCTCAGATCTGCTGCGCCGATTTTCCCACATTGGGTTTTTCTGGGGACTTAGTCCAAAATGAAGGTGTCCTATGTATGATTGATTTCTTGCTCAACTTCCTTGTTTTAGACTGATTTAATTAAGTGCAGTCTGCTTTAGTAGCTTACTTCAATAACTCATGATGCATTCTGAATTAATTCTCTAAATATAATTTACATAATAGGAGAAGTAAACTCAGATAGTTGCAGTAGGATTCCTAATATTATCAGATGTAGGAATTTTCACATGGTATCAGAGCATTTGATATGAAACAGGAAGACCAGATCTGAGCACTGAAGTGAAGGTTGAATTTCTCCAACAACAACATATCAAATATGCAGAGGTATTGCGTAATTATAGCCAGGAGGGCTAATTTTTAGAGGTTATCACTCTCTGATTGAGTCGACAGAGAGGTAGGACTTTCGGTTCGAGATTTTTCCAAGGCAGAGAGAGCAGCGCGGAGCCTTCACACATAGCCAAAGGGATGCAATTTTTCTGCAAGTAGTTTCTAGGTAGAGAAGCATCAGAAGAAATAAAATAGCACATAACAAGGAATTCTTCCTCAGTGAGTTCCTGGCTAAGGAATTCAACATTTTTCCAAGATCTGAGCAACAAATCTATGAGCTCCACAAGGAGTGCGTAAGCTTGCCTAGTACTGCAGAAAGGGGGAAGAAGAGGGATTAGTTCGAGAGTTTTCGACTAAGATGGCATCTCATGGTCTTAGAGACCAAGACCGGTTGGAGGGTTCCTCCAACTACGTAATCTAGAAGGAAATGATCAAATTCCTTATGGATGACTATGATCTCAAGATGTTCGTGGTGAATGTGGTTGGTGTACCTTCAAATCTAGATCATCTTAAGAAGTACATATCTGATATGGAAAAGACCAAGAGACTGGTCCTTGATGGTGTCAAGGATCACATAATCTCTCATGTAGCTGGCAAGAACACTACCATGGAGATGTGGGAGGCCTTGTCCTTGTTGTACGAAGGAACTTTCGAGCAACATAAGATGTACTTGGAGCAGAAGCTCCGAATGATCCAGATGCAGAAGGGGGAGTGCATTGATTTGTTCCTTATGAGACTTCAAGAGATTCAAGACCAGTTGGCAGCCGTGGGATCCACCCCATCTTCGGCAACTATAGTGAGGCTAGCCCTTAACACAGTCACGAAGGAGTGGAAAGTTTTTGTCCAAAGCATTTAGGGTAGGGCTACGCTTCCTAGTTGGGAGCAAATGTGGTCAACACTTTAGGAGGAAGAGATTAGGAGAGATTTAGTCAATTGCAAGCTTGACAGTAGCAGCAGAAGAATATTTAAGCATCTGGAGGAGGAGGAGAATGTCTCAAAGGTGAAATTCTTTAGATGTGGTGAGATGGGCTACTTTGCATCACATTTTCCTTTGAAGAAAAAGGACAAGGATGAGAAGCACGATCCAAAAGTTGCAGCTACAAATATCGAGCAGGATGAGTTCGTCATGAGTGCCCATGCTTCTCCAAGTGAGAAGTGGGGTGATATTGAACTATAGTTCACTCTGAAATTCAGTTGGGCGGGGTCCTTGAGGAGCCCACTTCATGGATCATAACCTTGCTATGGGAGCCCATATTTGCAGTAGCGAGAAGGAAGAGTCTTCTGTAGGAGCCGAGGAGTGATGGAGCAAGGATTACAGTAGGTATCAGTGCCTACATCTGGATCAGAAACAATGTAGCAGTAGCAACGCAGTGCGCAAGAGTGCAATGTAGTGCAAAGCAGTGCAGAGCAACACCAACAAAATGCATCAGAGGGACAACGCAGTAGTTATTAACAATCACAGTCTTCAGCCCTGAGGTGCATCCACTGAACACTTGTTCAGTCTTTGGTTGATTTCAACTTCTTCTCTCAACAGCTGAGTTGCAGTGGCAGTGTTAGCAGCATAGCAAATGCAACACTTGAGAGGGAGCTATAGTACAGATGCAGAAGTGGTGGTGGCAGTGTCACGGGCAACAGTACAGTTGCAGCAGCAGCGCAAAGGTTGGTGGACAACTTTTCAGACATCAACAACACAGAGGTTGTTGGACAACTTTTCAGACATTAGCATCACAAAGGATTCTTTAGGGTCAGAGAATTATGTAGTAGACATATTGTTAGAGCACTTTCCTCGCTAAGAGGGAGTGTTGATTTTTGGTAGCATCGGAAGTGCTCTAAGCCCCAAATTTCGTGGAGAGGCTTAGACACTGGTATTCCAAAGAATCCAGAAACTGTTTGTGAAAATTCCACTCAGTTCATGTTTTATTATAAAAATTAATTATTTTAATGGGGACCCTAAGTCTAACTTACAAAAATTAAATAATTAAAAGGTATTAATAAAATAGAGTGAGAATGATCTAGAAAGAGAAGATCAAGTCATCTTATAATCTTAGCTATTGATTATAGATCTAATCTCGACCATTGATTTCTCAACGCGAAGACTATAAAGGAAGGCTTGAGATTCATTTGGAAAGACACACTAAGTGAATCTAGTGATTAAATTCTTCTGACGAAGAAAGTGCTCAGACAAAGATCAGATCTAAGTGATTCCAGCACAGAGAGGGGCAAAGTAGCTTCCAGAGAGAGATTTTCTCAGCCGAAGAATCATCAGTAGAGAGAGGCAGAGAGACATCTAGCATAGCCAGCGCAGAGCCAAACAGGCTGACGCCAAGCCAGTGCAGAGCCACGCAGGGCTATGCAGTCGCTGAGACAGTTTCCGAGATTCATCCGTTGGATTAGATCTAGAAGCCAGTAGATGGGGTGTTAGACCTGTGAATCTAGATAAAATACTCAAAAGATGTAAGCAGACCCATGTATCTTTGAGTATAGTCAAATGCCACATGATGAGGGAAGAAGGAATAGTATTGGGACATTTTCTCTCAGCTGCTGGAATTCGAGTTGATCCAGCCAAAGTAGAGGTAATATTACACTTCTCGGTACCCAAAATACCCACACAGGTACGTAGCTTTATTGGTTGTGCTGGTTATTACAGAGTCTTAATAGAAAATTTTGCTAAAATAGCACATCCACTTTTTCACTTGCTAACAAAAGATGCAGAATTCTTGTGGACTGAAGACTGTGAGAGAGCTTTCATGAAAATCAAGGGGTTGGTTTGTAAGGCTCCAATCCTCTGAGGACCTGATTTGGCATTACCATTTCACATACATGTTGATGCTTCTCAGACAATAGTAGGAACAATTTTAGGACAACAGGTAGACAAAACACTGTATGCAGTTTACTATGTCAGCAAGAATATAATTCCCACTGAATTGAATTACACGGTGACAGAGAAAGGATTATTGGCTGTCATCTATGCTATTAACAAGTTCTGGAGCTACATCACCGGGTATCCTACTTTTGTACATACTGATCATGTAGCAATAAGGTATTTGATGAATAAACCTATCACTCCTGGCCGTATTACAATATGGTTGCTATTGCTTCAAGAATTTGATATCACAATAGTAGACAAACCAGGAAAAGATAATGTAGTTGTTGATTTTCTGTCTAGAATGGATAACAATGATGAATGCACACCTATAAAAGATAGTTTTCCCAATGAGCATCTCTTTGCAATTTCTACTAATCCTATGTGGTATGCAGATATTGCTAACTATCTTGCTATAGGGAAGGTGCCCCATCATTTTTCATACAGGGAACAACGAAAAATTATTCATCATAGTGCCCGATATTCTTGGATGGAAGTGTACCTATTTCATACAGGAGCTGATAAGCAGATCCGGCGTTGTGTCTCTGAGGATGATATTTATGAACTACTAAAGGCTACCCATGATGGCCCTTGTGGGGGGAATTTTGCAGATAAAAGAACAGGCCATAAGGTTCTAAAAATGGGATATTACTAGTCTTCTATCTTTCGGGATGCGCAGAATTATGTCAGGAGGTGTGATAGTTGCTAGCACATGGGGCAACCCGGTCGAGCTAATGAAATGCCTTTGCAGGCACAGGTAGTCCAAAAATCTTTTGAGAAATGCGCTATCGACTTCGTTGGACCCTTCAACTCACCCTCCCAGCAAAAGGTTCACATTTTGGTCTGTACTGATTATGTGAATAAGTGGGTAGAAGCCAAAGCTGTTGCGAAAGAAACAGAGCAGGTGGTCTCAGATTTTCTATTTGAATAAATTTTTGCTCGTTACAGTACTCCAAGATAGATTGTTTCAGATGGAGGAGCACAATTTACATCACACATGATAGCAAAGCTTATGCAGAAATATGGGGTCAAGCATAGGGTGAAATCTCCATACCACCCCTGGGTGAATGGACAAGTGGAAAGCACAAACAAGACATTGGAAAATATCTTGACAAAAACTGTGGCATACCATCATCGGGATTGGGCTCAGAAGCTTTCCGAAGCTCTAAGGGCATACAGAACAACATAGCGTAACACAAATGGGTTTTTACCATTTGAGTTGGTTTATGGGAAATCCCTATTGTTTCCATTAGAATTTGCAATCAGTATGCTCAAAACAACTTATTGAAGTTGGTTTGGATTTGTTAGATGCCCAGAAACACCGACTGGCCCAGCTTAATGAACTAGATGAAATTCTTTCAATGGTTGTCCAGAGGACTATTTCTATTCAGCATCAGAGAGTGAAATGACATGATAATTTTATCAAAAACAAGGTTTTTCATAGGGGAGACTGGGCATTACTTTATGACTCCCGTTTTAAGGATTTTAAGGGAAATATCTGCACTCGCTGGATGGGACCCTACGAGGTGGACGCTATATTTGATAATGGAGCAGTCAGAATAGTCACAATTGATGACACACATGCTTCATTAATAGCAAATGGAAATCTCTTGAGATTATACCACTGCCCAGCCTCCAAGGATGCTTTCATCAAACATCTCTCTAAGAAATCTGGATTGAAGGTTATCAGTGCAGAGAACTATTTTTCTGCATCCTCGCTCTAAAAAAAAAGAAAAAAAATATAATAAATAAAAAGAATAAAGAATAAAGAATTATATTATTACTATTTATTTTGTTGTCTTTTTGGAGGAGTTACTACTAAGGAGTAATGTCTTAAAAGTTTAAAAAAAAAATTACGCTGTTACTCCTTGGGTGCGGCTACTCATGATGTTGTTACTTGGTTGTTGTTACTCGGTTGCTGCTACTCATGATGTTGTTACTTGGTTGCTGCTACTCATGATGTTGTTACTCAATTGCTGCTACTCATGATGTTGTTACTCGGTTGCTGCTACTCATGATGTTGTTACTCCTTGATTTCTGCTACTCGATGCTATTACTCGTTTTCTGCTACTCATGATGCTGTTACTCCTTGGCTGCTGCTACTCGATGTTGTTACTCCTTGGTTGTTGTTACTACGGATGCTGCTACTCATCATGTTGTTACTCTAGATTATGTTACTCTAGATGCTGCTACTCGTCATGATGTTACTCAGGATGTTGTTACTCTAGATGCTGCTACTCGTCATGTTGTTACTCAGGTTGTTGTTACTCCAAATGCTGATACTCGTCATGTTGTTACTCCGGATGCTGATACTCATCATGTTGTTACTCCAGATGCTGCTACTCGTCATGTTGTCACTCCAGATGTTGTTACTCCGGATGCTGCTATTTGTCATGATGTTACTCCAGATGTTGTTACTCCGGATCCTGCTACTCGTCATGATGTTACTCTATATGATGTTACTCTGGATGCTACTACTCATCATGTTGTTACTCTGATGCTACTACTCGCGATGTTGTTACTCCAGATGTTGTTACTCGCACTGGTGTTACTCCATTTTCATCATTACTGCATCGTTATTCTACCAACCGCCACTCCCTCTAGGTAGGTGGTCAGGTACGTCTCCACGTGAATTTTATGGATTTAATTAAATATTCCATGTGAAGACATTAATACCACAGATGACAACTTTTAAGTTGTGGGGGGGGTGCCATCATAACTTAACGACGACGTAATGATGATTTCAAAAGTCATTATTACAACTCCGTGTGTGGTACACCATACTTTGTATAATCATTAAATATGTATTGGGATCCACAATACGCATGTGATAAGGTTTGATCAATCCTTTCCACCTCATATTAAACAATTACTATCCCATTAATCACACTTACCATACTTTTTCATGATTTTCCTCGTTTCCCGAAAATTACCATCTGTATTTACCGTTACTACCCTTCATTTTCACCATGTTGTTTTTCCAAATTTGGTATCCACCACTCTCACCAACGATCTACTATTCTAGAGTGTTGCTACAGTCTCCACAGTATGGGCGGACTGGCTGTGCGGCATGAACCTAAAAATACAGTTTCGGTCCACAGTAATCCAGAGGTATGGAAAATTTTCATCAATGCAGGATGGGATACCTACTTCGATAGATTGCAGGGATTTGATAGGGGTACTAAAATCGAGTTTGCACTTAATTTGGACAGGAATCGCTCATGGGTCAAAGGACTGGAAATTCCTGTCACAGAAGAAGTAAGTGTGGAAGTTAGTGGGCTGAGATAGCAAGGGCAACAGTGGTTTGCTCGAAGAATTCCTCTCCCAGAGTTTCCTAAACTATTCTTGGAGGCCGGGGAAAGCATTGTTCAATTGGGCAGAGGGTATGAGTGCAAGTCTATACCGTATCCATGGAACGAAGTCACAGATTTTGTAATGAAATACATAACTTGCGAGGGTCGGGCCACAACTCTGTTTAAATATCATTTTAAAGTTTTAACTCGCCTTCGATTTCCACAGGCTCAGGTGCATTCCTTAAACATGCCCTTCTTTCTATTAAAATATTTACAGCACATGGCACAATCCGCTCTGTGTTCGCGCCGGATGCCAGCAGTTCTCTCCAATCATGGACTAGTTTGCTTACTGGTCATGCATGAAATAGTCAGATTTCAAGTTTCTTGGGCGAAACTCTGTGGATCATCATAAGAAGATATAGAAGCCATAATTAATGCTAGAGAAGAAGAAGAAGAACCGGTCTCTCCGGTTGGTTTGGCAGAAGAAGAACATTCATATGAAATTGATCAGGAGGAACCCGAATAAATGGAGATGGAGGTTTATCAGGAGGAACCTGAAGAAGTGGAGATGGAGGTTGATCAGGAAGAACCTGAAGAAATGGGAATAGAGGAGACAATTGGCAATACATCCAAGGTTGCCACTCAAGAACCATCCTCACTTGAAGAACCCATAGATGAAGAAATTATGGATATAGTGCACGAGGTTGAGACTGTTTTATAGTCATCAACTTTCGTCAATGAAGAAAAGGAAGGTGGAACATCAGACAAAGGGATGGAAAGTGACGTTGTTTTGCAAGAAAAAACATCACATGCCCAAGAAAATACAAATATTGAAATAAGTGGGGGTGTTACATAAGAACCACCCCCGATTCAGCCAGAACAGGAAGACAGAGGAGAAATGACCTGCGAAGTCGATATTGTCCCACAAGAACCAGTATCAACTGCAGAGGAGGAAATAATGCACAAAGGGCAGGAGGATAGAAAGGAAATGGTCCTCAGAATCGATGTTGTTCCACAAGAACCAATGTTGACTCCAACCAAAGTAGTAGTGCATGGGAGTCTAACCCAAGTTGGAAATAAGGACGATGAAGCTATTCCCCATTCTCCGTTCCAGTCTATGATCCCTAGAGGGGCGAGGGGATTCTACTCGTCCCAACAATTAATGGAGGAAATATTTTTTCCACCAATGCTTAAGTTCGTCGACCCAGGGAAGGACATGGACAATATTGGCCTAGTAATTGCTGAATTTCAGCAGGAGCAACCAGAGGCTCACAAGGGAGACATAATTCCTATGGAAACACCGGAACACAGGATGTTCGATGGAAGCGCTAAACAAGAAACAAAATTCCCTGAGGTAAATGTAGAATAAAATGCCCCTAAAGACAGGGAGCCCGGCCAGAAAGACCTAGCAGAGGAACCCGTTGACAATGTTGATAGTATTCCACCACCTCCTGAGCCTGTTACGAGCCTGGGAGATGAATTTATTGTTAAACAGTAATGGATTGAACAGTGTGAGAAAAGAAGATTATCCCTCAAGAAAAACTATCAGCTGTAGTTCAATGAAACCATGCAATTGAAGAAGGAGGTTCAGGAGATGAAGAGGCAAGTTTCCTGGTTGAAAAATAAGGTAAAAGTCTACAAGTGGAAGGCAATGAAACCAAAAATTGAGGTCTCCTACGCAGCTACACAAACTGGTTCGATTGAATAGTTGTTTGAAGGTCAGGAATTCCTCCTGGCTGCTTAAATCCAGAGATGGCAGTTTGCTACAAAATGGACATAAAAATGAGACGATGTGGGTTCAAGAACAGGCTGCTATATCGTTACAAGATACATAGACCAACTGGATAAAGTGCGGCAGAGACAAGAAAAACAAAAGGCCAAGATAGAAGAGTTAGAAGAACAAGTACAGTTGTTGCAATCAGATAAGAAGACGATGTTTTCCCTAGTGCAACAGGTAATGGCCTGTAGAGCTCCTGCACATAGCTATGACTTATTCCTTCATTAACAATTTCTTTTCTTTTGTCTTGAGAGTATATATAAGGAAATTTGTCACGATATTGAGGATCCAATCCAATTTCTTCGTATCTTGAAAATTCATGATATTATAGGACAACACTTAATGTGTGAGCTTTATATGCATGGTTATTTCTTAAGGCACGATCAGGCCTTCAACCCCGTTCCATTTGTGGGGGAAATTCATTTAAGAGCCTTTTCCTTGTACACCATCAATCAGATTAAATGGAGAAAGGCCCATGACACGTTTGAGGAAAACCAAGTCATGAGGCCCCTAATGATGAGGAGGGAGCATGGCCAGGAAGCCAATATCTATAACAAGCATTTTACTTTTCTACAGATCGAGGGCCATAGAGGAAAAATGTTGACTACCCAAAAATGGTGTGCTAACTTATGTGTCAGACAAATAATAACTTTCCGAAATGAAGCGCTAGACAGTTGTCAAAGAAGGTGGATGTTTTCATCTCCAGTCGTCAGAAGTTAAGATAATTTTGGAGCATCTAACTTTTCACAAGCACTAGAAAGGGCGCCACATTTTGTGGCATGCATTCAGACTTGTGGGGTTAGGTGGATGGGGTTGAGGTTCCATTTTTCCCTTATTTGGCTACCAGCAGAGCAATATACTCCTGCATACAATGTTGAACCAGATTGGTGGAATTATGTTGTTCTGAAGGAATGTTATAAACCTCATGGAACAGAGATAGCCGAAGAATATGATCTCACACAGCTTCATGTCAGCCACAGTTAGTCCAACCCAAATCTGAAGAGACAACGGACTGCATGAGGACATGCAGATAGACTCGTTGGGGGGAGATGTTGGGTACCAAATCTGTATACTTTTCTCTCCCATTTTCACCCACCTTTCTATCTATTTGTATCATTTAATTTTTCTAAAACACATGAGGTAAACCCCTTCCCATTATCTTTCATGGAATATTTGATTAATGAAGTAATAGTCATGGAGGTTTTACCTTTTCAAGTATTAACTCCGATATTTTCATAGATTTGGAAAATGTAAAGGGGTTACAGCTACGAGCCATGGAGCAATTCCTGATTCCTAGCGGTATCTCAACCTGCTGCAACATTGCAATAGACTCCATCTTACCCCAACACTATTTCAGTCTTATCATGGTTTCTTTTTGGAAACTAGGTTGCTACTATAACAACATGTATAATTGTAGACATTTAGTTGTTGAAGTAAATATACGATTTCTTGAATGTTTGTATAAAGAAGGCCTTCGAGCTGTGAATCGGGGTTAAGCAAGAAAGACACATATTTTGTAACATAGCACTTTCCAATTAATTGAATGCACTGTATTTTGTTGTTCCACTTGTAAGCTGTGAGTTTTCTGAAGCCCTGATCAGAGAGTTGGGCCCACTCTTCTGATCAGGTGCTGTGTTAGCTTTATTTTTGTTGATTTCATATTTCAGTTTGCTTTTGTAACTGTTGTTCCAATATAATCCTGTAATTGATGTGAATGGCTTTTTAATTCTACAATCCATTTCAATTGTTGTCATAGTAGTTGTCTATTCATTGATTTAAGCTTGTGATTCAATAGCAGGTTATGTGATTTCTCTTGCATATACTATGCACGTTAGTCTTGAAATAAATAATGCCCAGGTTGATAATTTATGTGGAAAAAGGGTTTGAGTATTTTTTCACATCCAAACACCAACAGGTACTCAAATATCCCTTTTAACCAAAGCAGATATATCCATTAATCCAAACATTCTTTGAACTTCTCAGGGAGAGATCAACACATCAACTACTTGTTCATTCACTTGAACATATTGTAGCTTCATGACCCTAATTACTTCCAATATAATGGTTCTTATTATCGATATGCTATCACAATATTTTGGATCCTCTAGTATCCTGATGCTGCTTAGGTCATCTCCATATCCAAACAAATCTTGACAGAAGCTTCCTTCTTCAATTTCTTCAACAACACTAAACTCAAATTCAACACTTCTTAAAATAACGGAATCTTATTCATATCACATCATCAGTGGTGCCTTATCTACTCTCTGATTCTTTTCCTTATTTATATTTTCCAAGATCATGTTCTTTCTCTTAACTATGGTGGATTTACACTTTTGTTCATCAAGCTCCCTCTCAAATTAAGGAGATCAACAACTTTATTCTTCGAGCTACACATGATTTTTCTTTTGCATCATCATATCATCAGAGAACTTCAAACTTCCAAACCTACATTTCTTCATGTGGAAACAAGGTCATCATTCAATTATTAATGTAAACTTCAAAGTCATCACGGTTCTTGTATCTTCCTCTTTCCATCATGCTCATCATCATCATCATAAGGTCATTATTAAGTATGATGTAGGCATATCTCTTTGCAACTATGTGCCCACAAATCTCATTAACAAGTACAATTTGGCACAAAAATATATATGTAGAAAAGCATGAAATTAACTTTATCAATATATGGTATAATATGAATAATCCCTTTAGTTTTAAAATCTCTTGAGTTAATCCAACATTCAATGATATCATATGTGTTGATCAAATAAAGAAGAAACAACTCTATAAATCTGTCAAAAACCTAACCCTAGCTTCCTCTGTCAACGCTGATGGCTTCTGCGGACTCTGTCCTTGCAGCTAGCTTCCCTCTACTCTCCATAGGGCACTCTCTAAGCGGGCCTGTCATGGATCCGACGGTCAAGAAGGGCGTTCCTTATTTCAAAGAGAAGGTGTTGGGCTCCTCTCACACCCCTAGCTCTTCCTTCTTTACCCACTTAATGACCTCTTCAGCTGGTCCTAGATCGGATCTGGATATTAGCAATAGAATACAGCTTCAGGCTATCGACAATGCTTCCAAGCTCCTAGGCCCTGACAAGGAAGGACTTCAGAACGCGGGGACTGTGGTTGGAATCCCTTCCACTCCTAGGATTCTGGAGGACCCAAAATCAGGGATCACAAAAGCAGACCAGGACAAAGGACAGACAGTAAAATCCTGTCACCCGAAGACTGTAAAAATTCCAGAGATAATAATACAAGAACCGGACATAGAGGTATATAGAGATTATATGAAATAACATGCTATTATCTGAAATTTTATGGGGATTTGGCCTTTAGAAAGAGCTCTAAAAGGATGGATACAGGAAAAATGGAACCCAAAAGGGGCCATTGAACTGCAGCTTGGCTCGAAGGGCTTTTTCACAGTGGTGTTCGCCCTGCTAGAAGACAAGGATCGCATTTTTGAGGGAGGGCCATACTTTTTTAACTCTGCTGGCCTTTACATGTCATTTTGGAAGGAAAAATTCATGCCTGAACAAGAAGATTTCACAAGAGTGCCAATCTGGACCAGAATTTACTCGCTCCCAATGGACTACTGTGCACCATCGGTGCTTCAAGCTATTGGTAATGGCCTAGGGGAATACATCAAAATGTCAGAAGGTACTCGCAATGGCCACTACATCTCATATGCTAGAAAATGCACCTACATAGACGTTTCAAGAGCTCTGCCCAAAGCCATTAGCCTGAACTTTAGAGATGAGATATGGCTTCAACCGATGGATTATGAGCACATCCCTTTCCGATGCAGGAAATTCCACGAACACGGTCACTTATTTAGAGACTGCCCACAGAACAAACCACCACAAAAAGAGGACTCAGCAGAAGCCAGAGATGATTAGGGCTTCACCAAAGTTCTTCAAAAAAATAAGCAGGCGCGACGGCAGACAGTGGGAAAGGACACATCCAAAGAAACCACACATGACAGATATGAACTTCTCACTTCCACAACATCAGAGAAGGGACAACCAAGCAATAGTGCAGAACAAACCTCAGAAAATCACAAATACCTGGATACAGACATGGAAAACAACACTGATCTAGCTTCGCAGGAACAAGTCACTCTGGAGGTATCCGAAATGGACTATTCACAAGACCCACCTAATTTGGAGGACAAGGCCTTAGAATAAATACTGGAAGGAATGGATCTACAAAAACTATCAAAGAAATGGACCGCCAATGGTTTTGAAGACATACCAGAGGACTGGCTCAAAAAGATTGAACAAGCATACAATCTTCAACGGACTCTCCAAACACAAAGAGAAAATCAAAACAAAAGGGGGAAGAAGCAAGGTGGAGGCGTCAAGGCGAATCTTAAAGTCAACACTCAAATAACCAAGGCTCAGCAGAAGAGAAAGGGGCAAAAAACAGAACATCAACACTTAACTGAACTAGGATTATCCCTCATTAATGCTAGCAAGGTATAGGCTCTCACTCTCTCTCCAAATATTTTATCATGAATTGTACAACATGGAACATTAGAGGACTTAATAGCCCCTCAAAACGAAGGATTCTCAAATCAAAAGTAATCTCGGGAAAAGTTGATATTCTTTTACTGCAAGAGACAAAAATAAATCTGGCTGATATGCGAACAATACAGCAACCCTGCTTTAGAAAACAGTATAGCCATATCGCCATCGCTGCTCAAGGCATGGCAGGAGGCATTGCCACCTTTTGGAAGGACTCAAAGTTCCACTTTTTAGACTCTTTTGCTTCCAAGCATGCCCTAACAACCATTCTTCAGGTCATAGGAACTAAAGAGAAACTTTGCATCACAAATGTTTATGGTCCCCATTCTGTTAAAGAGAGACTTGATTGGATCACTCAATTGAAACTCTACCTACATTCTTTCAACTACCAGATGAATATTCTAGCTGGGGACTTCAATATAATTCTAAATCTGGAGGAGAAAAAAGGTGGTCTCCGTCGCCTGGACTTGGACTCCAATGCTTTCCAAAATGTAATTGATGATTTTAAGTTCATAGACACCCCCACAAAAAATGGGGTTCATACTTGGAACAATAGGAGAGGGGGGGAGCACCAGATCGCCTCTCGTTTGGATAGATTTTTTCTCTCTGAAGAGCTTTTCCTATCCTCTCTGGAAACAGAGGCCTCCATTGCTCCACAGGTGGGATCGGATCATTGGCCGGTTGTGCTATCTTTTCAGATTTCATTATGACCCAAAAATGCTCCCTTTAGGTTTGAAGCCTTATGGTTGTCCCACACTGATTTTAAAGACAAAATAAAAGAATGGTGGTCTGAAGATCTTCCCCCAAAAAATATAAAAATGAAGAGCTTCCATCAAAAACTCAAGTTTGTAAAACAAGAGCTTAAAAAGTGGAATAAAGAAACCTTTAGGGATATTACCATTGAGAAAAAATTCATAGAGAACAAGTTGAAGCTTCTCCAACAAAATATCATTCAGAACGGTTTAACTGAGGAAACAAAGCAAATCGAATTGGAGATTCAGCAAGAATGGGACCAAAGGGCTACTCAAGAAGAGATTCTTTGGAGACAGAAATCTCACATCCAATGGCTCAAAGAGGGGGAGCGCAATACCTCCTTTTTCCACAAATCAATGATTTAGCATAGGAAGGTCAACAAAATCCTTAATCACATGAATGAACGGGGGCAGATGTTGGATACTCAACAGCAAATTGAGGAAGTGCTTCACGGGCATTTCTCAAGTATCCTTAAGGAAAGTAATCACAATAATGCAGATCATATAAAAAAAATTGCAAAGCACGTTCCTTCAATATTATCCAAAGAACATAACCAAATGATGTTAAAGAAGATAACTATGGAGGAGTTGGAAGAGGCGGTTCAAGCAATGTTGAATGGAAAAGCTCCAGGTCCCGATGGATTCACCATCGACTTCTACAAGGCTTGTTGGGATATTATTAAAGATTCGGTGTATGATTTGGTGGAGGAGTCTTGGATGAAGAAATCAATTTGCCCTTCTCTCAATGCCACCTTCTTGACTCTCATCCCCAAATCGGATAGAGCCAACACCCTGGATCAATTCAGACCCATTGCCCTCTGTAATGTCATCTACAAAATCATTTCCAAAATAATTTCCAATCGGTTAAAATCTCTTCTGCCTCTCCTTATCTCAGCGGATCAAACAAGCTATGTAGAGGGAAGGCAAATAATGGACAGTATCATTTTTTCTCAAGAAATCATTCATATGCTCAAATATCAAAGGAAATCGGGGATGTTGATCCAGTTAGACATGTCCAAGGCCTTCGATAAAATTAACTGGAACTATATTCACCACATGCTTGTGGCGTTTGGCTTCAACAAAGCGATTATAGCTTGGATCATGGCCCTAGTCTAGAGTGCCTTTTTCTCCATTCTTCTCAATGGCTCTCCCACTGCTATCATTAATCCCTCTCGTGGCATAAGACATGGAGACCCCCTCTCTCCCTTCCTTTTCATCGTCTTGGCGGAGGGTTTAGGCAAATCATTCTCCACAGCCTCGGAAAATGGCCTGATCTCTGGCCTTAAGCTTTATCCTCAGCTACCACCATCATCCCATTAGAAATTGTTGACAATACTCTCCTTATGGGTTGCCCATCGCTTAAGGAAGCCCGTGCCTTTCAAAAAATACTCAATGACTTTGATTTAGCCTCTAATCTCGATGTCAACCACTCAAAATCTAAAATATTCTTCTTAAATACCCCAACTTCCATCCAATTACATATTTCTCAGGTCATGGGTTTTCAAATAAGCTCTTTCCCTTCCAAATATCTGGGTGTTCCCCTTACCGATAAGCCCCTGGCCTTTTCTAATTGGGAATCTCTCATATCCAAGCTCAAAAATAAGATTTCAAACTAGACCTTTAGGTCTCTTAATCTGGCTGGAAGATTAACCCTTGTCAAGTCGGTCCTCCAAGCCATGCCAATCTATCTTTTCTCGGCTATAGCAGCTCCAAAATCGGTCTCCAACTAACTCAGAGCTATCCAAAGAGATTTCCTATGGAAAGGTAAAGCCATCAATGGCAGACGGGCTCTGGTCGCCTGGGACAAGGTGTGCTCTCCAAATAATGCAGGGGGGCTTGGTCTCAAAGATCCTGATCTCCTTGGCAGGGCCATGGGAGCTAAAACTTGGTGGAAATGGTTGAAAAATGCCTCGACCAACTAGGCTCTCCTCTGGAAGGCTAAATATGCTCCAACGACTCCATGGGATTCTCTCGTTTGGCTTTCTGGCACTCTCAAAGGATCACCGATGTGGAATAAGGCCTGGGAAAACAGACTTCTTATTCAACAAAATTGTTTCTAGGAAATCGGCAATGGTCAACATGCTCTTTTCGGGGATGATGCTTGGGAGCAGAGCCCAAGTTTGGATATAGAAACCTACAAACCCCTAAAAGAGTACCTGGAGGAGAAAAACAAAAGAAAATTCAGGTACTACTGGGAGAATGACAATATTATAGGTTGGAGGGAGTGGAAAAATCTCACTGTCCTCCTCCCTGTCCATCTCCATCATTCTTCTCACACTCTCATGCAAGAGCTTAGCAAGAGGCAGATTCAAAAAGAGGAAGGCCCTGAAATTCTTCGATGGGGAGCAAACACGACAGGAACTTTCAGCATAAAAGAAGCTTACAACCTTTTACAAAACCTAACCTATATTCAAGAGGATATTAAATGGAAAATATTGTGGAATAGAAAGAATTTTCCAAAG